>JAPMOR010066479.1:392804-449140 GCA_026543865.1 Argiope aurantia
TATATGGCTAGCTCAAGTAGCAAAGAAACTTTCAAGTGTGACAAAAAGTATATATATAAATATAATATCCTTAAATGTGACCAAGTTTGTATACCATATTAATTTCAAAATGTTATAAAAAATATTAATCCGTTATTAAATGCAATAACAAATAAAAAAGTTTATAACATTAAAAGTTAATATTATTTTGTAAAAAAAGTGAATTGTCTAATTTTAAAAACATAAATCTTCCATTTATTTAATATAATTTAAGGTTTAGAGTCATTACAGTAAATAAAAATTATTCTAAAGTATTTTATTGTGATTTAGAATCTTTTTCCCCAATGTTACGTAATTATTATTTTTTCACTTTCTATTTCGAATTAACCTTATTGTTTAATGTAAAAATCTCTTTTCACCTTTCCTTTCACCCCTATTTTCATCAGATAAACACATCCTGTCACATGCCCAAAAGTGATGAAGATTTTTAAAAAAAACTGGTTCGGTGTATTTTCTAATTTTAGTTAAAAGCAGATGATAAATCTTAAAAATGAATGTATTTTGTATATTACAATATTTTAAACGAAAATTAATCTTGAGTTAAAAATTTTATGCATAGAAAGATTTAAATCCTGAGAAAAGTTGAGTATATCAACTATTTGCTTATAAATTTCATTACCTTCGATTGGTTTCTTAGATTTTCAAAATATAATGGCTTTAGATCGCCAGTAACATTTTTCAATTTTTCTGATTGCAATAATTTACTCAATTTATTAAACTGAATAAATCTTCAAAGTGAACACTTTACTAATATTAACAACATTTTAATAGGTATATGTGCCAAAGAGTTTCATGAAACATTGATTATGCAAATACAAGACAACTTTGCACTTGCCATTGTATTCAGATGTATACTTTTCAGTATAAATTCAGCCATTTTTTCATGTTAAGCAAAAATTTTCAATGGGTAGAGTGCTCAATGTTTAGACGCATAGATGCATTTCTCCATCTCAGACGCATTGTGTCGTGAAAATTTAATCGTAAATGAAATTTTTTATCTAAAGGATTTGTATAGGAGTATTTTTTCATATGATACTTTTAGACAAATATCTCTTTTATTTATATCATATTAACCCTTTGCACTCGAATGTCTCCTCTCAGGCAACATCATTTTGACGCATTATTTATTTTAATTTTGATTATTAAAAATATTTACAGACTGATAAAACAATATAGCTTAATTTTTCTGCGAAATTCAATTTAAAGTAAATATACATATATTTATTTTTCGTAGCAATAAACAATTGCCTAATATTAAGCGAATAATTATGTATCGAATTACTTTTCCAAATGCAAAGGGTTAAATCTAATATCTTTCAACACTAAATTTATCACGAATGGTCGAATGAGAGTTCCAATTCCTCATTGACATAACAGTAAGTTTAGTATTTAACATGCTTATTTTTCGGCAACTATTTGGATTTTGTGCTATTTTTTCAATAAACTTAATTTTGTTTAAACATGCTTTTTCCTACAGTTTTCTTCACGGGGAGGGTGGCCGATGAACCCTTGTATGGATCCAAGTCAGAAGCACCCACGAGTGAATACGTCCACGAAAAGTACACAGATACAGTTTTATAAGGAAGGTTCAACGCCTTCTAATACAAAAAAAGTATTTATGGATCCGGTACCATGGATCTGGTAAGTGCAATTGATTCTTCTCTATGAACTCTTGATATAGATAATGTTCAGCAGATTTGTTTTTGTTATACGTATTGGTTGTTATCATTGTCAGTTTAATATAGATAATGTTCAGCAGATTTGTTTTTGTTATACGTATTGGTTGTTATCATAATCAGTTTAATATAGATAATGTTCAGCAGATTTGTTTTTGTTATAAGTATTGGTTGTTATCATTATCAGTTTATTGGGATAGACATTGTATCCAACAAATTGTTATATGTTAAGATTGTATAACTGTGCTACTAGTAGCTTGGAACTCTTTTCAAGGTAGTTACTTGGAAGAAAAATAATTTTCTCAAAGATCTAACTCTTTACCTAAAGATAAAAGATAAAACTAATAACACTATGATTATCCACATTGGTTGGTAATGTAATGTGCATGTTGAGATAGACATCTTATTTAGCAGACTGTTATAGGATAAGCTTGTAAAGTTTTGATACTTTTAGCTTGGAACATTTTTTTTTCCTAAGGAGGAATTACTAGGAGGAAAAAAATAATTTTCTTGTAGATCTAACTCTTTACTTAACCCCTTACCTACCGAGGATAACTTGGGAGATTTGGTCTCCAGTGCTACGTATATATACATATATAGTTGCGAGACGTATATAGACGCCAGGGGCAGTTAGCACATTGACTTAGGGAAACGTATATATACGCCCTCGGCAGGCAAGAGGTTAATAAGGAAGAATAAAAAAAATAATAATAACGTTATGAATGTCCAAAACAGATATAAATCTAGCATTCAGTAGGTTAAAAGAAGGGAGAGGGTGATTTTCCCCACGGGGAATTCCCCATTCGGGGAACCCTTTCTTGGAACAGTCTTTTATCATAATATTTTTTCTAAGCTGTCATACAATCTGTAAGTTGCGAGATTCAAAACAATCTACAAGAAAGACCAAATTTGAATGATGACCAAATTTGAATATAGTTGTCATTCTTCGGTAGTTCATAAGAAACATCTCCGAAATTTGAGATAGATTTTTAATTAACTAAAAATAAAATGAAATTTTTTCTTTAATAACTTTGGATTATATTATCGTACATCAACCTTTTCCGCGCCATTTTAGAATACCAAAAATTGGCTTTTTAGTTATAACAATTTTATTTCAATTTCTTAAATAATCGTATTGTTACGGATTTATCACTTTCGTCGGGGGGTTCTTTTAAGATTTGATGATCGATGTAGAAATAAACAGTCCTTTAGTAGAAAACAAAGACGACGTTTATTGCACATGAAGACACTAACATAGAGACGACGAACACACAAACGACAAATATATGCAACCGATACGAACACAGGACAGCACAAAGCAGCATACTACAGCAAACAGTAGCTTATAAGTCGTAAACGGTAATAACAACAGCCACAGCACACTTAGCGATCAGACAGAATTCAGAAGGAGAGGGAATCTTCGTAGATTCACTCTACGACCACGTAGGTCTCTCCAAACAGCTGAAACTCTCCACTGTATCTTTGCTTTAGCTGTATCCAGCTGCCGATACACTACTACACGACTGGCTACTCCTCAGAGGACTTGATGCTCTTCCACAATAAACTCAAGAGCTCAGCATACAGCTCACAGCACTCACTTGAGCTCCACACAACACTGGCACTTCGCCGGACTATACCACCTCTGCGTCGCTATCCTCTCGACAACTCGTTACTTGTTTACGACTCCAACTCCGATTCCGGTTCCAATTTATTCCGGCTTGAGACTGACGGCGTTTTATAGTTCCCGGGGGCGGGCCGAGAAGGATTTCGAACCAATTAGGCGTATCTCAGCTCCTATTCGATGGATCGATAAAATTCTCAAAGTTTCCGGCAATATTTATTTTGTCGCCAAAGAGTCGCCAAGTTTGTCACTAAGCTCTAAGATCACTGACGCGGCACCCGATCAGTACCTACAGATATGATCGAAAAAATGTCCTTCTTATAATGACACTATTCGTGTTGGGAAGCAAAATTATAGGTTTGTAACCATATTAAAATTTTCAAAATTTAATATGAATCAATATGAATTATTGAAATATATTCTTATAATAATGCTTTCCTTTTATAAAACCAGATGCAACAAAATATAAGATTGAGAATAATGAGCATGAATAATTTAATAACTCTTTAACAACAAACCAAAAATAAATATTAGATTTCATCACTTTAATTGCAAGCTAATGCTTTTACCCTTTAATTGTGGTGTCTGGAAATGGTCCGTGCCTGTAACAACAGTATTTTTCAAATAATATATTAAAATTAAGGTAATCACAGATATAATTAGGTATATGAATTACATTGAATCCATAAACATATCAACTGTTTCCGGGACGCAGCTGCATCTATACAAAAATATCCGTCAAAATCTAAAGATTCCACCGCATTCATTAGCAAAAAACACTGGACAGGGTTTTTTTTTTAATCTGATGTTATTTTAAGTTTACCTTCAAATGGTAAATTCTTTAATGTAAGAGTTGTTATGTGTGAACTATAATTGTTGATGCGATCAAGCCAGACGAATAATGACTAATAACTCAAACCTCTAACAAAAAGAGTTAAATCACCTTTAATGTTTGTTTCTCGGCATTATTCTTTTTTTTACACTCTATTTGGAATCTCCCAAGTAAAAATCAACTATGGCTAATCGCATAATTTATCGTAAATGTAAGCAAAACTGAAAAAAGTTCTTGATTTTTAATTTTCACATTTCAAACAAAGAAATCGATACTTTATGCAACTAAAAAACATAATATTTGAAAGATTAGTAGTATAAGCCCGAATTAACACATGAAATTTAGCAGAAACTTTTATCATATTTTTCCATTAATTTTATTTTGTAGAAAATGCGAAACCATGTATTTTGGAAACACCTTAATTCATAACCCTTGAAGGGTTAACTATTAAGAATGATTGATAACTATTAAGAATGATCATGAATTAGAGAAGTGAATAGAAAATTATTCTCATCGGATGCATAACAATGACTCTTTTCAAAAAGCAATTTAAAATGAATAGGAAATTTAATGAAACAAATAAATTCTGTGGGAAAAACTCTTTAATAATACTTGGCATTGTAATTTGTTTTGTGTTACAAAAGAATTTTTCTGCAGTTTAATAATATTATACCATGGCACGATAATTACAATTCTTTCTGCAATGGCGATAAAACACTCGAAATAAAGGCAGTAAATTTTTGGCGACACTTATGACCTTCATGATTAGTTTTAAGTCGCTTACTAAATTAAAATTTATCAAATGTTTATCAAAATATCCACAAACTTGCCAATTTTGTTCATACTGCTAATTTAACACATATTTAAATATTATTGTTAATTGTTATGCGTAATTGCAATGAAAATATTAAAATTTTTCACTTGGCGTTAATAATAAAGGCATTTTCCTAAATCAAAATTTGATCAAACGGTTTCTAAAGAGACTGGGATATATAGATTGTGTTGATTTACGAAAATTTTAAAAATTTCTTAAAAGAATCCAACTTCGAAATTCAAGCAATCACATCTAAATAATTAAATTAAAATCACATTAAAATGATTTTCACGAAGTGACCCGCAGTTTCTATTTTAAAATCCATTGTTCATCTCTCGTCAACCTACATACTTAAAAGAAATCTAAGGAGTTATATTTCCGATCCCCGCTTTACAATTATCGTGAAAACTTCACAATCCAATGGTAAAAAATAAGTGGATTTGAAATGTATGTTAATTATGAATATCTTTAATAGATTGATTAAACAGAGGAATATAATGGCATGCGTAACTGAAATCGCATACATACATCTCATATTGCTTGGAATTCTAATGTAGTAAAAATCATTTTGATGATGAAGTTGCCGACTGTTGTAATGCCGGTAGATCTAAGATGTATTCACTTTTTGGCTTCTTCTTTCTGGCCCTGTCACCACACTCCCGCAGTGGGGCACTGGCTTTCTTATTGCTTTCTTATTAATCAGACAATTTTGGAAATATTTTCTATTATTTTGAGAATAATTATCAAACATATAAGAAAGCATATTGGAATATTTTATAATCTTCAAATTAATATCAATGTATTTATATCGGCAATTATTTTTTATTATCACTTTTATTCTCAGTGGCGTGCTGCGAATTTTTTGCAACAACACTAGACTCACCGTGTTTACAATCTACATTTATACAATGAAAATGAAACTGTATAGAATACGCTGGCTTAATTTTCATCACAAATCTAATTTCGCGATTATCGTGTGAACATGCTTCTACATTTCCGCGATGATGCCGCAGACAAACCATATTCTGCATAACAAATAAATACAAACACGAATTATCCGCATAGCTATTTTATTATATGGGTAAGTCAATGTTGTTCACGCATAATTATTTTCATAGATATTGAACTCTTAAATCTTAAACTACCTTATCACGTATGGGAATCAACACTGTAACGATCGAGCAAACGTTTTTAACTACTCAATTTCAGACAGTAAATGGAAAGAAAATAATTACATGTATTTATCTTAAGACGATCAGTATTATAAGGCGGCTGCGTCGAATATATGTCGAATATTTTTGCAAAAAATAGCCATATTCATTCTTTTGTTGTTACGATTTTTTAAAGTCCATTTGGCACTCTTTAATAATAGACACCTTCAACTGTATATTTCAGCCTTGCATTTTTAAAACTCGATTTGGTTAGATATCATACAAACTATATTTATCTCAAAAGGAGTCCTTTTTCCAAAATTTCCACTTTTGTAGCAGCATGAAACATTTCCATCCATGCATAATCAAAGTGCATACATTTAAAATGATTATAGAAGCAAAAAAATGACTATGTTAGCAAACTTTTAAATTTTTAGATATTTTACGTAATAATAACTATAATAAATTTAAATTTAAACTAGCCTACATAATTGCATTTTCAGTTTTTTAGTATGTAAAAAACAAATAAAAATTAACAATAGTCATTAGTTACAGAATTTTATTTTGGTGCTGCCATCTATCCACTGACTTATAAAGTACATTAATACATTTTTTCAAATGTTTTAAAATGCTTATATACCTAATGATGATTGCTTTGTTAATGTTACTGCTTGATTTCTAGTTTTTTAAATACGCTTCTTGATTTCAAGCCGGGTAGTTGGAATATTAAAAAAATAGCTGTTTCAAAATTATCTTTATTTTAGGCATTTCAGTAACGTTTCACAAATCAATACACTAAATTATTCTTTCTTGTTTATCATTATTTGCATGCCAGCATTGGTAAGCTTTCGAATAAAATCAGTTTGAAATTATTAGGTGAAAGAAAAGTAATTCATATCTTTCGAACTGCAGTATTATGTTAATTGATATTTGATGTCTTTGAACATTTGTTTGTCCGAGATATCTTTAAGAAATATAATTTAATGAGAGCTTGGTTAGACCTAGAGGCATTCACCGCTTTTACTTTGGATGATCATATAAGAGTCTAACTGGCACACAGTCGTTCAAGAAATCAAAACGCAGAGAAATACGAAAAAAAAAAAAAGTTCAGCGACTTAAAATAGTTTGAATATATAAATTTAACTATTTTGGGAATTTGTTCTTCGCATTAAGGAAAGGATATAAAACTCAGCGAAATCATAGAATCTTTTAAGTCACCAAAGCAATGAATCCATCTTAAAATTATCATTTAAAATTTTGTCGACTCGCCGTTTTTAAATGATAATGTTTTTCTTTTCGGGCATACTACTTGTAAGTTGTGTCGTGCGACATGTGTGATAAAAAAAAGGTTCAAAAACTCTGCAGATTGATTTTCAATTACGTTTTTTGATATTAGATGCTCACTTAAATTATTTCTTCCTCAAATTTTTTTCAAAATTTTTATAAATTAAAAATTGATTGAAATTTTAAAGATTTTCCTCAAAGATTTCGCAACATATTGTTTCCCAAAAATTACTTTTGTACCAGTTTAAGATTCAAACAATTAGTTTTTGAACAATCTTGAATTTTACTTCAAAACTATTTTTTCTTTAATTTCAATTTTTTTTTAAAAAAATTAATTCAAAGCATATTTATCTATCAATATTTTTCCTTCATGTAACTAACTACGTGCAACAAAATATCAAGATCGTAAATAATGAATCTCTTGAAATAATGTAAAAATGAATATTATTTTTTCTGCTTATTACTAATTAATATTTTAAATTATCTCAAAACACTGGAAAGTTGTTGTTTAATATGTTGATATTTTTAATCTGGCACTTCTACTCTAAATTGTGCGATATAAATTTGTTACTCACAATTTACAAAGATTCATACAATCAAGCTATACATAAACGAGCCGGATTAATTAGGCCTTTTACATTATCATGCAATTATGTTTTAAATCTGAGATTCGGGTTAGTTCTAAACTTTACTATTTTAGAGTGGTAAATTTTTATTTAATAAAAAGAATATTATTTTCCCTTATAATTAAGAGCTGTTTTTCTCTCTCTCTTTCGTTCTTTTAGCAGAAGCATAAAACAATATTATATTAATTTACAAAAGAAAAATTATGAAGGTATAAAAAGATGTTTCTTTTAAAATAAATGTGCATTGGACGAATTATATGTACCACGATAAGAACAGAGCAATTTAAGTTTTGACTTTTCATTCCAAATCTGCTTTCATCAATTCATTATCGACTCCATTTATTAATTTTTATTATCAACTAAATTTCATTTGCAAAGAGTTTTCTCTAATTTCTTTTTTTTTTCTACTCGCAAGTATCTGTTAAACACTGCGAGATTCGAAAAGCTCAATGGTAATTTTTTTTTAAAGAAAGCATTTCTTCCATGTCTATACAAAAATAAAGCTTTCAATACAAAACAGAAATCGTTTTCACAAAGAAATATTGACCACGCAAAGTAAATTCAGACAGATATCATTTATTTTTTCTGTTAATTTTTCACTATTCATTAAATCCATAAAGTTTTTAGTTTTATGTAGGCCAGCAGTTTCTAGTAAAATACACATTTCAAATTTCTTAACAAAAAGACATTAAAAATTTTCTTTGATAATCTAAAGGGAAACATCATTAATGTTAACACTAGTCACATCCGAAACTTCCGCATACTTCATTACCTTTCGTGAAAAAGTTGATTTTTCCGCAGAGCGGGAGAGAGAGGACTGACTGTAGAATTCAATAAAAATGTTGTCAATGGCATGCATAAAAATTCCAGAGATGTCTGGGGTTTTCCTTCCGAGGTTCCAAGAAATAAATCTCAAGGTGGTTTCCATTTCTTTGTATAGATCAGCCTTCCATGCGGCATTGTGGGGTTTTGTGTAATGGGGTGTTCGCAGCAGAAGACTGGAGGCATTAAAAGGAGGCTCCGCGGGTTGAGATTTTTTTTTTCTTCTTTTTTGGAAGTAGAGGCAGAAATAATTAGAAAAATTCTCTCTCTACATACGCAAATGTACCAGCCATCAAATATAAAATCCGATCATATATTATGATTTATTATTTTAATAATAAAAAAAACTAGTAGAATAAAACTGATTGCATACAGTCAATATAATTAAAATAGCACACAATTTACAGTAGCTCGATATAATTAAGCTTGAACATTTTGAAAGGAATTTATTCTATCACACACAAAAAAAAATTTTTACTTTTGAAAGGAAGAAGATTTTTGACATTAGAATTTCATGTCATATTTTTTTTTTCTATTTAGTTTAAACATATATTAATATGAGAACAAAAAGTAGAAGTAAAAGTTTTGCACTGAATATTTCGTAAAAAAAAAATTAATTTCTGAAATACTTTTTGTAATCTAATTTTTATAGTTATCTTTCATTAATATTTTTTTATCATAATGAAATTATTTTTATAATGAATTTGTTCATATTGATCTCTTGTTTCAAGAACGTTATTTTTATTTAATCTAACTTTATATCACAAGGATTTTTTTAAATTATTGAAACGGCCCTTGACATTTTTTTCAAAACAATACGTAAAACGACTAATACCAGGTACTTTTCTTTAATTTTCCAATTTCTAATTTTCAAATAATTTTAAATTTATCTAATCATATTAATATAAAATGCGAGGCATTAACTTTATGTTTTACACATTTTAAATAAAGTTAACTTTATTTTTTACTTAGTATTAAGAAAAAAATATATTATTATTTCAGGATAATTTTTCATTTCATGGGAGGAACGAGTTTCATTAGATTACGTTTCATATTACTTTTGAAAAACTATATAAATATGTACAGCAGAATAAAAAAATTAAAAAAAAGACCCTTACATTTTTTTGTTTCCTTACGAGATGTTACAGCACGTCCAGTACTGTTCACCTCTTGAATCCAATCACGTCTGATCGAATTCCGTTACTGGACGTAAAGAAGTCCGTTTTAGTCAGTAAGAAAAGAAAAAAAATTTAAAAATTCGATAAAATGCCGGTTCTTAAAGTGTGTAAAAAGAAGTATAGAATTCTTTTTACACACGTTAGGAAGGAGATATTCTGAAACAATATATCTCCGAGAAAGATATATTGTCCCAGAATAACTATGAGTACATTTCTTATTTACAAACAATGCTGTGTGGCTCTACAATAACAATGGAGCTATGTAAATGAATTCTGTAATTAACGACAATGCAAGATGTAGCTAAAGAAAAGGTGCTCTCATCTTATTTTCCTTACGGACAATTAGAATTTTCCACCCTTCTTTTGCATCTTCCAAATATATAGAGAAGATGAAGAAATGTAGGGAAGAGGGAAATAAGGAGATGCAAATCCTCGAAGGTCACGGCAGTCCACATGCACGGTTGTCTTACTCTTCATATCTTTCAACGAGCGTTTAGTATAACGAAATACCGCTTTTGTTTTACTTCCTAATACAACAGAAAGAGATCTAAATATGCATTTTGGTAGACTTCTTTACCATTTTGACAAAGAGCTTACATTTTAGCCACAAGACACCCATATTGAATCATATTTATAAAGTGTTGCTTTTTATAAATTATCTCATTCAAATATGCTCAATTAAGTAAGTCAACAAATTATCTCCGCTTAAGAAATTTAGTTAAAAATTTAATACACATGTACACGTTTGATGCAAAATCAGTATGCCAAATTTCATCTATATAGCCCTTTTCGTTTTTGAGACATCGTATTCACATGCATATGGATGGACTGACAGGCTTCCCTTCCATAAATTTTGTCTAAATTTTGTTTATATAAGATTTGGATGATTTTAATAAATGATAATCCCGAATGAAAATGAATTGTAATGTTTATATATGATTTGAAATAGTAATTTTTAAAAATGTAATTGTTGATCATTTCTTTATTGCTCTTCAACTTATCAAGGAAGTTTTTATAAACAATATATTGTCTTTCTGTTTTCAAAACATGGTGAAAACCTCGTAACACTGTGATTGCAATGTTTTGCTTTATGTTATAATGTAATTTCTAAAGCAGTGAATCCTATTAACTTTATTTTTTTCTGTATTTCATTGGCATTCTTTCTTTGAAACTCTTGCACTATCAAATTAATATCATAAAATATTATTTTTTACTTAAAAATCATTCTATTTTTTTTATTTACAATTTAAGCAATACTTAGAAAAGCACTTTTTGTTTTCTCTATTATGAATTATAAAAGAATTAATTCACTTTTATCTGCAACTGCGGAATTTTTTTAAAACTCTATCACTTCTTGAGATTTAATAGTAGATATATCTTTTTATTTCTTTGTTTTTTAAGTGGAGGTTTTATATAGAAAATTATAATTTTGAATTTGCCAAACAGGTAAGAAAACATAACTATTTGGTTAGCAAAAATCAAACAAAGTAAATAAGCATAATAAAAATACAGTTTCTGTTACTGTTAGACATCCTATTATAAAATAATGATAACATAGTAATTAAAATATGTAATAATTTTATATTCTGCGAAAAAAAGAAAGAACAAATATGTGTAGCAAGCATATTTTAAATCTTTTCATCTAAATTTTTACAAAGAACACAAATATGATTATATTGTAACATAAATTTCGAATTAAGATAACAGAGGTTAATAAAAGTAAGGCACGTGGTAATAAAAGTAAACTACTACGCCACGTAGTAAGAAAATGGTAATTTTTCTGTCCTTGGCTGTTTTTCTGAAAATTTATGATTATTTTGGTAAAAAATGTGTTGATGTAAGAGAAACTAATTTTAGAAACTTTATTTCAATGCAAGAAAATGAAATAATGTACACTACGTTTAACTATTTTATCACAAGCAATAAAGAGAATAAAAGGTCTTATTCTCTAAACGAGTAATATTTTATTATACAGTTTCTTGAAAGATACATTATAATAAAACTGAAAAACAGTAGGCTCTTTAAGCAGAGAATATATAAGAATTAGCAGAAAAGGAAATATTATTGACATTTTCTATTTCGTTCTTTTTTCCAATTTAAATTCAATTTTTAGCAGCAAAATTAGTCCACTACCAATGCAAATACATACACAGAATGTACTATTTTTACACACATCACAAATCTTTCTCCGAAAACGTTCTGAAAACCGGAATGTAATAAATATCTTTGAATTGTCGAGTTTTCAACAATTTCCGTCTCTCAATATTTTTGGAATATATATATAAATAGTGCTCTATACAGGAAAAGAAAATTATGACTTCTCTTTTGTTCTGGAGGGAAAACGGTCAACGCACATATACCAGCACAGGTCACCTTCCTAGTTCGATCACGTCCAAAATTTCCACGAACTGCATTACTAAGCGAAAGGGAATTCACTTCTTTCCAGTAGGAGAGTAAGAGTTGCAACATTCAATAAAATGATGGCCGATGGCGTGTATAAATATTCCAGAGACGTTCGGAATGTTTCTTGCGAGATCTATTTCCACGAGAGCAGGAATAAATCTCAAGGTGATATCTGGATTTGTTTGGACGCCCTCGGGATGCCATTATGAGGGCCGTATCGGGCATAATGGGATCTTTGTAGAGAGGGACGTTGAAGAACGGTTTTGAGGCATTAGAATTTTTTTGTAAAAAAATTGAATCGTTTGGAAAATCGGAAGTTTGAAAAATTTCCCAATTTTTAGTATGATTTAGATCAGATGATCAAGAATCTGTTTATGAAATCATACTATTATCATCTGTGATACGTGATACCGTAGGTAGTGAAAAATAAGATCAAAAGTGCATTTATTATATGGGAAGAAAGATCTCACTCTTTAATTTCTACTAATAATAATGTAGAAAGTGTGTACTTGCGCGTATGCGTGTGTGTATACATTTATTCATGTGCGTGTATTTGTGTGTGTGTGCTTCAGAGTAGAATTAAATATATGTAGGAGTTGGAAATGTGGGCTTGGAAGGATTTTTAAATTTAAACTAAAATTTTATCTGCAAGGGGTTTTTAATCGCTAGATTTTGAATACATTACAAATTATTCGATATTATTTAGTTTAATCTTTTGCTAAAACTGGTTATCGCTGTATTTCTGCACTTGGCAACTTTCTATCATCGCATAAAAGACTTTTATAAAAATATATATATATTTAAAATTATTTTCAAGCCAAGAGAATATCGATTAAAAAAATTTGATAATGATGTTCTTGCAAAAAAATAAATTTATGAAATTAAAATGTCATGGATTTTATAAAATGTTTATTTATGGATTGTAAAGCTGTTATTGGACGTAAGTAAAGTTGTAAAGCTCACCTTGATCTGATAACTCACATTCATTTCGTATAAGAAATGTGCATCAAAAGACTTCTTTATGAACCACATAGAAATCCGCAATGCAAATAAAATAGCTGAGAAGCAGAATGCAAACTTTAGAATGACGGAAACTATCATGAATTAAGACCCAGATTTTAGCTTTATCGCAAAAGAAAATTTCAAGATTTGGATTTGTTTCCAAGATCAAGCACAAAAAAGACTGAAAAGATAAAAAATGAAGTTTCCAAACTGTCGCGATAGTAAGTGTTGGTAGAATTATATTTTCATTTTAGGAAATATTTTACACTAGACAATGCTATTACACGAAATAGGATGCCGTATTTGCAAAAAAATTCCAGGATAAATATGGAAACGTTCAAGCTGGTAACGCTTTTTGAAAATAAATTATGTTTTTGTTGGTGGTAGTGGTGTTGATTTGTTTGTTTACTTGTATGGGTTGCAATGCTAAACAATAAAAAATTTCCCACGGAACTCATTGATATAGGGATAAAAATCAATGTAACATGGCATGCTGAATACATATTTATTGTTTCAAGTGGAGATATCATGTTAAAAATATTGATTTTTTAAGCAAGATACTACAGATGAATGTAGTACCAAATGTACCAAATGAATGTAAATTACCCAATATTTCTCAAGCAAGAAGACTGGTCACTCTCTTTGTCGCTTAAATCCATCAAACAATTGCATTTGGGTGGATTTTAGAGACTAAAAAAAGAGCTAAACAATATGGAAGCTAGTTTCTCTTAAATATTGTTTGAATAGGATATATTACAGCATAAAACGATTCGTACCGTATTCGGATCATAGGATAATATATTATCTTTGGCTCCCTATAATTATGGTAGTCGATTAGAATAAAATTATGAGCTTTCAGTTGTTATTTTCATCATATTTATTATTTCCTATTTTATTCTGTAAAATAAAATGACTCAATGGTGTGGTATATAATGGCCACAAAATAGTTACCTAAAACAATGCTTTGCAGTAGCAGAATAAAGTATATTCTACCTGTAACTTTTGAATGACATTTAATTATTTATATATACAAAAAATTGATATTGTCATCAAGTTTATATTACTAGAAATGACATATACTATATGTATGCAGTATACTAACGACGCTAATAAAGCTCACATGAAATACAATATCAATTTACGTTTATTCGTATTATTTCCGGAATTCATTGCTGCAAAAGCACTTAAGCCTGCACATATTCAAAATGAAGCGTGGAAAGGAATATGATGAAGCACAAATAAAATAAATGCATATCCGATATAGAAATAAAAGAAATGAACAGAATGAAGTTTTGAAAAGATTCTGAATGCATGTAAATCAATAATGGAACTGCTCAATATTAAAATGCTCAATGTTCTAATCTTAACATTTAAAAATGTCATTTTTATTCAATTCTTTGGATGTTTAATATAAATTTGTGCAAAATATACTATTTGAATTCATGTACCAAAAAAACGCCTTTGTGAAATAAGCTATTCATGCTAATAGTTAAAATAAGTCAGTGCATATAAAATAATAAGGAAAAAAAAACTATCATTTCAAAATTTTTGAACGAACTAAAATCTATACGAAGTGAATTCCTTTAATTATTCAATAAATGTGTCCTCGGGCGTTTCATAATGAAATGAATTATCAGACCAATTAGACATGCGTATTATAGGGATAAATTATCCATCAAAGTGTTTGAATGTCACTATGTTATTATTTGAATTTTCAGCAAGTAAAAAGTAATATTTGTAAAATTTACAAACTGAGTAAATGAAGGATTGCTTAATTTATGAAACGTTATGAAAAAAAATAATATTTAGTTGACAAAAGGACTTAATTAGTTGGAAATAATAAAGCATAGATTAATTTCTAAAAATCTGTTTTGGTTTGATCTCATTTTAAATGTTTAAAAATTAGCAATATCAATAATTGGTGCAAACATAATATTTCCCCTTTCTGAAATTAGTTCGTTTACCTCTTACAAACTAAGAAATAAACATTCTTTTAATTAGTTTTGAATTATAATGACTACTAATTTTTGTGATGAATTCAAGCTGCTTAAGTTTAAAAAAAGAAAATCAAAACTTGCTCCTTCATATGATATTGAAATCCAAACTCTCACAATTCAGTTAATTTAGAAATCTATGAGCTTTGAAATTTTTCTGAAAAGAATTGGTAAATTAGTGATTCAATTTATATAACACTGTGATTTTAATAATTTCTATAAATAACGTTGCTATATGATTCATTTATTTTAAAAAGTAGGAGATAAATTAAATGGGAGAAATAAACCCTTTTCAAACTCTGGTGATAAAATGAGAATGTGTTTCAGATATTCATTTTGACATTATATCAAATAACTCTGCGTAGAGTCTAAGAAATAGTGCAATTCATTACTTAATCAATATGTTCTTGCACAATCAATATATTCTTGCGATAGGTTTCAATTACTCAAACTCAAGCAAAACAATCACTTTTTACACACTTTTATTTAACTTTACTTGCTTCATATTTATAAAGACATATTTTTTAAAAATATTTTTGCAATTCATATTCTTAAAGGCTGGAATTATGAAATTTCTTATGTTTGTGTTCCAGACTAAAATTGTCAGGAAAAATGCTCCTGACTGGTCATTCAACGTGAAACTATACTTCTTATAGCTTACTTTTTTATATATAGGATTGTGCCGTGTATTCTAAATCCTTCTCTTCTATATATTCCATAACAAATCCCCTCAAATATTTGTGAAATATTTACAAAGAAGGATATTTATTCTTACCGTGGACCCCCCGAGGGGCACCTCGAAATGAGGATCAGATGCTTCCGGCATGGTGGTTGGATCTCGTCACCCTGGAGGGAACACTAATAGATGGGGGATCTGACTCCTCCCATCGATGAAGGGACGTACTGCCTTCGGGAAGGGTTGTACCGTGGCCGGTGACGGCCCTTAGGACTCAACCACAGTTCCCGCCAATTGCTGTTGCGGCGGTCCGGTCATTCAGTTTTATGGTTTAAATCCGTGTGCCTTCGGGCGGATCGGAGAGTTAGATGGTTGACTATTCTTACCGTGGGCATATGAGTGCAAAAAATGAAGTAGAGGGCATTATAACATCATGTAAATTGTCTTCATTAAATAGAAGGGTCATCTTTGATGTTGCATGAATGAAATAATTGTCCAAATGATTAAAAGGAAACAATTTATGATATATTTTAGCAGAATGATAAAAAAATAAAAAAGAATTTGACTGCATTGACTTAAATCCATCAAATATTATTCCTAAATTTTTCTTTTTATGATATGAACTTTTATTGTTTTTCTTCAATTTAAATTACTTTTTCTTTTAATTTAACCGTTTAATTCAGTTGGTTATGTTTTAAGTGATTTCTTTCTCCCTAATAGACCTGGATATAACTTTGTTATTTTCGACCCCGCACCAAAGAGTACAACCCTTCCTTCACATACGAATTTTATTTTTCTCAACAACATTCACAAGAGCAAGAGAGAAATTTATCTTCTTGGAGCTTCGTCACGTAAGTAAATGAAGTTATTTAGTTTTATGCATTAAAGTAAAAATGAATTTACCAATATCACTTTATTTTTGAAAAATTTCAGTTATATTTTGGCATATAAAATAAAGAGTTTTATGCTGTTATGCTGCATCCAGGCAAATTTTTTGTTCTAAAAATCATAGTATTTAACACTCAGGTAATCGCAAGACGGTGTCAGTGCACCTTGAAACAAGTATTTTCAAACTTAATGTAGAAAAATCCTGAATTTCTTATTTTATACTTTTAGATGATTTTCCTCAGATCTTCATCCGTATTATCGTTTTATAATAATTGCAGAAAAAAATCAATACACTATAAAAAAGAAGAAGTAATTGTTGTTCAAAAGATATTTGGTTTGCACCTCTGATATAATTTATTAAATTTTGAGAAATTTTTTAAAAATAATTCCCCTGAGCTTTTAAAAATTAATTCTGAAATTCCTACAATCAACATTATAATTACATTATCTTTTTCATATAATTTGAAACCTTATTCGATCATTTTTGTCTCATTTAAAACAAGAATGATGTAAATACATTCTTCTCAGTCATTTTCAATTAGTAAATTGATGAATTGAGGGATTTTTCTCGTAAATTCACAATAGAGGTAATATGAAAAAAAAGTAATGTTTTAATGGCAAAATGTGAAATTGATTGTAGAAGAAGATAATATAAAAAGTAAGGTTTCCCTATATAGCAAGGAGCCAAATTAAACAATTAATTTTATATAATTATTACGATGAATTTTTTATATTAATTTTAATTAATTTTCAGTAATAATTAAAATTTATCTTACAAAATAATTAGAATTAATTTCCTTTATATAATTTAATATTATATAATACAATATTTATATATTTTTATTATTAAAGAATCATAAAAATAATTTCTGTATAATTTAATTCTTATTAAAATTAATTTAATATAATTATTACAATGAATTTTCTTATATTAAATGTTATTTATTTTCAGTAATAATTAAAATTAATCTTTCAAAATAATTAGAATTAATTTCAGTTATATAATTTAACTTTATATAATATAACATTTATATATTTCTGTAATTAAAGAATCATAAAAATAATTTTTGTATAACTTAATTTTTATTAGTATTATTTGCAGCCAATTTCTTTATCTCTCTTTTTTAGTGTGTCTTCGTTTGTTTGTTGTCTTGTTTAGTTGTCTTTGTTTTTAGTGTGTCTTAATTTGATTTATAACGCGGCTGTGCTCCAGGCTATATAATTAATAATTAAATTTAATTGTAAAATGTTATTTTTCATAATTTTATTATATATTGTTGCACTTTTTTTTCATTTCATTGACATACCATGCCGATCCTGAAAATATAACAACGTTTAATCACAAATGTCAGATTTTAACCAAAACTTTAACTAATTTTGGAAGACTTTCATAATCATGGACCTTGGTCAGATAACGAAGATCGATTGAAGAAGAACGAAAGATTGCTGTAATCGGGTCTCAAATCCAAAACTCTATTCTACAGAAGTCAAAATTTATTATCAAAATTATTATCACAAATTATTTTTATTCTTTGCTTCTTTGTGTAAATCTATCATAAATCCTGAAATTTCACCAAGGTATGAAATCGTTTCCAAAATTTCTGTAAAAGTGCCAAAATTAGGAAGAAAATTTTGGAGATTTGTAAATAATTATATTTGGAGCTTAATTCCAGGAATTTGAGCCTGGTACTTGGTTACCCTGTGACTATCAAGTGGCCAAGAAATTATAATTTCTGTTCTTTAGATAAAACTAATCAATTTTCTTTAAAAAACACCAATTCAAATTTAAACAGCAATTGATCAAAAGTTTTCTAATATATCTCAAATCTCAAGAGCAATAGAATACGAACTATAAATTAACGCAAATCGCAGAGCTCAATACGTTACGCCGAAATTAATAACTCGATCAACTCAGGAACAGAAAAACAGAGCAATTATCTATAATAGAATTTTCTGGACCTTTCCCCGCATCTCTCGAAAAGCAAGCTTCTCCATGCTAAGAGACCTCATATCCCAAACAATTATTTGGCGCCAATTTTGGCTATGAATTTCACAAAGCTAAAATTGGCGAAATAATATAGTGTTTTACATTCGGTTGTTTTACATTCATAAAATTCAAGCATTTCTCCTATAATTCCGAAGCTTTTCCTAGAGAAGAAAGTTTGTTATCAATTTTTTTCTTAATCTTAACAACATGTTACATCACGATTCGTCAGGTTTTACTTCGCCGCGCCTTACTTCATGTTTTTATATTATTTTGAAAAGGTTACCCAAAAAACAATTTATAATCGTTCCTATTATTTTTTTAGCCCATATGTTTTTTTTAAAAGATGTAGTTTATTACTGATAATAAGTTTGAACATATGTTTAATAATCTTTTTTAAATTTATAATTAAGGTTGAAAGTGTCTGGGATAGAATGCTATATTTAGGAATTTGTTATAATGCATGCTCGAATGGGATGAGACTGCTTTTTATTGCCGAAAGCGAAGTTCTGAAAAGGTGAGGAAAAAATGTGTTAAATTGATATTATAAAAATGTATCAAATGTAAAAAATGAAAAAATAATCCATCAGCTAAACTAAAAGTCTGTTTTGAACCATGAATCAATAATTAATGTTTTTTTCAGAAATATGATGGAGGTTTTAAGATTAATAGAAGATTTAATGTTTTAAGATAAAAAAAATTAAAATAACCATTTTATTGAAAGATTTGATGAACTGATTAATAGATAAACTAAAATATTTCTTAAATTTAGATAGGAAGACGTCAAATAATTAAAGTACTATTCATTGTTTTAATAAATTTCAACTGCTCTCAACATTTCAGCAAATATTTAATTGCGATTTTTCATTCATTGTTAAAATTAAGGTATTATAATGTCATTCAATTTTCATACAAAGAGGGTTTTATAAAAAATCGCCATGCGCAAGAACTTTTGTTTTAATTTATTGTTTATAAAGCTTAATTTCAAAAATAAACAATGATTCTTATTGTCTTCTATTTCTAGATATGAGAATTCATAGATATTAATACATTTCAAACCGTTGAATAAAGCTCTATTGTCCAAGTCTCAAGTCTTGGTTTATAATTAAAGTGCAATGATTTTTTTATAGATCAATATATAACACAAATGTATAAAAGTACTAAGAAAAACAGTCTGTGTATATACCTTTATGTTAACGATTCCGCTTTCTTTTCCAATTTTAAGAACATGTTTCAGTTCAGTCAGCAAGTTGCATTTATTACTGAATTTCTTCATTTCAGCTTTTATATGAAAACTCAAATCGCAAGTGATGTTACAAATATATATATATATATATATAATTAAGGAAAAGCTTGGGTAAAATGAACAGAACATGTAGGGCTTGTAAAATTGATTGGGTAAAATGACTGCCCAAATTTAAAATTTTAAAACATACTTCGCAATAAAAATATATGTCAAAGTTTATTTCTTAGATTTTATAGAAATTAAGCATATTTAATATTCTAATTCGAATAAAATCTGTATGTCGCTAATAGAGATCTTATATTAAGGATATTTCACAAAGAGATTTGCAGATCTTTTTAAGTAATAAGTTCTTGTTACAGGATCCTTTAAAGAGAATAATGAGACCATATTCACATGAAACAGAATAATAATATTATCGAAAACTGTGAAACAGACAAAAAAAACAAATAAATTTGTATTTTAATTTTAGGATTTTTATTACGTCTAGATCCAAAAACATTTGTTATTTTTAAATTAATTTGAAATCTTCCATTTTCCAATAATTTATTATTTTGAAATTTTAAATAATTCTACTAAATAATCTGCTTATTTGCAATCTTAAAAGAAAAGTAGATAAATTATTCTGAGAATAGAAAAAAATGCAAAATTATTTGTTGTGGGATTTTAGAACAAAAACAAATAGTTTATCATATACAAAAAGAATTTCTTTTCAAAAGAATTAAAGCATCTAAATTTGAATTAGTTGTATTTATATGAATTATTTTATGATTTATATACATTATTTGAAATATATTTATATTATTTAATTCCTATTAGCAAACGCAATTTACGAATTCAATTCTACATGCTGCATGATCATAAATTTCAAATAAACACAATCTTTTTTCGTTAAATTAAGATTGTTTGTTTTCATAATGAGATTGCATTCATAAATATTATTTTGAACAAAAATTCTACTCATCCATAGTAAATGTATATCAAGAAGGAAACAAAGAAATCATCTTGCACATTTATTTGTAACGAAATACAACATTTCAAAATAAAAACCGTTATAACAGTCGAATTTTATTTGATGCTGCATCAAATCAGTTAACACATCCTAGTATTGTTTTAAAATCCACTCACATCTTCCATGAAAATAAAAAGGAAAAAGTCTTTAAAATGAACAGCACCAAGTACTTTTCTTTCCAAGTACTTATCTATGGTCTCAAAAGTTTATTGATTTTTGTTAATCAATCAATTGCTCGAATAAGGCAGTTTCAGCCGCAACAAAACAATTTCAGAAAAGTCTTACAAGAAGAAATCTAAGCCAAAATATTAGACTTTCTTGGAGCTTTTCAAGCCTCGGGGGATGGTTTATTATTGGGGATTGTAAAAACAATCCACCGTAATTATCGATTTCAGTTTTTTTTTGCTGCCGTTTCGGGCTTTATAGGTCTTTTTAACCTATATACAAAGAGTTATTTTTTCTTCATTGTTGTTCAAAGCAGTAAATCCTTAATCGAGAAAGTTTATCCTCAGAATTTATGCCTGAAGTTTGCAGTTTTTAGCCGATTTTTATAAAATTAAACAGACACGTTAGAACCCTACTGTAACAGAAAATAAATAGACTAATATAATATTAACTCTATATTAAACTTAATCAATATTTACTAATTAAACTATAAAATAAGCCTGTGTTGTTTTAATTTCCAGGGGTCTCTCTCTTATCCTGTGAAACGAATTCCTAATTAACAAAAAGGCCGGACTATTGGAGCAAAGGCTTTTGTTTATTGCACAATATATTGTGGAAATTGAGTAGAAAAACATGCAATATAAATACATATTACGAAATAAATTTCAAAATCTGAACACTCTTTTTACGCTTCCCCAAGATCATTGGCATCCGCATCACCTTTTTAAAAATCCGGAAACCATAGAAACTGTACTGGAGACATTCCAAATCATAAAGAGGCTAATGTATGCATTAACTCTGTGAATACTGAAAGACCCCAAACGCCCATTCAAAAATACGACGGCGGATGATCAAGATGCTCTAATAAGTTGCAAAATTCCTTTCACCTTTCATGGGTTAAATTGATTAAGATTTTGGTACTTGCTTTGAATAATAATCTTGGTATGGTGACTACAAAATAATAAAATTCTACTTAAAATAAGAATTTATTGTAATCATTTGGTAAAATGAATTGTCTCTATCTTTGCATTTCTCAAATTTCTATCAATGCAGATTATTTTTTAACGAGATAAAAATGTGGAATTATTTTAGAGATAGAAGCCAAATGGACAATAGTTACACATCATTCTTCAGATTTTCTGCAGGGGAAAAATCTTAAGTAAATTAAAATGCCTTAATTTTTTAATTTTGAATTTTGCCATTTTAAACTATAAATCAATTAATGAATACTTATACCACTAACATTAGCCCTAGTTTTGTTCCTATAAACAAAATACATAAAATGATCGTGAAAAAAACCACAAAGAAAACCATGATGAAAATCTATTCAAATAAAATTACTTCAAGTATACTTTCATTCGTGATTTTCATCATATTAGAGCATTTATATTTTTGTTTATTTGATACCTATGAAATAAAATTACTCATTGTGCATAACATTATTAAGTAGTCACCCTATAATTACAATGTAATAGCTATTTTAATTATTTATGAATTTTAGTCTGTGTTTTGCTTTTTACAGGTTAGAAGACTGAACAGGAAAAATGGAGTTTTACAGATAAAATTCTTGCAAATTGCTGATAAATATCTTATAGTATTATTCCCTTTATTTTGATGATATACATATATATATATATAAAAATTCTTTCCAATATTCCAAAGGAAAAAAACACATCATTTTTTCGTTATTTTTTTTCATTAAGCTAAAAGTCAGAGTTTAATTTAAGAATTTCATTTTGCTGTTTATTTATGTTTGTCTGAAAAAATAGAGTTATAGTTTAATGCTTCATACGTAATATCATTCTCATGTTTATATTTTGTTGCAAATATGAAATTAAGAAATACAAATTTGAGAAATTTCTAAAATTTTATCTGTTATTTCTTCCATTTATTCAGGTATAATTCAAGCATCGCAACGTCTGTATAAAGAAATTCATTTTAACGATCCCACAATAAAAATTAAATAAAATTTCTTCAGATTAAAGTAATTAATTTCTGCTATTATAATCTGTAATTTTAAAAATCATTTCCTAACTAAAAAACATTGGAGATTCATAATTGATAGTAACAATGAATATCATTTTTAGGAATGATTTCCTTAAAATGTTTTAATAATATTTTTATTTTATTATTACAATCATTTAAGTTTTATTATTAAAATGAAATTATATGAAAAAGAAAATTGAATCTTCTCGTATCTTCACCATGTAAAATATCTACAAAAATATCTTTATAAATAAAATAAAATATAAACAATGTTGAAACCGCACAAATTTTATACATTCATGGAAGACAATATTCAAGAAAGCTAATACTGACTAAAGCCGTTAGTTACATAAAACACATTTGAAACTGCTTCCAAAATAAAAATAAAAACACATTTTTTTATTAATTCTAATTTAAAAAAAATTTGAAATGTTATTATTTATTATCATAATTCATCAAGTTTCAATTATCAAAATTTAAATTATTTTTTTGGGTATCGTCACAAAATCGTGTTATTTTTTCGGCAGAAAATATCTTCATAAACTTTCAAAGTATGTATTATAATTAAACCGCATAAATTTTTCAGGTATATAGAAGACAGAATTTAAAAAGATGAATATTTACTTGAATCCCGGATTCTATATATCCTGAATTAAAGCTCGGAAAGCTGGATTGCTTTATTATAAAACTCCTGAAATGATTAATTTATATATCATCAATCTATTATCTTTGTATTACTTTTATATATTAAAAAGACACTTATTTTACCCAAAATAAGTTCGATTCTTTTTCACATATTCTACAAAAAAAAGAGGGGGAAATGCTAAAGTTTGGTGTAACATTTATTTGCTTACAGAAAAAAATGCTTAGAAAAAATTGTTGTAAATGTAAAATGTAAAGAAATCTGTATACAAAGCAAAATTCAGTTTCAGGGAAATATATTGCTCAAGCTTCATCAAATTCGTGTTGAAAAATATTTTGTATTTAATTTATTCATCGATTATAGTTAAAGAGCTCCGTAATAGACATAACTGATGCAGAACATATTTTGTGTGAGAAAACTGCTTCTATGTCAGTAGCTAGTTTCTTCGCTTGTAACAGTGATTTAGGAATCAGGAAGTTTTATTGCAAATATATTATACCCAAGGTGCTAAACATCCAAGCTAGGAGGAAGAACAATAGTCTTCTGACAAGCCTTTCCTTGGCATTAATTTCTTCATAACAACCTAAATGACTGGCCCATTGATCATAACAGCTGTCTGTCCTTGAGGACATAAAATTTATCAACAGCCTTCTCCCCTAACATTGCGAACCTGGTTCTGTTCTTTTCGAAATTCTTAACCCTTTGCCATTTTTATCAAGCATTGTTATGGTTCATCATAGCAGACAAAATTTAACTTTCAGTTGTATTTTTATTTTATTTGTATTTGATTTTATTCATTGCATAAGCTCTTAAGGCTTAGATTTATCAATTGCTTATAAAACAATGTACAAATTAGGTAAATCTGAAGAAAGTATGAGTTTATTTCTCATTTACAATAGAAAAAATAACTCCAGAGATTGTATAACTTTTGCATCAAGCTAAGTTCTAACTTTAATTAAAACTATAACTACTACAGCTTTTAAAATATGTATACTTCAATATTAAGGAAGTAAAGAAAAATTATCTGAAAGGAGCTCCAACACATATATAAAGATCAACATCTTTTTCTTTTACAGTTTGATCTTTTGCAATGTTGGCCAATGAAAACTCATCAATGCTTAACACTGATTAAATTGTTTAACCCTCTCACTTCCAGCTGGGCGGTTTGGGGCGTTTTGAGAATTTTCCCTTAACCTCCAAATGAGCGAATTCGGGCGCCTGCTTCTGTTTTAGGGGAGATGAGTATTAAAAGATGGTTTAATAGTAGAAACGATGGTGCAGTTTTGGGCTCTTTTTGAAAACTGAGCAAAATCACATTCGCTATAAAAATGTTATTCTCGCATTTAAAATTTATAATATATATAAATTAAAAATGTATATATTATGTTTTCTTCTATCATTTTTTATTGTAAAATCTATGTGAAAAGTTTGCTTGTACATTGAATATAAAGTATATTGGAAAATAGAGAGAAATCCGTTTGGAAATAATTTTTGAAAGATTTTGGAAAGAAAAGTTGTATCTTGTGCTCACTCTTAATCCGTCCAACCATTACGCCTTCAGAAATGTTTCATTGGTTCAGAAATAAAATTTTAATTCAATTTATGTTATTTCAAATTACGCTTTGACCAAGCTTTACGAATAAATTTCGATTTGTTTATAAAGATTACTTAAGCGTTAGAATATATCATTTAATTTTTTTAAATAAAAGAGAATTAAAACATTTTATTAGTAAAGAAAAAATTATATAAAATCAATTATTTTCAAATTTTATTTCAATCTTTAATTTCTCGCATTCTTACACTATTTCAGCATAAATTTGGTTGCTCAGTTATCTTTAATGTTTTTCAACTATTTTTATATTAATTTTAATGTATTAGATATTTGTAAGGGTATTTATTATTTAAATGTCAAATGTTATTGTTTCATTGGAAATAAAATAAATAATATATGTTTTCAATTAATTAAACCTTTCAACAATTTTATAAAAAAAAATTGAATTCACTGCGTTTACTTTCATTTGTAAAACGTATAATTATTCCTTTTTAGACAGCGAAAAATTGTAGAAATTTTTGAGATATTGTTCAGTATTTTAAAAAATATTTTGCAATATCCTGCAGATTTTCATCGTTATTAATAAAAATTTACTTACTTTTTAAAAATTTCCATAAATATATTGACCACAAATGTGTACTCCATTTTTCTTTTCTAAAAGCTCTGTAATAAAGAATATGAATTGATTACCTTATCAAAAAACTCTCAAAATCTGTTCAATTGATTTCACATGTGCTTCGAACTTACATAAAAATTGTAAATAATTTGGTGCAATGTTCTTATATGTATTTTAGTGTAAAATTGCGCACAAGAAAATAATAATTTTATATAATTTGAATATTTTAATAAAGCTTATACTTATTCTAGTTTTGTGTCTTTCTCTGTTTTTAACAACAACACAGAAAATAACCACTGCTTAATTTTCATATCATTCGATAATTTTCTGTTGTTTCCAATGAAAATTATTTCAAAATTAATATTTCTTTATATAAACTGTTTTATAGTACAATTATACAGTTATACAGAGTTATTTTATAGTATAGTTATTTTCTAGTACGACTTAATTTTACTCTATTATTCGAAAATTCTACGAGTAGCTTAAAGTAGAATGTTGAGTACAAACTGCATGCGTTTGATAATAATTTTTATATAATTTGAATATTTTAATAAAATTGCACTTTGATGGCCAATTGTATTGTATGTTGTATTCCACAATATAAAAATTGAAATACATTAAATGCATATTACTCAGAAATTTTCAGTTTTCTTCATTGAAAAATTAATGCAAAACTGGTATCACCACTTTTCTATTTCTTAGTATAATCCATTCTTTGTATAATTTTATTCTATTATTCAGAAAATTTTCGCTCAACATAAAGCAGCATCAAAGAAAATCATTTATCTTCAGTCTATAATAAATTATTGGAATAATTAAAAAAATATATTTGCCTTTATTTATTTATAAACAAAATAAAGTTGAAATTATATCTGTTTTGAAAAAAAAGCCATCAATATAATGGTATGCATTTCAGAAATTAATTTTAATTCCAAAGATGAAAGGTAGGTGAAATTAAATTTACAATCCGATAGTATCTGATGGGCTGAATCATCATCATTCAATTTTTTTTAATTCTTAATTTAAATCATTTACGATTTGTAAATCATATAAGTTAGTATTATATGTTAACAATTTCTTTTTAGACGAATCGAATAGCGTAAATTAGTTAGAATTTATTATCTTTTGTCATAATTATTAAATCAGGAAATTTTTCTATGTTTGTATTGTTAGTTGTTATTTTTAATATCCAATTAAAACCACAATACAAATAGATAAAAAAAATTAAGTGCATTTCCACTACAAGTCCATCATACTGTGCAATACTCAACCTAGCCAGAAGCCATTCGGGGAACTTGATAGGGCCGCCGATCAGCAGACCCACCTAGCATGAGGGAACAAATTACACTTGATGACATTGGAGCCTTGCAAAAAATAAAGAACCCTTCAGAGAAAACGCATATTGGTATAGAAAAAGAATAGAAAAAAATAACATTTTTACATTACATAATAAATTGTGAAACATTTAAAATGAATAAAATATATTAAATGAGTGTTAATTTTTTACATTAGGAGAGAGCTAAATACAATAGCTTTGACAAAATTTCCCTGATGAAAGCTTTAATGACTGGTATCTCTATGAGTTCTTCGCCTTCCAGAGACAACCCATTTCTTGGCCATCTGAGTCTCTGTTCCGGCCTTAGTGCACAGGCTTTAATAACGTGATTTATAGATCCTTCTTCGATGCCACACTGACAATCGAAATTTGGTCAAAGAAACGAGTTTGATGCACAGAAAATGCACCATGGCCAGTGTATACTTGGTTAAGTTAAAAATCGTCCTCAATTCGGTTACCCGAAAAGTTTTTAAAATGTTGATAGGCTGTTTGCTCCATGATGCAATTTTTCGATCTCTCCTGCCAATTTATCATAAAAAACAAATAAATTTTCATTCATAATTTCTTGCGCAGTATTTAAATGAAGTGCGTTTTTAAAGCTAATTTCAGATCAAAATGATTTCCAAACTAAAAAAGTGCCTTCAAGTATACAAAGTTTAGATATTCGTGATCTTCAAAGGAAAGTACTTATCATATATACAATCTTTGAATATCGACGATATTTTATTTATTATCTTTGTTTTTCGATTTCAAAAAAAAAAAAAGGTAAAAGAATTGGTTTTAATAGATTCAAAGTTTTTTCCTATTAATTGTAAATATAAAATTGAAATAATTACTAACATTTTTCCTGAAATAAATTTAAGAAAAGAATTATGCATATTGCCTTGTTATATTCATACCGGTTTACTGGTAACATATCCTTTAAATATATCAAGGATTAATATATAAAGAAAAGAATAATTAGAAAATGAAGATTTTAATAGAAATAAAAAGTTTTCCGTAAGTGAGTGAATTTTTAAAATTTTAATTAATATATGAAACTTAATTTTCCTTTTATTCATCAAAAGGAAGGAGGATGACTCTCCCCAATGCACCTGCCCCGTAAAAGGATTTAAAGACTCACATATAAAGACTAAAAATTCATCAGATTCTAATTCAAATTAGGTAATTGAAGCGTCAGTGCAGACGTATAGCAAGATACAATTGGCTACAGAACGAAAAAGAAAATAAATGTAAAAAATGAAAGCGCATGGAAATATCCCCAAGAAAAAAGACCAGGAATTCCTAGCAAGGTCAAAGAGGAAGAGAATGACGACGTTGTAAATATTAAGATGGCAAGGAATGTAAATAAAAATGAATGTAAAATAATGAAAGATGATTATAAGCCCTTATAATAATTGGGAATAATGGAAACATTTTAAAATATTACGATTAAAAATATGATAGAGGGTAACGTGGTTGAAAATTTAAGAATTCAATTTTTAAGTTTTTGTCAATTTTTTGAAAATTCAAAATAAATTCCGAGGTTTATAATAATAGAACAACAAGTTCAAAGTTGGTTAAAAAAAACAGTGATTTAATAGCGGAAAATAAAAAAGTTTCACGAAGTTTAACTGTTCTTAGAATGGTCCAAAACTCAAAAGAAAAAGCACTAGGGGTGGGGGACACATGATTTTCTTTTAGTGATGGCATGTTCCTTATTTAATAGGAACATGAGGAAGAAGGACAGCAATTAACCACTTTGGGGCCAATTCCCTCGAAGAGAATGTCAGTTGGACAAATCGGTCAATGTAAGGATGGACAATGCTAAAGATAGCAGTCGGCCACAACAAATCATGTCGATACTGCTTCGTTCAGTGGCGGCGGGGTGGTCGGCTGTACACTAGAAGAAGAAGGGGTGGGGGAGATAAAATAATCAAATACACAAAAAAAATGAGAAATCTGTATGGGAAAGATTTAAAAAAAGTCTAAGAGCTAAAGGAAGCCCGCCTACGCTGATGGTTAGACCATTAACAAAGGCAATAGACTCATCAATTAAAATGAGAAGGACCTTGGAGCTAAAATCAGACTAAGGAAGATGGAATTAAAATTATGGATCTGAAGTCAGCAATAGAAAATGGAATCCTGGTTTAGACTTTAAAAAATAAAAAAGAGTAATTATTAAAGTTAAAAGATGCAATTAACAGGAATCCTAATCAGCAACGTGTATGAAAAACTGCAACACTATAGATTAATGCGCCACAAATCATTATATATGACATGTAAATAATTGAGAGACCCAGAGAGGGGGAGTAACTAGATTTTTTAAATCAAATCAAACAAAGTAATAATATAGTAGGGAAAATGCGGTCTCTCTATAAAAAAAAGAAGAGAGAGTTCGACTCACCACAAGTGTTCCAAATAATTAAAGATAAATCAACACTAAAATATAACTTCGGATCGTATAGATTTAGAGAATTTTTTGATCGCCTTAGATGTTATAACTGTCTAAGAATTGGGAATCAAATTTTTAGTCTACTGTGAGGAAATGAAATTTCCAACCATAGACAGCAGGATAATTCAGGCTTGTTTATAGAGTTCCTTTTTATGAAAGTCTAGTTATTTAAAAACATCCAAACCGATTGCCAACATTTCGGTGTGCACGGTGGAAAAGCTGGATTGTAATCGCCCTATCAACTAAAGACCTGAATGACAGAGCAATAGGGTGGAAAGTAATCTAAAGTATACTGGGAGACCATGGATATTTAGATTTGCGAAGTAATATCGGAAGGAAAATGTTTTTAGCTGAAATATTTGGGATCAACAAGAGAAACATTCGATAAATTAGCTCTCTAGTGACTCAAAAAATATACAAATATAGTAGAAAGGTTAAAAAGAATTTTGGTTTGCAAAGGATAAAAAAAAGTTTTACAAAAATTAAAACTATGAGTTAAAGAGTTTACGGAATTATCGAAGGAATAAGTTGAAGAAATGCACCACCTCAGGATCATCTAGCGGGACGCTGAGCTGAAAAACAAAGAAAACTGACAAATGCCTTGGGGCATGGATACCAACGCTGTTTAAACACTGAATAAAAAAAGAATAGAAGACAAATTTATAAAAAAAGAATTAATCAATATACAGAAGAACGTTAAGAAAGAACAGAGATTTGAAAAATCATGAAACGAAATAATAAGAATGAACCCTTATGGTTACCCTAACCTGTGTAAATTGGTATCAGATAAAATGAAAAAGCAAACAATAATGCATTGTGTTAAGAAACAGAACGGAGCAAAAACTGAAAATACGAAAAAAAATCTATTGAAATTCTGTGGGATGCCACTCCAGTAATAAAATAATAAATAAATGTGTAAAGTGTATAAAACAAAAAATAATTAATAAAATAAGAACGATTAATAAAATGGCTGAAAAGAAAATACCTGGATTAGACAACGTCCCAATGGAGATGTCTGCAGAAAATAATATAAATAATCCAACAATAATACATTTTGAATTATACAACAAGTGCTTAGAATTAGTTGCATTTCCTAATCAATGAAAGATAGCAAAACTGACTTTAATTCCTAAAACTAATAAAGACTTAGAGCACCCCAAGTACTATAGACCAATTTGCTTGCCAACAACAGCAAGTAAAATCCTTAATAAACTGATAACTCAAAAAGTAAAAAACTTATTATCAGCACAAAACAGATTACACTATGATCAACGTGGAGATGAAAAATTAAAATCAACAATTATTTCCTTAGATAAAGCTGGAGCACTTAATTCAGTATGGAGAAAATGCGTTTTATGTGCCTTAATAAAAATGAATTGTCCGATCAATCTTTTTGAAGTGATTAAAAGATTATTTAAGTGTAAGATGATGTATTTACCTAGATGAAGAGAATAATTGGGAATTTAGGATACACAGAAGAATGTCTCAGGGCTCATGCAGCAGGCCATCATTTTGGAACTTGGTTATGAATTCCGTATTAAGGATCATTCTTCCAGAGATTGGCTTTATACAGGTGTATACCGATGATATGTTATTAATAATCTCTGGTAGAACAAAAGATGAACTGAAAACTAAAGAAAAACAAATAATTCATAAGCTAATAAAGTAGGGGAATACATAAAGCAAAATGAAAGGACAACATTTCAAATACGGATTAAATATAAAAATTTAAAATCAACAGATATGTTGAATGTATTTGTAATTTTAATTATAATTGTATTTATTTTATTAGTTCTAATCTCGTGTTTTTTGTTTTGTTTTGTTTTTGTTTTCTCTGTGTTTTTTTTATTATCATTTAAATGTATAACATTGTATCTGACAACCAATTTAATGTTCAATTTGTATTATGTTCTTGGCAACGGCTGTTATGCTACTTTGTATTGGTTTGAGCCGCAATCTGCTGCCGGCGGTTCTGTAAAACTTTTACTCTAAATGGAAATTAATCGTTGTTTTTTTTTTTTTTGTTTTTTTTACATTCAGAAGCTTTTAATTTGATCTGTAACGATCAAGATACGTCTAAAATAAAAATGGGGAATAAGAATATAAGTGTGTTTAATCAAATAAAGTACTTTGGAGAGACATTAGACAGTAAATTACCGTTTACTTCACAGTAATATCAAGAAAAAGGTGGATGTATTAACATAAAACCAGTAAGAGAGTTGCGGATAAAGTTTATAGAAAAAGGAAATATCATCTAAGAAGAATCTACACTTGAGCTATTGAGTCAATTGTTCCTTAAGGGCACGGAACATTGGAAAACAGACATAATCTCAAGAAAATCAAATACAATCCAAAGGCACCTTCTCATCATCATGTCTAAGGCATATAGAACTATTTCTACTGAAACCTTTCATGTAATAACTGACTCATAATGGTAGAAATATTCATTAAATTTCCACTAATTTGGAATGGGAATTTTTAGAAATGGTTCGAAAGGTGATTATAAAGTAGGGAGCTATGCAATAGTAGTTTATAACTATGAGAAAGATATTGATAAAAATTTTGTGAAATTATGGAACCACGCCACAAGTTCCGAGACTGAAATGGAAACTCTAAAGATGGTCATTGATTATTGTGAAAAGATGAAAGATTGGCATAAATGCTCCGTTTTTTTCCAGATTCTGTGTCAATCCTACAAGCCATACAATCTTCTCACAATTGTAATAGGAAATATGAACGATAAAAAAATAGATAAAAATGCAAAAATAAACAAAGGGATGGAGTTAAATTGGGTTAAAGTACACACTGGAATACATGGCAAAGAATGGGTGGATCAATGTGCCAAGTTGGTGTCACAGAAAAAAATGCTGATTTATTAGGCCCCAAATAAAATAATGACATAAAAAGTTTCCTTTTAAGAGCATAAAATCTACAGTGGTTTAACAGATGGTACATGTTTAAAAACGGACGAGTCAACTTATGACTTTAATCCTAACTTGAAATAAGAATCAAAAAATACCATCCGCCAATAATCCAAATTATATCAGAAAATGGAAAATTTCTCACATATTTCTAAAGCTTTGGAATAATGCTTGAAAATGAATGCATCTTTGGAGGAATTGGAACAGTTTATCATTATTTAAAGGAATGTATTGAAGTCTCAGAACTTAGAAAAGATTGAAAGTTGACAAATAATGACTAAAGCACATTACTAATTTTGACAGAAAATCTTAAAACACTGAAAGACATGACGTTGAAAAGTGACAATTTTTGGCCAAGTACTTAAAAGGTGTGTGGTTTTCTTTAAAGGTGTTTGCTTTTCTTTTTGTATGGAATACATGTTTGCAAAAGTATAAAGAATTTTGAGGAGATTTTCTAGAAGTGGTGGCTTGCTCCTCGTAAAAAATAGCCAAAGATGACCACTTTGTCGCAGGGGACCAACCACCTAGAAGAAGATGACAAATCAGAAAATTGGTTAATGATATGGATGGATTATGACAAAAATAGCAGTCGGAAAAAACAATTCCTCTCTATTTTGTTTCGTTCAGTGCTGGTTGGGTGGTCGTTTATGTACAATAAGATAGAATAGGTCATATTTTCAGAATGCTAGTATTGCAGTTCGAATTCATCAAAATGTTCTAACTATAAGAATTTTTAACTTATCGCATTAGCATATGATATTAATGCTGGTGATTCTTAGCATTTTAAAATTACATTCATTTTGATCGAAAGATTTTTCTTGAATTTAAACGAATAACATTTTTTATGTATTAATGCATCTTTTTTTTTTATCAAAATCCTGCTTTCACTTGTAATGTATGCAATTTATTTAATTTCGCGCTTCAAAATCATTATCATTACTATTTTCATGAGATTTTTCTGAATAACGGGTTTTTCTGGTAACAATAAAAAAAATTACGTTTCATTTTTGCATCTTATTCCGGACTATTTATAAGTGTATTAAAATATTATTACAGAGGAAAAGCATTATTCTAATAATTCTTAACAAAAATTACATTCTTTTAGAAAAACTATATCTCGATTAAGATAAGAATATCCAAAAATAATCGTAGATAAAAATAAAGACAGAATAAAAACGTGTGCAGTAACACCTAATTACTTCCTTACTTATCTCCTACAACATTTCTTAGCAGAACGTCCTGAAACTTCCAGACAAACAACAGATAAATTTCTAGAACTAGCTACTGTCAACAATCAGCGCAATCAGTGTTTACGTAAGATCACCAGCTCTCATACGGAAAAAAATCTTCTTCTTTCACGCCACTTCTTAGCACTGTTCTTGTCAGATAGTGCAATTTTCTTACACTCACTGAATATAAAGAACGTATATAAGTATGGGAAGAGAATCTACACATGCATAAGATTTTTAAATAAAAATTGGGAGAGTTTAATTTCTCCTATTCAAAAGTAAGAAATTATGTGCTAATTATTGGAACGAATTACGAAATACAAGCTATAATTATAAATAAAGGATATATCACAATTTACTTGCCCACAAATGAAATCAAATTCAAAATATTACATAACTCGCCATAATTGGTACTTAGTTCTCTATTGTTCTCTACAGTGCATTGTCTAGAACGTGATGTTCAATAAAAATCTTCGCGGGAACATTTATAATTATATTAACTTTAGAGACCACTATAATAATTCATACACTGATTTTGTAGAATTGAAATTGCATTAAATTTGAGATATTCCTGGATTGCGAATAAAAATGATGAAATAACTTAATACACTGGTGTGCAAAACTTAAGCAACAGGTATGTTTTTTGATATAACTTCACGAGAAATCATCTGAGAGACATGAAATTCAGAAATGAGAGATACAGCATTGTGTTCTGAAAAAATGACGAAAGCATAGTTGCGCAGAAATGAATACAATGCATACAGTATGGAATCAAACAAAAAAGGCTTTATTGAACTCATAGTATCGTTGCACATGATTGTCTGTCCAAGAGGGAAGAACAGCAAGCAGATGTTCCTTAGTATGGGATATGCCCTCCCCTTACTGCAATGGTTGCTTCGCACCGTCTCCCCATACTCAGCACCAGATTGTCCAATAGTTCTTGAGGTAAGAGTGACCATTCCTCAATCAGCATCTGTTAAGTGTTCCCAGGAGAATGTAATCGTGCCGCAAGGCGTCTCCCCAAAGCATCCCACACATGTTCTATCGGATTTAAATCAGGGGAGCACGCCTGCCAATCCATTCGAGTGATATCTTCACTTTCCAGGAGCTCCTCAACAGCATGAGTCCTGTGTGGCCGTGCATTGTCATCCATAAAAATGAAGTCTGATCCAATGGCACCTCGAAACAGACGCACATGGGGAAGGATCATCTCCTGACAATAACGATCTCCAGTTACAGAACCTCTGTCGAAAACGTGGAGCTCAGTCCGCTGGGAACATCCGACAACTTAAACAGATGCTATTGAGGAATAAGCACTTTTACCTCAAGAACTGTTGGACAATCTGGTGCTGAGTATGGGGAGACGGTGCAGTAAGGTGAGGGCAACCATTGCAATAAGGGGAGGGCATATCCCATACTAAGGAACATCTGCTTGCTGTTCTTCCTCTTGGACAGATAATCATGTGTAACGATACTAAGAGTTCAATAAAGCCTTTTTTTGTTTGATTCCATACTGTATGCATTGTATTCATTTCTGCGAAACTATGCTTTTGTCATTCTTTCAGAACAAATTGCTGTATCTCATATCTGAATTTCATGTCTCTCAGATGATTTCTCGTGAAGTTATGGCAAAAAACATACATGTTGCTTAAGTTTTGCACACCAGTGTACAAGCATTCAGACAGACGCATAAATATGATAATACACTTTATCATCAACAATTAATTTTCATTTTTTTTCTTTTTTTGCTATATTGTCTTCCTGTAAAACATTAAAATAATGTGAATGTACTTTTATAGTGCGAAGAAAGGCCAAATGACATAATAAGAGTAAGTAGTAATTAAGGGAAAATAAAATTTTTCGCCCCCACTCGTCTTCAGAAATTCAGAAAGTCTAAATGCATCTTTGGCATGGTTTTATTTCGCCCCATCTTTATCAGAATTGTTTTAGGAATGACAGAAACTCAGTAAGCTTTTGTCTTCCAGAGGCTGCTCAATCGCAATCATTACCTCGCCAAATGTCGTGATAGCACTCTACACGCATCCTTTTTTTAATCCGTATGAAACTCAGTAAACTTTTGTCTTCCAAAGACTGCTCAATCGTAATCACTCTGCCTTACCAAATACCGTGATAGCACTCTAAACGCATCATTTTTTTTAATCCGACCATTTAAGCCAATCACTCTAACATTCCATCACAGACAAATCCTTCCACTTATAATAATCCTCTTCCATTTTCTATCTACTAAAATTTATTTATCGCTTTTCCGACAGGAATAAAGGTTAACTCCTACTTTTTCCGATTTTTCCAGGAAACTTCTCAATATTATACAATATCGGTTTCCTTTGCTGCATATGCTCTTTCCTCTTATGCATTTCCACAATGAGCACTCAATTCCCATTTGAAATGACATGGAATGTTGAAATTAAAGGAGACTGGATATCTAGTTCTCAGTACTTCACTACTTCAATTCTGACCGATCTCCACATTGACGATTGTTTTTGGCGTTGAGTGAGCGTGACATTACTTTTTACTTTTTAGGCCAACTACTGAGAAGCAACAACATCCCTTAGCCCTCCACTCTTCATTTCACCACTGGGGGTTCAGATATAAGTATAAATAGATTTTCTGTGAAAAGCTCGAGCTGTAGACAAAGTTTGTATATAATAGAATTTTCTTCAAAAAAAAGAAGAAATAATTATAAACTAATGGAATAATTCAGATCCAAGAATTCAAAGGAACTTATTCAATGCTCAAACATATTTAGACCCCACACTTAATTCAAATATTAAGTATTCTTACTTTTTCGATAACTAGAAAATCTAACCAATGTTATCATCACTCGTCAATGTCTCTCAAAAAATCTTTGTGGAAAGAAAACTTTATCTATAAAACGATAACTCCAAAGTTTCAGATGAAATGACGAAGATTTTGTATTAAAAATGGCACACTCATTAAGAGTCATTCTGAAAAAATTCAAATTCGTAAAAATATTATCGGTGGAACTGCAAGGAAAATAGAAAATTTTAAATGAAATAATTCTTCGTATCATCATTTTTCTTCCCTATTGGGACATAAAAATAATATTTTGAACAAATTATTAACATTAGGAGACTAATTAATGGTAAATATAAAATCCAAGTTTATCATTCAAATAAAATAAAAATGATTGATTCTTGATTTTTTCTTTGTATGATTCATGATCCTTTCTCATGTATACAGCGTGAAAATATTAGCTATGTTTCGTCTGTATGTATTACCCTAATAAATAAATTCGATTTCTGAAGAAAATTATTTTTCACCACACCTATAGATATCCTGTTCACAACTTTGTCCCTCGACTACAGGTATTGTTGCTGAATGACGAAGCATTTATTATTAAAAACATAGTTTTTGCTAAAAAATCAATTCTTATGATAATTATTGCTTTTGAATTATAAAGCGTCATTCATTGGCCATTTTTTTTCTTTATTTCAATAAATTTCCATGTCATTTCAAGAATGTGTGTCAATTTTTACCTCTCAACCTACATTATTTCTTAAATTATTGAATTTTCAAATATTAACGCACTTTTGAATCACCTAGTATATTCATTGGCTTTAACTGTATAAAAATATTGTCAAAAATGGTATTCATGAAAACGATATAGAAAAAAAAATTGTAAACTTCCCGCGCGAAGCGTTGTGTGGCAATCTTTATCTCAATTCATGGTCATCTATTTAAATATGAGGCAATGCAAAGCGAACTTCGGCAAACCATTGATGAGAATTTCTGTTTATATTTTGAGTTATATAAGAGAAGTGTTAACAACAACCTTAACCTTGTGCATATGTAATAGCAGATCGTCTACTGATTGATATGAAAAGAGATTAATCAAAGGATAGTCTGTAGTGGTTGTGGCATTACATCTATGCGGTTCGTATGAATGATAAGTTGCAACGCCATCAATCCTCTCCGAAGAGCAATTCATCAAAATTCTTTGACTTTTATGACAGAATTTCAAAAGCACTCGACTTTTATCGAAAAAAAAATCAATGAAAGACTGTAAACTTGGATTTAAGATGTGATTGGATTGTGAATTCTTGTATATGTTTTTAAAATGAGAGATAAAACACTGAAGATGTTTCAAGTATATTGTTTAAATAGCAACAGGATTAGATACAGTGCATAAAACATTCCTCCCCTCAACCTTTTATCTAAACCCTTGCTAAGATTATAATTATGATATATATCATTAAAATACTTTTTTTTTCATTTTAAACATGCAACAAATAACTGTAGTTACTGAGAATGACGGCAGATATCAATTCCTTATTCACAGTAAGTTTTTATGTATTGATGTTCACAGCGGTTAATATTTTAATTTTAGTACTTTTTGGTTTTAAGTATTGAGCATTATGGGTTTAATAATGTTAAATTTAACTTCACATTTCTTCTTTAGTGATTCATTTTTGTTCAGTTTTTTGACAACTTTATGAAAAAAAAAATTATCTAATGATTTTTTCCAAGTATTCAAGTGAATGAAAAGAAATGATCAAAAAGATTATTAAAATAAAAAAATCTTGGAAAAAATAAATGCAATTGCTAGCTAATGATTTCCTAGTTTATAAATGAAAATGTTTAATAATTATAATAATCTAAATGGAATTAATAACATTAAAAATTATTATTTTATATGAACTCCCAAATATAAACAGTTAAATAAATAATTAATATTACATTGTAAATGAATGCTTGATTATGCTTTATTTTATTTAACCCATATTTTACCATATAAAGAAAAAATAATATTTTATCAAATATTATATTTTATGTATATGAGACAACAAAGAAAATATGAAATTAAAAAAAAAATTGCCTGAACTCTGCAGGTTTGCTTTTTTACAAATTTCCCTGCATAGGATGATGGCCCAATTATCTACTGTATGCCTTTCAGTCGAGCATTTTGACTTGCATGAAATGGTATGAAGCATTCGATACAAAGTCCAAAATTATAGTTTTGTCAAATAATTTTAGACTTTTTTGTACAATTATTTAGCTCATATCGACGTTGTTTTTTATTTATATGTTTGACTAATAAATGATGCTTTTTCAATTTCAAACAGTCTGGATTCTTTTATAGAACTAAATTCCTGAGTGATATAGCTTTATTCCAGTGAAGAGCTGCAACTTCATTTTAAGTGTCACATTTTCTATCAGATTATTCCCTATTCCCAGCATTTAAGCTTTTAAAGAATATTTCCCAGTTCTATTCTTTCTAACTGTTCTCATGACCAAGATGTTCTTGCCTTTTTCATAGGCCTGCCATGACTGTCAGATGTGGCTTCTTTCTGTGCTCCTTGATAAGGTGCAGTATGAAAAGAATACCGGTCAAAAGCTGAGAGTGCCCAGAGCTTGTGCGCAAAAATCTTATGAGTTTCCTTTTCATATATATTTTCCAACCATGTTTATCATTTTTTCCCTCAATACTTAAATGTTCGGAAGGCTCCCAAATTGTTGTAAAATTCCATTCATCAGTTTATAAATTGGACGAACTTTGTAATATCAATTTGATAAATCATTTTCCGTATTACCATTGAAATGTGAACACTTCTAAAAAATTATGGCTTTCTTGAATTGCTTCGTTAGTAAGCGTTGTTCCAATAACAGGGACATTTTTCCAATATATCTCTTCTGGGTAAATTATAATATCTACGATACCCAAAAATTTCCTTCATCAGGTTTTCAGACAAACATTGTGATTAATTTTTTTCTAGTATACTTGTTACTTTCACAACTCACGCTTCGTAGTGTATTCTTTCCCTTCCAAAGGATAAAGTCGTTATATCACTAAAATTCAAAATGCTGAAGCTTAGCAGGAAGCAAAACTTCAATACTCTAAACTTTTTTCAAAACATCCAATAATTTTGTGTGAATGCATTACATAAGATTACCAAGGGATTTAACGTCGTCCTATATTTAGAATGGCTCCAGAAACCATTGTAAAATCTATTTACTTAAAGATTTTTTTCAGAAGAATTTTGTTAACTATTATACATAAAACTTGTCATTGATCATTTTGAAAAGAAATATAAAATTTCCTTTGCACAATTTTTTTAATTAAAATATTTTTGTTAATATTTTGTTTTATAATGAAAATTAGGCATTCTCAAAAACGTAAAATAAATGAAAATGATTAAAACTGAACAATTATAATACATAACCCCTATCATGAAATATATTTAAAAATACATTTGAGAAGAAGAAAATAAATATAAAAGGGGGCATTGACTGTGAAAATGCAATAAATATGAGCTGTCTCCTATATAGCTAGAAAGTAAAATACGGGTTAATAATAAATTATATCATACAATTCTAAACACACATTATAATCATAATATTTTATAATTCCTTAAGTTTTTATTTCTTAGTTATCCTTATTTATATGGCAACTAAGTTAATAACATTTCTTGTATCGGTCTTGCTTGCGATCCTTCTTAGCACAGTTCAATTGTCTGCCAAGTCGTATATCCACCATTAAATGTTTCGATAGAACAAATGGATTAAGATTTCTTCAAGCAAATCATATTTCAGTGGAGGATTATAGATTATTTCTTTATAACTTCCTTTGATGAATTTTGGTCGTGGTAAAGAAGCTGGTGAGTGCGTATTATATATATATATATATATATATATATATATATATATATATATATATCAGCAAAATCATTACAAATTAATTTGTTATATGCACACAATCAAGAGTCGGGTCACGAATATTTAAATTAGTAAGTTATTTTTTCCCATAGATATTAATGTGAAATGCTGAAATACATTTTCACAGAAGATTTAGATTTTTCAGTGCTCCAAAAATGCTTGATATAAAATTAAATTTTAAAAGTTGACAAATAATGACTTAAGCACATTACTAATTTTGATAGAAAATCTTAAAACACTGAAAGACATGACGTTGAAAAGTGACAATTTAATCGGATAACTGAGCACTTATGTGGACAAATTTAAATGAATACTTAATTTAGTTTCTGATTAGTACATATTTTCTTATTAGACGATTTTCTGGAATATTTAAATATATTATTTGATAATTGATCGCTAATGACTCAAATATCAACAGTAAATTATGCACACAAAAAAAGCTGCCACCTCCTAAAAGAATTTAGCATTTTTTCATTATAGTGAAAATCTTCTTATAAAATATACATATATATAATATCTTCTTATAGCTTCTAGATCTTCCGCATATCTAAATTGAAACTGAGCGTAAACTTAAATGACACTCCAACATGCATCACAAAAAAGGTTCTTTTGTTGTCTGTAGAATAGACTAGGAGCAACATGCAACCCATCATTAAAGGGCTGCATATTCCGTGCAAAAAGGACTTTTGAACAATCCACAACCATCACCAATCATCTTATTAAAGAGGTTAACATGCATATAATTATAGTAAGAAAAGTACCGATTCATCTACAGTTTATATGTTCGTATTTAGACACAGCATGTCAACCGAGACAATGTTTGAAATATTTTTTTCTCTAATGTAGTCAATCACTAACCACCACTGACATGTCCATCATCATCGCCATGTCAAACATTATTAGGCATATTATTAAATAAAATATCATAAATATAATGTTTGTAAAAAAAAGTTGATTCTTCTACAGTTTATATGCTCAAATGTAGATACAATATGTCAGAATTATTTAGTTATATTAACGCCCCGTTTCAAAACAACTAGGGTTATTTGGGAACGAACCTCGTAATTTTGAATCTCTGTCAGATGATAAGGACAACACCGAACTGGCACTACCACTCCAAGCTTCCACACTAGTGGAAAATCTTTGGCCCAGACTGATTTAACGTGCCAGACCCCACCTTTCGATGAAATCAGGTGTCGAACCTAAAACCTTCTGATTCCAAAGCCGTGACCTTACCACCAGAATACCGCAGCCAATCAAAATTACGGGAGAATTTATATTTAAAACATTTTTTTTTTTTTTTACTAACCTAGTTGGTCGCTAAATGAAATATGATTGTGATTAAAATTACTCTTGAGCTGATTCCACTTTGCATTCACTTGAAATGTTCGACTACATTGATTTTGTATTAAGTACTGCAGAAGAATATTATTTCTTATTGCATTCTTTAGATAACTATTCTTTACGATTTCTTTTCTGAAGGTCATTTCACGTATATGGTCATCAAGGTCAGTTTTCTAATCATCTGTCATTAGAAAAAGTTTATACACGGAATCACTTTTGTTATCTGCTTACATTTCGAATAAATACTTCGAGCGAAGTTCAGATTTATGTTTTCTATGCAGATTTTAATGATTATATTTTCGGTGTTTTAAGTCGATGGATATAAGCTTTCAATTTGAAAAGGCAATATTTTTACTTACAAATGTTTTACATTTAAATTATTCTCTTTCCATTTGGAGCTAATTTGTGCGCTTCCCAATCATAGTGATGATAGTAAATCTCCAAATCTCTATAATACAAATTCTTCAAGGATATTTTCTATTTTTAAATTTATTATAATTAAAAGCATACCTTGTAATAAATTCGAGTAAAATTTTAAGCTCATATCATATTTTATTATCGATATCACGTAAGTTTTCCAATAACTATTAGGTAAATAATTTTATAAAGAATTTGGATAAAATTACTAATATAATTTGGATATAATTATTATTAGCTAAAAATATCGATGTATTCAAATTAATCTTAATCAAATAAAACTAAACAACATGAATATTTCTACCTCAAACAAAAACTGATATTTAAAAAAAATTAGATCTCTTAAAGCTAATAAAGAGTGAAAAAATTCCATTAAGTAAAAACCAATATAACTATACTAACTAATGTAATTAATTTAATGAATAATTATGTAACTACATTAACTAATGTAATGTAATATATTCTATAATGTACTATAATAATGTAACTAATATAAGTGCTGTAAAAGTATTTACTTGTAAATGAGAAAAAAAGATAAAAATAAACAAGCTTTATAAATGGAGAATTTTCTTTTTTTAAAAAAGAATGTTTTAAAGAAATATATGCCGCACTGAAAGTAAATTTAGCAATAAGTTAATATTCTATAAATTATAAATTAGCGAATATGTAGTGACTTTAATTTGAAAATATTAAGTTAGCGAATTTTTTTCTAGTTATATAATTTTATACTAATAGGTTTGAAAAATATATTTGTTATGAGTTATAGGTATTTTCACATGTTGGCTATATTATCAAAACTCTTAATCTTTGTATTAGAATAATCACGTTTCAGCAAACGTCCGTTTCAATGAAATAAAATTTTATTTTCATAAGTAAATGAATGAATCTTAGAGCAAGATTCTTTATAGAATAAAATTGTAACGCTTTAAGAATTAAAGGCCGAGAACTTCTTGAACCCAGAAATACAATTCCATAAAACAGATAGAAAGAGGAGTATTTAAAACATAGAAAAAATAGTTTGCTAAAACTTTTTTTTTTTCTAAAAAATAGGAAAAGTTAAAGAAACCCGAAAAAATATTTTGCCATTATTTTCTGGTCAAGCTAATTCATCAACAATGGCAATATAAATGAGAAGCACTACTATTCAAAATCATCTTTTCTACTGAGGATGGAAAGGAGAATTGCGTAGAAACTAACTTTCTAAAAATTAAATTAATTTTTAATACTTAATAATAATTCTTATTCTTTACTTTAACTAATAGGTGCAGAAAAAGTTAAAGAGGAAAACTCACTTTACTTTTATGCAAACTAAAATTTTAATTTGCATTTTTTTTCTTCCTCATACAGCGAAATACAGTGAAATTTCCGCAATCGTGAGAAATTCGAACTTGGAAGTTTGGCGAATCTCGGGTGTTAGACCTCCCTGAGGTCGAAAAATATACCGGGTAGGCAAAAAGTCTGTAAAAACTTTAAAAATTTAAATCCATGAAATGAAGCAAAATAAAAAAAACGATTTGCAGTCTTAGCAACAATAAATCATGGGATATTTTTTGAAGTAAAAAAAATCAAAAAACAGCCGATAGGTGGAGTTGGTATGAATGACTTAGTTGAAAATGTGCAAATGAGACAGCCGATTATAAATACTTAGGCTCTTGATCCAAAATCAGCATGCTTTGTAAGTAAACAAGGATTCTATGTGGAAAATATAAAACTTTGTTGGGGAAGCGGTTTTACTTGAACCAAGAATCAGCGACTGTTACACTGCGTAAATTCCGACATCAGAAAAATTTGAAGAATGGGAAAGGATCTTTAACAGTGGCAGGCCTCATAAAGCCTGTTCAGCGATTTGAGGTAACTGGATCGCTGGAAGATCGTGTAAGGTACGAACGACCAAGTCTAATACAGACACGTTCGGAGAGCAATGCTGCCGAATTGGAAACATTAGCTTCCGAAATCGTGGCAGGGACTAGCAATGCACGTGAAGCCAGCAGACGCTTGGGATTACCACCATCCCCGATACGCAACATTCTTCATGGAATTCTTAATCAGTATCCATATAAATTACAGTCTTGCATTGAACTTTTAGCATCGGATAGAGAGAGAAGCATTTGCGAGGTGGGTTCTCTCTAAAACTGAACAAGATCCCAATTAGGTCTTTAACATCTGTGGACAGATGAAGCTCATTTTCCGCTCCACGACGACGTTAGTACACATAAATGTCGCATCTGGGCGATGTCAAATCCACGAGTGTACGCTGAAAAACCACTGCATTCCCCAAAGTCACAGTGGTGAGTTCACAAGTTCCTTCATCATAGGACTCTTCTTCTTTCAAACACAGTGTCCGGTAAATGGGTGGAAAACGGTGACAGTAAATGCTCGGCGTTATTTAACGCTACTGCGCGAAAAGGTTGTTTGAGTGAAAAAGATGCGCTTTCTGCTGTTACGTTTAGGCAAGTTGGAGCAACAAGTCACACTGCTATTCCAGTCAAGGAAGTCCTGAATTCCTGACGTTCGGGGAAGAAAGAATCATTAGTAGACGTTGCAAGTTTCCATGGCCTTCTCGATCACCAGAATCACCAAGGAAGTCCTGAATTCCTGACGTTCGGGGAAGAAAGAATCATTAGTAGACGTTGCAAGTTTCCATGGCCTTCTCGATCACCAGATATGACACCAGCAGATTTTGGCTATGGGGAAATTTAAAATCCCGGGTGCGTCTATGCTTTCCATCGAATCTGTCGGAATTGAAAGATTCAATCCCCCAAATATGGCATGCATACAGCCTGACATGCAGCACTCTGCCGTTGTTGGATTTGTGACACGCCTGCAATAAGTGATCACCAGTGGTGGTGGACATGCTGAATACATTTTGTAATAATAAATAATTTGATAATATTATTTTTGTTATTTGTGTGTCTATTCTTTCACTTATGAATGAAAAGCCATCTATCGGCTGTTTTTTGAATTAATTTTTTTTCTTACCTAAAAAAGATTTCATTGTAATATCGATGCTAAACCTGCAAACCATTTTTTATTTTGCTTAATTTTATGTGTTTTATGAATTTTTAAAGTTTTTACGGACTTTTTGCCTACCCGCTATTTTTGGAAAATATCTTGCTGGAGAAAATTCAACAAAATTCAGCCACATTTATGTAATTTGGACATCATTTGCCCTGTATGTTATTCCATACAAGGCAGGATAGATATCTCTATCCTATGTACTTTACAATTCAATAAAAATATAACAATTTAAAGAGAAAAACTGTGTTTTTCATTTATTTCAAATCTTGAGTCAACACGTTGTTCTATCGTGTGACACTCCCTTTTTACTAACCCTTAACTATCAGTTCCCAAATAGTTTTTTAATAGGACTGCCAACACTTTTTAGCACGAATGGTGGCAAATTCAAATCTTGCGTTAATTTCGGAACACTCGTTAGAATTCAGTATCAAAGAGCATATAAAAACGTTCATGTTTTTCAAAAAATTTTATAATAATGCAGATTTTAATGTGAACATATTTTAATAAAAATGGGGATGATAAAGATGTAGGTAGTAGAAAATAGAAGAGAAATTTCAGTTACTATTGTAAAGATTTATTGAAAGACTACCAGGATGAACACCTCTGCTAAATACACAATTCAAAAAGAATTCTTATTTGCCAGGGAAAAGCAGGCAGCTACCTAGACAGCAGTCTGTTATTACTACCAAGCATTTCAATTAACGTATGATGGTCGCAGGTAAAGGGAAATAAAAAAGAAATCGCAATAGAAATTATTTGGATAAAAGTAAATATTAATTAATCTGAAAAAAGCGTGAACATATTTCATCAGAGGAAAAAAAGCAAAAGACAGATAGCAGAGTTGTTTTTTTAATCATGTACAGAAAGATCTTTCACGATAAAAATGTATCAAAAAATCTTGCCTCTTCATCATTTTGTGAACAGTACGTGTGCTTACATTACCGAGATAGGTGATTTGTAGAATGTGAAATACTCTCTTACATTTTTATCAGTCAACCGGCGGCAAAACGATATTGGACTTTTCAAAGATTAACACGAACATCGTTCCTCAAGTATCATTAATTTTAACATATCTCCACTTTTAAAAAAATAGGAATGTTTTTGTCCCAAGAATATTTTTTATTACACTGGAGATTTCATTAATCTTTCAAGGCAAAAGAATTAACTCTTCAAATATTAGTTTTAATGCTAAATTTCTGCAAACGAAAGTATAGAAACATTTTTATCGCTGTTTTCTATTTCATTTCTAATTTATTTTCTAAGGCCGTGAAAAATAATTTCATCTTTAATGAAAAGAAGGAAGTAGATTTGCGAGAATTTTTACAGTTTTTTTCCCTGATGGTATTTGTGTGCCATAAATTTTTGGATCAATAAAAAAAAGGTTTAGAATTTCATACCTTAGTATACAATAGCAACCGATGTAGAGATTAGAGAGTTTCTGCACACTCTGAAAAGTTCATGCAGTGTCACTTAATAATTAAACTAAATTTAAACTTTCATTTATAATACTACATAATAAGGATGAAATATTTCTTTGTTATTTAGCATGAGACACTATTTCTCATTTTCTTTACAATTTTTATAAGAATTTATAATGAATCTTGGAATAACACAAAACCACTTCAAAGTCAAGGTGTATCCAAAATTAATTATTATTTAAAAAAATATTTAACTTATTCCAGAAACGAAGATATTTCCTCCCTTAATTAGACGATCTTTAGTATCTTTTTTGGTTTGTTTGTTTGGATATTTTCATTTTGTTACATTTAATCTTCACTCTGGCATTTGTTATTCTTCTTTTATTGCGTTTTAATTTTACATGCAATCAAATGCACTTCATATTCGTTTTGAAACTTTTTTTTTGGAAAACCGCTCTTCGGCTCAGTATATAATCGCTCAAAATCCCAAAGCGGTTAAATGATTTTTTTAGGCGCTTTCGGATTACAAAATATTAATAATTGCTTCTTAATTTCAGATTCGCTTTTTATTTGCAGAAATATTTTTCTCCAAGCAGACACAGCTTGCTTCCTCTCCGCCATGAGCCATTTTCATCTGATTCACAGAATGTCGCGGTTTCTTGCGGGTAAGTTTGTGACTGCGGAGCCGTAGAGTTTCAAACTCTATACCCGATTCTACCGTAAAACCGTCATGTAAGCGGATCAGGTGCTGTTTAAATCAGTCGGAGCGAATATCCTCCCGCTGCTGATACGGAAGCTTGGAGACGGGTGGGGTGCTAACTCGAGTGTTGTCCTCGTCATCTGGCAGTGGTTCAAAATTACGAGGTCCATCCCAAAATAGTCCCTAGTGTTCCTTTGAAAGCGGGGCGTTAATATAACTGAACTAAACTCCACAGGTTCAGAATTTTTCAAGATTTTTGCTGCAGATGCATGTTTTTGTTTAAAAGCAAGTTTAATTAGAGAATTACTAAAAAATTAATTAAATTATTTTACAAATTTCAATTTATATTTAGGTTTAGCGTAAATTAATTCCATCAGCTGCTTTCGATTATCCAAATGCACATTATATTATCAGCATTCATTCAGTAATGTCAAATAACTTTGATAAATTCCATCATATCGCATTAAATAAAATTACTATTCTACTATAAACATAGAACATTATGACTGATTTGCTATACAAGCAAAGTACTGAAACTGATAGGCACAATAGGCTCATTTTTTGAGGCTGCATTCAGCGTCAGAATTTTATTTTGATATATCTCGCCGAAATATAGGGCAGAGGAAAGAAAATGATTATTTACAAATTATCTAAAAAAATGATATTTTAAATAAAATAAAAATTGAGGATCTATATAGTGATTGGTACAAGGGGGACTAACTCTGTCGTGATTTTTTCCCAAAGATAATATAGAGTGAAATAGTATTTAATATTTATCCAGAAAATGAAGGTGATGAAGTAAATAACTAACTAACTATTGATAACTTATTAATGTTTCATGAATTGATGCTATCATATCTTATGACTGTGATTTTGGGGAACTATGGACTTTATCGGACAGTCGCAATGCACTATAACACCTTAGTGGCCGGTACTTTGCAAACGAGGAAACCAGCGCATCCATTCTGCTCAAACCGAGCAAGATATCTCAGAATCACGACGTCCATCTCCAATGGACCCCACCACACGTAAATATTAGTGATAATGAGGTCGCTGATAGAGTGGTCAAAAAGATTAATAAGAATGAAATGGTCACGGGCTCTTCGCTTACTTATCAAGAACTATACTCAAATGAAAAATCTAAATTCAGTTTAATATGGCGTATTCCACCTGAGCACCAATGTTACCCGGGAACATCCCCCTCGCACTCTGCTGGACTTCAAATGTGACCGTGGCTTCCAGACTAGAAATATATTATTTAGAAATATAGAACTAAGAATTTTAAAACAATGGAGGCAGGAGACCATTGATGATATATGTAAGAGAAAAAGCATGAGATTGAATTGAAAAAAATTAAATAGACACCGGGTATTATGGACAATTTTGTCATAATTTTTCCTCCATAGAAAATGTAAAATGAAGTCAGGTTTTTGAAATTTATCGCGAAAATTAAGAGCATTCGACTTTTGGAAACATTTCAAGAGACCGTGATCTTTTAGATGAAACAAAAATTGGCATAACAAAACCAATAGATAGAGCTGAGGAACTGTTCTTTGATTTGTTTCCTTATGTTTCTTAAATACATGGGTGGATTTTAAAATGCAAAAACTTATTTTGCACATTAGCGTTTGTAAAATATATTTTTTCTATTAATGAATGATTAATGAAAGGATGAATGGATGAAGGATAAATGAAGGATTTCTATTAAATGAAAGATTTTATTTTCCTATTTTGTCTAAAAGGAATGCATTATTTAAATTTCATTATATAAAAAAATCCTGACAATAATATTTTGTGCGATATTTGCTCTAAATATTGACAAGATTAATAATGCTTCGACTTGTTATTAACTGTTGATAGAAGACTTTGTATGGCTTCTCTTCATAGGCTTCTGGGGAGCATATAATTAATTGTATATATAATTCGTGTCTAAAAAATAATGTATAGATAAGGAAAGGGCATCCGAAAATTCAATCACGAATAGTTGATGAATCTCCAAGTTTCAGAATTCCAAACCTTGAAAACATTCCTTTCTTGAAATATTCCGATGGCGAATAAGGAATTTCAAAAATGACGCAGTTGAAATAAATCAAATTTTAAACGTGGTTTTTACGTAAAAATCGCGGATTTGTATAAAAACTTGGATTAAATTAATTTGCATGAACCTTTTCGATTTGCTAATATGAACACGATAAACTATGAAACGTGAAGCCAATTACAGCATGGTTTTATTAATCGAATTGAACGATGCGCATGTGTTTCGATAAAATATATTAAAAGCAAGATGCAACTTTCTTTCCGTCTGGGCTCATATGAACAATTTCACTCCATAAATGTAACAAAACTTTTTTTTTCAAACCCACTTTTACTAATATGCTAAACTGTAGAAAATGTTTAGATTCATTTTAACTAATTTTTAATCACCAATTTATTATTCATTTTTATTCCCCTCAAAATAAGATTTAGAATTAATTAATTAAATTTTGTCAACATTTTATTCACTTATTGAAACAAAGTATGCTGTGTATACAAGAAAGTATTCTAAGTATGCAAAATGCAGTTTATTAATATGTATGTATTTCAAATTTAGAATATTCCTTTACATGTAATATGCAATTTGAAAATTTAAAAAAAATTTATTAAAAATTACATTGTTTGCTGTTGTTTTTTAACGTAATTTTCAAAGCGTATAATATATTTTAAAGTTCGATGGATATGCTGTGTAAAAGCTGACAAATGCTCTTTCTTCAAACGCACATACTTTTTTTTTCTTTTTTTTATACTCTTTACTTTATTCATAATTGATTATTCATAATAGTATTAACCAGGGAAAGTATAATGATAGCAAAAATACTTTATTTCTTGCGAAGCCTTCACACATTCAACTACATATATATAACAGGAGGTGTCGGAGCCCTTTCAGCGTGTTATGTACTGGACGAAATATAACAAAATTTGGCCACCATAGATATTAAACTATGCGGTTTCGATTTATCAAAAAAAAAAAAAATAGTACCAAAAATCGACGATAGGAGAAATACTGGTGCTGCCAGCGCATAATGTGTGGAAAAAGAATGTTTAAAAGCTAGTGGAAACAGTAAATAGCAACACGCCAATACTAAAGAAAAACGTTAATTTTAGCAACTTGCAAATTTGGCTAAAGATGACACCGAACTTATGTTCCAATAATTGCATGTGATACACGAGGTTTTCGACAGCGAACTAGCAGTATATCGGCATTCATTCATCTGACATGTAACGTTATTTGATCCTTTAAAGTAAGAATGTCAGGAATATGCCCTTGATACACAACGCCTTTCAAGGGAACCAGAACCGTCTCACAACCAATAAATGCCAACATTCAGATCAGTGTCATCAGTTAATGAGTGTTATCTTATACGGATAAAATTTCAGGGTCTTACGCAATATCTTCTTCGCAGTCGAGAACGGGATATCTGTTTGTCGTGATATTGAACGTGTGTTAGCTTTCGTCTGATCCATAACGGTAGTTCCAACTTCTTCAACTTGTTTCTGCTTGATATTTTTACGTCCTCGGCCTGGTTGCACACCAATAATTTATGTTGCTTCAAATCTTTCGACCATTCTTCGTAACTTAGTTATGTCAATGGTCCTCTACGTAACTGTTTCAACGCCAGTATTCACAAAGAGCAGCACTGGAATTTTCATCCTACTTATAAAACAGCTTGACTAATAAGGCGTGTTCACGTAGTGACAACGCAATCAACGGGTGAATTCTTGCAAAATGACTTAAATTCCAGCAACCCTTCCTTTTATCTTCAATGTCATGTCACAAAATACTCATATAAACATATTACATAATAAAGTTTTCGATCGCAGTGCCAGGATTTTCCCATCAGTGGTTTTTTATACTATTTTTTTTTCTTGATAAATTGAAACCGCATACTTTAATGTGTATGGTGGCTGAATTGTGCTATATTTCGTCCAGTACAAAACATATTTTAGCAGTTGCGTGGCCGAGAAGAAGAAAATAATGAAATTTTTAACTTCGATTTATTTCACTAAGCATTTCACACGGCATTTTATGTGGCTACTGGAAGCATTTACTGTAGAAGAAAAAATGATGTCCATTTATAATGGAAAACAAAAGCAAAAGAGACAGAAATTTTTCCCTTTAGTGATTTTGCTATGAGACTTTGATAGGGATTTATTTGACACGTGTATATTTAGAAAAAGGAAAATTAGGTATCTTTAAAAGAATGTTGCAAGCATTAAGGATTTTTATCCCTTCACTCGAAACATGAGAAAATATTGAGACCACCAGTTTTACAGATAGCGTGTAGAATTAATTAAATAAAGAATGGAATTTGAATCAGGAAATAAGAGAACATTTTATAATAAAGTGCGTGTGTCTGCCTGTGTGTGGGAGTTTCAATTAAATTAGAAATAGATAATTACGAAATAAGTAAATAAAATATCTGTAAAGAAACCAAATAACAGATAAATAATCACAAAGCGGTAAAGCTCAGTGATTAATAAAACCTTGATCGAATGAAAAATTTCAATGATTTCTGTAGAGAGTTAAAACCATGCTAGAAATGTTATGAGCAAGGGTTTAATTTGCAAAAGACAGTGTTCCTATAAGAGATACGCCTGAAATAAAAAAAAGGAATTTAAAATGGTATTTCCGCCATCTACACATTTTCATGTAAGAGTATCAACTCCCGCAAATAGTCAGAAATGTATTTTCGTATTTTTTATTGAAACATCATCAACTGTCACCACCAAAACTTCTTTAAAAATATCCAAAATTTCCATATCTTTTGATGGCTTGTATGTACTGATTTCAGATTCTTGAATTTTTAGGGGTTTATTCCACGATAATTGTAAGAACTATTGTTTTCAAAAAAGCAAGCATAATGCCATTTAAAAATTCTATGAATGATTTATTTAGTGATACATATTTTATCACCTTTTTTTCCAAAGTCGACGAGATTTTTAAGCCGTTTTAAATTTAAATACGAAAGTTAGTACACGACATTATGCACTCATTTTTCTACTTGCCTTAAAAAGTGACAACATGCAGATATATAAGCCTTATGCATTAATAAATAATAAATATAATTATGAATAATATAATGCCTTAATTAATTTTCTTGACATTAAAAGTAACTCACAGATACATAAGCTTCTTTGATTAAAGGTATGTGTATTCTTTTCATTCGATATAAATAGAAAAGTATATGTTGAAAAAGTTTTGTAAGGTCAGTAAAAAGATTTTTTTTTTCAATTAGAGAAATGCAAAAAGAATCCGTGAGTGTAATTGGGAAAAAGGAGTAATTGGAAACAGTAATTACATTATTTGCCATTGAAGCCTTAACGAACTGGTAAAAGTAATTTCTTTAGGGCACTCTAGAGAAAAAAGTTAAACTTTTTTACCTTTTTTTAGGGAAGTTTTCTAAAGTTTGTTTACTTCCGTTCCAACCGTATTTAAAAAGGTATGACCAAGATTTAACCTTATTAAACCTTACTTATATTATTTGTAACGTAATTTTTAGGTTACTTTTCATTTTTCGATCTTATCTTCAGAATGAGGATAGGATTCTAGATTCTTGACAATTTACAACGTGGGATAAATAGGGACCAGTTTTTAAAGTAATAAAAACTTGTATTGTTCATATATTTTGAATAATTTATTATTTGTGAGATTTTGTATTATTTATATTAAGTCTAAAAATAATAAAAATAAGTTTCCTACCCGCTAATAATGTTTATTATTCTAAGCCAAAATAATTGGTAATTTTAAAGAATGTATCTTGGAGTTTACATGCATGATGCTTTTCACGTGTGAGTGATTTGATACTGCTTGACCGACTAAAGAATAAATCAAAAAACGATTGTTTCAAGGATTAAAAAAACGTGATGCCGAAATCAGGAACAATACAGATGATAATATTGACTCTCTCCTTCAGAAGAAATGGAGGTTGTGAAGATAGAGATAGTAATATTTTGAATAACTCATTATTGATTTCTCAACAGAAATGTTTATTCTGATGGATTATGCTGAAAGCACTACAATGAATGCCCATTATTCTTTTGTCCGAGGAATTGTTTGAGTTGTCAGTAGTTAGCAGAATGTGACCGTTTCAGCACCAATTTAACTAAACCGAAATTTGTGAAAACCGAAAGTCAGATTAATGTTATATTACTTGATGCTATCATGAGCAGACTTTTTTAGGCAGGCGTAAAAGTTAGAGGAAAAGTAACTTAAGATTAAATTTTCAACTTAAAACGGGAGAATTATTTCCTACTATTAAATTTAAAAAGTTCTTACTTATTTTAAACTAAGTTCCTAAATCTCAAATATTTCCCTCTCGGGTTCCATGACGTTCAATCAGCCTGTTTTTATAACGATTCGTTTCTCGACTTCTGTCTATAAAATTGAAATATTGATTGATTATAAATAATTCCAAAATGAAATTATTAATTAGCTATGCCATTTTATGTACGATATTATATGAAATAAAACATATTTTCATTAAAAAACAGCATGAAAATATTTCATTGGGATGTTTGTGAATGGACGACAGGATAAATTATGAACCGACAAGTAATAGTTTCTTATCAATACAAATATATCGCCTTCCAATCAGTTCGTTACTGTGAGAAGAAGTCAATTACATGTTTCCCAATTACCCCATATCATCAAAAGGGTGTAATTGGGGGTATACCAAAGTAATTATGAACGTTGATGTAACTAAGACTGGCTAGTTAATATAGAAATCTGTAGGAAAAGAAATTGTTTAATGAGCTATCTACAACATGATTATGCACTCACATAAATTAGGAAAAAAAATTCTAATAAAAATCGAACAAAATGACAGCTTCTGCAAAATTCGTTCCCAATTACCTAGAGGACTAACTTCATTTCAAAACTTTTTAAACTGTTAATTTTGTCTTACAATCAATGAAATGGGAATAATTTGAAAATGTGCTTAAAGAGAATTTTGAAATCTCTGAATTTAAGAAAGTAAAATGGCATCGTCTTTCATTTCTCTTCTTAATTTGATATGAATAATGGTGTGATTTTTGACAGCATAAGGAACCATTTATTCAAATGAAGAGAAATTAAGCCAAAGAATTTGATTCAACCAGAAAAAAATAATCATTGCTTAATGTGCTCTCAAAAACATGAATATGCACTCATATAAATTATAAACGTATTTTCATTCACATAAGAGCATTTTAAATCAAAGAAAATGACAACTTCTGCAAAACCCGCCTTCAGTTACTTTAATTGGCCTTACATATCTTGAAAAGCATCTATTAATATTGGAACAATTTATTCAAAATTTAATATTGACTTACAAAATTTACAACTAAACCATATGCGGAATGTTTATGATTCAGTGTTATTGTCGCTTAATAATAACGGTTTTTTCACACATGTTAAATCCAAAAATGTATATTTTTTTTCTGCCAAGAAAGGTCTGCACCATCAAAATGCAACGAAATCTCGAGGTGTGATTTTTTAACAATTTCAAGACTCTCTCTGGATATTTCTTTCGAAAACGATAAAGAAACAAAAACGACGCAACTAAACTTTTGCCCGGATGCCACGATTGAATAAAACATTTCTTTCTTGTCTTTTCCATAAAGAAGAGGCATTAACTTCTTTTCCATCATTCAACAAAACGTATTTAGCATGGACTCTCTTTTTCATCGATATCATTTTGAATCTTATTTTTTTTCTATAATATTTTGAGCAACTCATTATTTAATATATAACCAATTTCTTTACGCAAAATTCTCAACGTAATTATTAAAGCTATATCTAATATTCTAAAAGAAATTCTTTTGGATTTGGAATTTTGAAATTTTTTTTATTATTTATTGAGTTCAGCCCATTTTCCTATATTCAGGATAGATTTTTTTCGTTATTTATCTTATCTTCACTTTCATTAGTAACGAATGAGTGATAAGGATGCTCTGAAAAATTATCTTTTATGGTATTTATTACATTGTTCATGATAATAGTATCTGTCTAACATGGTTTCTTTTTGTCAAGGTGTTCATTTGTTTACACTTTCTTTTTTTTTACTAATATCACATGGCTAAGGTCAATTACAGCATTATTTTGGCTATCATATGACAACAATTATTAAAAAACCTGTAACATGAGAATAATATCTAAAATAAATATCAATAAATCATATAATAATCTTTCTTTACCACTTTGAGTCAAACATTTTGACAACAGCAATCGAAAATTTGATAAATATTTGCTTGTTTTTGTTCAGAGTGTTTTCGTTAAATTTCAAAATATATATATATATTTGCTTCAAACTTAATATGAATATATAGTTTAAAAAAATATTTCATCTTCTTCTAATGGCAAAAGTCTACGATAATTTATTTTTGCTACCATACTGACTTCTATTGCATAACATTCATCATGTACATGCAAAATTTAGTATTGTGGGGGAATGAAGATCCTTATGATCCGTGCAAAGGAAGCAAAAGGACCCATGTTTTCGGGAACATTCCTTTAATGATCACATTTCACATAAAACACGAAGACAAGGCAAGACATTCACGCACGCCTTTTAACAAAAGAGCATCATCTTATAACAATCG
>JAPMOR010066493.1:0-16451 GCA_026543865.1 Argiope aurantia
CTTTTAAATTATTTTTTCTTTTCATCTTGATTTGTATCTGAATTAGTTCGAATATAAATGAAAGAACTTCAAAAGATAAGATCTTTCTAAATTCCAGTAAAAATTCAAAGAGTTAAAAAGAGTGAAGAACTGGTTAAAAAGGCGATAGCGACGGATAAGTATTTAAACGAGAGAATTCGAATTTCTAAAAGTCGAAGGAATAAAGTAATCAAATATTACAGCCACTAAAATTCTTATTTGTCTAAAACTAAATTATATATATATATATATATATATATATATATTGCAATTCACTTAAGAACCATAAAGATAACAATAAAATTCTAATGGGGGAGAGATCTTGAGAAGCACATAAACTCGGGAATTTTTCCTCTTTTGCTACAACTGAAAAGTAATATTTAATAACATGACAAATAAGATGCGCTAAATTATAAATTTAAAAAAAAATGAAGAATTTTTTTAAAAAATGCGATGCTAAAAATCAGTATTTAAATAAAATATTCTACATTCCGAAGTTTAGTTTCGTTATATTAACGTCCCGTTTTTAAAGCAGCATGAGGGCTATTTTGGTACACACCACGTAATTATGAACAGCTGCCAAATGACGAGGATGGCATCTGATATTGCACTCCCTTCTCCAAGGTTCCACACCACACCTGCGGGAAGACGTTTGCCCCCGATGGATTTAACGAGCACCGGAACTGCATACAAGACGGTTCTTGGTGGAATCGGGTCTCGAACCTGCTCGAAACCCTCCGTATCCGAAGGCGAGACCTTACCACCAGGCCACCGCGGCCTTTCTACATTCCGAAAGAATAAAGTAGTCAGTTATTACAGCCAATAATATCCTTATTGATTTAAAACGAAATTTAATTAATCTTTCGTGATTCACTTAAGAATTGTAAGGGTTTCGAAAAAATTCTAATGGGAGAGGTGTCTTTTATCGGTAAGCGCATAGTCTTCGAAATTTTTCATCATCCGCTGTAACTGAAAGGCAATGGTTAAGAAGATGATAATTGAATTCCACCTAAAATTAAGAAAAAGAAATTAAAACAACATATTTAAACATTTATGTAGTAGCATTTAATTCATTTTAATCTTAATTTCATCATTGTAGTGAACTCCTTTCTTTCTTTCTTTTTCTTGGTAAAGGTTTAAAGAAACATTGAAACTTCAATTACCATGCTAACAACACTTGTCGCTTTACCTTCAAATACCTTATACTCAATAATCCGAAGTGTAGAAAAATACCAAGCTAAACATTAATACGTCTTTTAAATTTCTGATTTCATTCGTTCAAACACGAGGTTCATTTTACTTTAATGGTTAATGAAAATGTTGATTTTCTATTTAAAACAAAACAATTCAAAAGTGGTGGTTTCATAGGGGCAGTTTATCAAATTTGGCAAATATCTTGATGACCACTTACATGAATGCTTAAGCAATATATATTTATTACGAAAAATACGATTATTGAAGAAACAGTTTTTTACTATACTGATACTTTATTAGTGAAAACTAATGAAAGAGTTCCATGGTGTATCAAGACTGTGGTAGCATATTGGCAAAGATTTGTCTGCAACATCAAAAAAAATCATGGGTTAGATCCAGATTTTCTGGAAAATCTACTAATAATCGTAGCACATTAAATTGAAGCTTGCTCTAGATATGTCTAAGAGTGTTTCAGTACGATGTTTTGAAGACAGGAGGAAATCTGAATGCTCAGTTGTTGTCCTTTACGTCTGATTGTGGTTCAAAATTATAAAGTTTGACCCAAACAGTATCTTTTGTATCATTTTATTACTGATAAAAATAATCATGCATAATCTTTATATCAAAAAAAATTAATGGAAAACATTGATTTTGTTTTAATTCATAATATTTTTGTGTGATATTGCTCCATTCTGTATAATTTCATTTTATTCTATTTTGCTATAAATAATATTGTATTTCTTGTAACAATAAAAATACGAAAGTGGTTCTTAACATTTGAGAATAAAATTTAGAATCATTATTCAATGCTCCTACGCTTCCAATTTCATTTCTTGTCGACAAATTACGTATGAAACATATCTTGTAAGACGAATAAATTATTATGTAAAGAGTAAAATACAGCTGAATTTTAAGTTATTTAGTTGAACTATGGAAAATATGGAAAATAAGGTCTACTTTCATCTAGATAAAACTTACTCTTAACTATATTAACTCTTTCTCCGTAGAAAAAAAAGCAAAAATTCGAGTCAAAACTCCTTCCTCCAACAAATCTCCCTTAGAAATTCGTGTTTGGCCCAACCATTCTTCTAGAGATTAAGGTTTCATTCGTATGAGCTTTTCAGACTTCATAAAATGTAATTAGACTGTATAACCACTGACATAAATGAGTTATCCGCAGTGCCGAGCCAGCAAAAGGCTGCCCCAAACTGCGAAATGTGTGTAAACCGTTTCAACATTAAGACGTCTCTCAAATGTTTAGAACTCTTTTAACTAACGCGGCTGTCACGACTGTTTGGAAAATGTTTACTTGAAGTTGAGTATAATGGCTGACATCACGCGAGAGAAATTGTTTCTTATTCCGTTGCTTAATCATGATGCGGAAAGATATTTAACAGCAGTGCATAGATTCCGCGTTTGGTTTCCGTGAAAGGCATTTTCTATTGCTGAAATAAACTGCAAAAGTTCAGTTATACTACTTGTAATTTTTACTTATTAGTAAGACAAATGAATTTCAAATGCTTTTTATTAATGAAAATCGGAGAAAACTTTGGATGATGACTTACCATAATGCTTTCACCGGAGGCGTTTCAGGTTTTTCGATATTACGCATTTGTTAAAATGCAAATTTTACAGTCACAATACATGATGAGGTACAGTCACAATATGATGTTTACAGTCACAATAAATAATGATACAGAAAAGGTAATACCAAAAAATATAGTTATTGAATCATTTGAATATATAACAGAATATATATTATTATTATACAGCAACGGTTAATATATTAACAATATAGTTAATATATTAATGTTACAATACAGTTAATACAACAATAATACGGTTGCGGTTAATAATTACAATTTTACGGGTAATACGTTTAATATATTACAGTTAATATGGTTAATATATTAACAGTTTTGATATAAGTATGATAACTATCATTCTTTTATTCATAATTTATTGTTAGTAACGTAGCACAAAAATATTCCAACTAATAAAAATATTTAATCAAGAAGGTTTTGTACAATACTTGCAGCTTTTTATATCGAGAAATTGTTCAAACTTTTATTATGTTAAACTTAGGGCAACTGTAATTGAGTAAAATCAAGTGTTGCCATCATGATAAAAGAAACGTTACTGATCATTTTGTAATTAGCATAACTAACTATACTTTGCTCTAAGCTAAACCGGGTTTATTCCTGGTAACATTTATATTATTTAAATAATTATGTTAACAACGTTTTTTTTAACAATTATACTCATGATATTGTAAAAAAGAAAAATTTTTGGAGTGTAGAACACATATATCTACCAACTTAATATTTCAATTGAATGTTTTCTTCTCTCATGTAAGAAATAAAAATGCGAACTTAGCCATTCGTATGCAGAACATATAGATGTAGAACTTGTACATAAATGGCGTTTGCAAAAATGAAGATTTTTATTATCTTGAATATAATATGACGAAAAAACTAAATTATTTAGCAATTTAATGGTTGTCATATAAGATAATTTCATAAACAGGATAAATCAGAACCAGTATTTGGATTTAACAACATATGAATGTTTTTGGTAGCAGCTATCAGCTTCTGAATGCTTATATTTTGATTTTCAGATTCTTTTTAACTGAAAACGCTCGAAATGGTTCGATTGCTAATGATGAATTCAATTTAACTATGAATTAGTACATTTAATCTGGTAAAAATTAATTCAGTTTAAGATTTAATTAAGATTTTACAATTTATTATTGCCATCACAGTTATTTCCCTAATTAAAAATTGTGAGCTTCGCAAATATACATTTTTCATTCCTCTGGGACTCCAGGTGATTCCAGCATATACAGTTAAAAGTTGTTGTAAGAAAGTAGTTTAATTTAAACAACGTTGTTTAATTAGAAATTCCCTTAATATTAAAAGAATCGCTCTATCTTAAAAAAATTATTTAAAAGAGTAAATTAAAATTCCATTTGCATATTCATTAAAGGAAAGTGTGTACTTATCTGGGGATTTGAATCTTAAGAACAAAAAAAAAACATTCCGAAAACGAATGGCATTTTCTTTTTAAATGAAATTTTAGAATAACATTTTTTATAATGAGTATACGGCTATTTCTACTTTGGCACAGAAACTTTAGAAGAAATATATCTAATTAAGTGACAACAAAGATTCTGTGAGCGGAATTATAAATTATAAATAGTCATATCAAGTTGAACATGACTGCATATCTTACAGCCACAATCCTGTTTCAAAACTAATCATTTGATTACTGCTGCTATGAAACACTATAAAATTACTCATATCTTTTTCAGATTAACTAAAACCGAAATTCTGTATTTTTTATATATTATCATTTCCTGAGGGTACATTTAGATAGAATCTGTAAAATTCCAAAGAAATTTTGAATCTTCCTTCTTTGTGACTTAAGTAATATTACGTGGTTGCTTTCCTGATTGAAAAATATGCATTTAAATGCTACATTCATGTTACATTTAGAAAACATCAGCAAAATTTCTAAGCAATATTAAATTAAAGATTCAATTATTCGTGACTTATTTAAAAATAATGTATATCTTTTATTAATGTTTTCTAAAAAAATATATTCTAATTCGGATAGAGGTCATATTGATGTTACATTTAGAAATAATTAGCAAATTTCGACAAGATTTAAATCTTAGCATCCGTTCTTCTTAACTTATTTAAACATTGTACATCCTGTAGTGATTTTCTCTAAAAAATATATTATGAAGCCTTCATCGAAAAAGAATTTTAGTACTCACTAGCTGTTTTCAGCGAAAAAGTTTCTACTTTATATTAGCGGTCAGTTATTAATAAGCAGTGGTGCAGGAAATAATTATCAAGCGGTTGCAGTTTTAAAAAAATCCCTAGACAGTCTAAAAGTTTTAATTCAAATCGATATATGCAATTTATTGCATTTGAAACATGTTAAATAACATATTAACAGTTTGTGATAAAAAAATCCTTGCAGTTTTGTCAAAGGAAAATTAATCAAATGTTGAAGTGCTAAGGGAAGTATCCGAACTGTTATTTCCGCAAATATTTCAGTTTTTTGTCTAGTCAGCTGGGTGAAGTTTGTCCAAGCACAAATATGAAATAAAATGCGCGATAAATAATTTGCAACTTTCATTATTTTTAATATGTAATAATTAATAATTGATATCTCACAAAATTTTTCATCCAAATAACGCTTTAGAAATTTATCCACTCGCCTATATTTTTAAAATTAATCTCTAATAAAATAAAGTGAATATTCAATAAAACATATTTGTTTCTGTAAAGACAGTAAGAACCAAAATCGAAACTCATTACATCCAATGAGAGAAAAAGAAAGAAATCCCAACTTAAGGAGTACCAGATTTGGATAGGTGTGAAAAAAAAGAAGAAGAATTTGCTCTGATTACAGCCCCAGCACCTCTAAATTCAAAGGGAGAATGGGGTTGTTTTTTTTTCTTCAAATAAACCAATCAGTCGCCTGTGCAGTGACCTTTCAGGACGAATCACCCCGAATTGCGTTGTTGGTTTTGCTTTCTGGTACATTTTCTGTTAGATTTTAATGTTTTTATTGCATTTTACATTTTCGATGATGCTTAGTCTCTTATCTTTAAAACTATTGGGTTGTTCGGAAAGTAATTTCGTTTTTTTTGTGGAAATGAAAGACAGTTTTCGTATAATAAACAAATACTTAATATATTAAATTATATTATATATTAAATTATATATTGGCCGTTCTGGTCCAACACCTTTATCCATCTTTCTGGTAGTAGCATAATTCCATGCTCATAAAATTTTTGGTCTTTGCTGCCAAAAAACTGATCGAGGTGGTTTTTGACCTCCTCATTTGAGGTGAAGGTTTTACCGTCTAAAAAATTTAGCGAACCAGTTCTGGCACTGGCGTACTGTCAACACACCTTCTCCATACACATCGGTCCATTTCTTTCTGGCTTGAACAGTATTTTTACCCTTTCTGTAGTAAAACAGTAAGATATGTCGAAAATGCTGCTTATCGCTCTCCATATTTAAAAGGGCACCAACCAAAAACTACTGCGTAGAATGAATTGGAATTTTTCACACACAAGCCTTGATATATGAGATTTCAAAGCATATAAAAATTATACGGCTTAAATGTGAAGTTGGGTGCAAAAAAATACAATTAAATCCTCTGTCGGGAAAAAAACGAAATTACTTTCCGAACAACCCAATATTATGCTTTATTAAATGCTAAATTCTTGAATCCAATGCGATGAATCCTTCAATGCTCTAAATATTTCGATCTTAGAATCTTCAGGCTTAAAAAAAATTAGCTTAAAAAACTAATTTTAACCAGCGAATAGAAATTTTTGCTCATCATTACGTCTCTGAAGTCTTATGAATAAGTTTCAATGGATTTTTTAAAAGAAAAATATAGATAACAATATAAATTAACTTATTTTGAATTAAACAGGAAAAATGAGATATCTGATTCCACCTCTTTCATGGATTTAAAATCCATAGCTTACTACGCAGAGCCCTGAAAAAACTATTATAACTACATGCATAATCTTGTTGCTCCTTTTGAACTGTTTATTAAATTGGGCCATTTATATAAATAATTAACTGATATGCTCATACTGATTGCTTAAATAATTTATACATTCCAGAATTATAATGATTTTACTAAAAATATTAGATTTGAAAAACTACGAAACACTCAAATGCTTATAAAAAAATTATATCAAGAATAATGACAACATTTAATAGGTAAGAGAAATTTTGTATAAATTATTATATTTTTTCATGAATTAATATTAATAATATTCTTACCGTGTCATATAATGAATCATGCATATGATCAAACAAATGTCAACACATTCAATTTTCAAAAAAAAAAAATGTTTTGCAAATAATGATTATAAAAATTGCATTCTTTTCACTAAATTTATTTCAGTTTTTCTCGTTGCCTCATTTGGCATTATTAAGAAATAATATTCTTTTCGATTTCTTTAAATCCAATCTTAATTAAGTCAATACTTACGTTCTCATTTTATTTTAGCAAATTCAGATATTTAAATAAGGAATCCAATTTTTAATCATAGACTAAAAAGTTTGACGCACTCAATCTATCATTTCATCTCTGTTTTAACCATTTCAAATGCAAATGAAATTAAGAAATCTAGAAAAGACGAATGCAAATCTTATTTATTTTTACTCGTTACGTAAAATAAATTAAGAGCGAAATGGTTTCTTTCAGAGAACAATTTACCCAAAACCATAAAATTAAGCGCCTTATTATTCAAAACACAATTATTATAATGATTAATCCATGTTAGTGACATCGGCCTTTTCAGCTGCACATTCTAAAAAGAACGCTGTAACACAGAATCTGTTCATAGAACCTTGAATATTAATGAAGGACATTATTCTTCCGGGCTTTTCTCTTTCTATGTAAATGTTCTTTCCAAATAAGTGGTTACAGGTGACTTCTCATGATAAAACATCATGAATTTTGTACCACTGCGATAAAGAATTAAGCCACTTAGACGACACACATTAATACCGAATGATGGCGTAAGAAGAATGTTCATTAGCTGCTATTTAGTTCCTTACGTTCCGAAAACATTCCGTTCTTTAAAACGGAAAATTCATCTCATTTAGATAATGGAACTGCTGTATTGCAGCCATTGGCCAGGCATTTAAGGGAAGGAAAGACAAAGAAAACGATTTGTATATTTTTCTTTACTTTTAAAAGCATCTATGTCATACGTATTTTTACAGATATTTATTATAATGCAAATCATTTATATATTATTGAAATAAATTAATGAAATGATTTTTATTGCTTATAAAAATTTCTGTCGTAGAAATTAGAATAAATGCTCTCATATTTGGAAGTGTGGGGTTTATTTCGTTCAGAAACATTTTATTTTATTTTTTATGCGTCCCACGGGGAGGGGGTACCTCGTAATTTAGGATGAGAAGCTTCCGGTGTGATGGTTGGTTCTCGCCACCTTTGTGGGTACTCAAAAAGGTAGTGGTCTTGCTCCTTCCATCGAAGACGGGACGTACTTCCTTAGGGAAGGGTTGTACCGTGGACGGTGATGACCCTTAGGATTCAACCACAGTTCCCATCAGTGTTGCTGTTGCTACGTTGGTGAAATATTGAGAATTTCGAGCATATTTTCTTTGGTTGTCTGTTCCTTGTTTAATAGGAAGATAGGTGAACGGGAGGGTGAGGACGAACTTTGTGGCTATTGGGCAAATGCTTCGAAGAGGGTGTCAGTTTGGGAATTGGCCAATTTTAAAAATGGACAAAACTAAAGATGGCAGTCAGCCACAACAAGTCCTGTCGATACTTCTTTCAGTGGTGGTGGGGTGGTCGACTGTACTTAAGAAGAAGAAGAAGTGTTGCTCTTGCGGAGGTCCGTTCATTCAAGTCTTTCCGTGTGCCTTCCGGCTGGTCGGAATAACCAGTTAGAGGTTTAATTTTGTGCTTGCATCTTTTCATTTGAGGCTATTATTATGTCCCGAAGAATTATATATCGATATCCATATCTTGATTTTTAGAAAGATGTATCATGGTTTCGGGACTCAATTTCACGGAAATTATATATCTAAGTAATCGCATCTATCATTTGGAAATTAAACGTTTTCATGCTGGTATGGCGAATACATTTGGAGAGTATTGCACAGCACATCACATGAACAGCAGCAGATACATTCGTCAGCTCCATTTCACAGAGTTCTATCTAAAGCAGTCATCTAAAAAGTTAATCATGATGTTAATTTAATAATTGAGTTTAAATATGGTAAGATGGTTTAATGCTTTATGAGAAATTTCAATGAAAGCTAATCTGATATTTTTTAGTTATGCTTATTTATCATATAAATTAAAAAGAATTCCAAGTTTCTCAAAATTATTTATATTAAATCTAGCTTATATGCTTTTATAAATATTCTGAAACAATGGTTTTGAATGAAGAACTTCTTTTCAAAATGCCGAGTACTTGAGTTAAGTGATGATGCTTGGCCAGATATCACATGATATGACAGAATTTGTATATATATATATATATTGTTACAAACCTTCAATTCGGCTTCCCAGCATAGTTTGTTCCATCGTCGGAAAGAAAGTTTTAAAGTCATCGGTACTAGACGGCGTCGAGGTGGCGCGTCGAAGGTCCCAGAGCTTGGCGACAAACTTGGCGACCATTTGGCGACTTGGCGACGAATTTGGAGACTTTGGTGCCAAAATAGATAATACCCGAAACTTCGAGAATTTTCCCGATCCGTCCAGTAGGAACCGAGATACGCCTCAAACGTTCCTGATTGGTTGAGAGACTTCTAGCCCCGCCTCCTGAGACCTATAAAACGAAGCGGCCACCGCTGCCAAAGGAGACGACGGAGTAGTCCGAGTCGACGAAGTCGAGCCAGTAGTCAGAGTGGAAGGAGTGGTCGAAGAAGAGTTAAAGTCCGAAGACGGAGCGGAGGAGTTGTAAGCGACAGAGCGGAGTAGGCGGAAACGACGGTGAGCAGCGACGGAGTCAAGCTCGTGCTGAACTGAGCTGTGCGCTACTGTCTGCAGTAGATTCTGGTTGTATGCTGCTGTTGTATGCTACACGTCTCGGCTGAAGATAGTCTTCTCTATGCTGTATATAGTTATCGTTTTTGTGCTGTCCTGTGTGTCTTCGTGTAAATAAACGTCGTTGTTTCTTTTACCATTGCCGCCTGATTATTGAGCGTTCCACACACCATATCACTTCCACTATCCAAACGAACCCCGGTAAAGAAATTTCGTAACAATATATATAATGGAATGGGAAACATTTCGAATGATCCAACTTTATCATGATAATTTAGAGGTTCATTCAGACTTTCGATGCAGCACCTCGAAATAACTCCTATCGAATCTCTTTGAAATTTCATTAGTGCCTGCTCTTTTGAAAAACAAATTTAAAACAAAATTTGGAGACATGAATCCTATCCTTTATCTTTCAAAGAAATATTTATTATTTTATCAAATGCTGTATTATCTTAATAAATACGTTAAAAATAGCTTGAGAGTTTATTAATTAAGAGAGTAAAGACAGCCTACTCTAGACTGAATGTATTAGAATTTATTGACCGGAAATGATAAATATGAACCCAGAACTTTAAAAAAAATCTTAACGAGTATCAGAAAGAATCGAGGAAATTTATTTTGAAAATTATTGTTTAAATATGATTCTAAAAATTGGCTCCAATCTTTTATATAATTGTCAATTTCTGTTCATTAATAAATTTGCAATCTATCAATTTTGAAAGTAGAAATAAAATATGGCAAGCGCGCACGCACGCACACGTACATACTAGTAATTAAATAGGATGATACAGGTAACACTGAACGCTTTGTTCATTATACGACTGACATGTTGAATAGCACTGCAAACATCATATTCTATTTTTCCGACAATTTCTCTTTTTTCCTTTACGCTTTCCATTATGCTTTTTTTTGTAATTACATTTCATTTTTTCTTTTCACCTTTTAGGTTTGCTCATTGTCTGTATTTATTATTTATCACTAGTTTTGTCGTATAAAACTTTTAATTTTATGTCTTATACATATTATATTCTAATTTAAATCAAAATTAATTTCTATTTTGTTAATCTTAAATTAGTCTATATTACTTTATTCCAAAATGTTACATTATTTTCTCATCCAACTCAAACTGTTTATTTAATTATTTCTAACAAGCGCTCTATAAAATTGCTGAGACAGGACAAGCTACAAGCTACAATCATGCTACAAGCGAAGGGATAAAAATTCCTAACACTCACGGCTTACGTTCCAAAGATACCTATGATTCACTTTTCAGAATCGACATGCGATAAAGAAATCCATAAGAATATCTTTTAGTAAAAGCACAAAGGGAAACCCTTCACATAATTTTATCTTCCCCTATGTAAAAGACGCTATTTTGTCTGTTTTTCCCATGTACAAACCATATATATATTCATTAAAAAATAATTTAAAGTTGATACCAAATTTGCCTGTTTTTCAATCATTTATAAGCAAAACTAAGTTACATTAATATTACATTAAATTAATATTAGTATCAATATCCAACAATAAATGGAAGAGATTTTTACCGTTATAAAATATTGAAATAAAACATTCTATAGTTACATTTTTGGCTGACTTAAGACTTAACAACTCGATGAAGCAAAAATAATTAGTTTTGTATTTTATATGGACGTTAAGTTGCAATCATTAAAGACTGATGAAGGTTGAGACATTTGACTCAAACCTTCGAAATGCAACTATTACTAGATTTAGTGGTGTTCAAGTAATAAGTAAACAAGATTTTTGTAGAAAAAGAACCGAGTCCTATGTATATCAATCACAATTAAGCAAATATTCACAAAATCAGCTCTTGATAATCTCTAATCAAATGGACTATATGTCGTCTTTAATAAATTTTTGAATTAAGTTCATGAATACTACGAATATACTGATGATAAAAAAATGTAGTTTGATTGATTTCTAATAGGTTGAAACAATAGCTACCATTTCTGACAGTATATTCAAGAAACAGAGAATTTCTTTGTTTATAAACAAAGCTACTTCAAAAATTACTTATAAAATAAACAATAATTTTTGTTAGAAATTATTAAAGAAACAAATAGTGGAAATGAAACTGCTTTCGATAACCACTATTTCAATAAAAAATATACGAAGTCTGTTTCTTAAAGTTACAGTCATTTCAATTTCAATTCAGGAACACTTACCTTCTTTCAAATCATTTACTCCCATTTACACGCTTGTCTCGCTTCCTAATTAATAGAAAATTTGCTTTCGTTGCCTTGCTAAAATCTAAGGAAAACTTCATTTCATAAGTTCAGGGGAAGCAGTAATTTAATCAAGCAAAATTCCCCAGCGAATGCATACTCTTTTGCATAATTAGCACAACTCTTTACATTTTAAAGTCATTCTGTTTAGATGCCAAAATTTTACAGACTTCTCTTTTTAGCACATTATCAACATTAAATAGGAGCAGAGTAAACGTTTAATAGTTTTGGATATGTTTAAGTATAGTTAAAATTCTTTCTCAATAGGCTCTTATGTGATCATTGTTCTTTCTGCATGTGCAGGTGGTTATAAAAATAATGGAAACCTCTGTGAATAAAAGTGACATTTTTAATGCGCTTCGTAAGCATTAAAATATAATAATAGCCACCACTTTTTTTATAAACAGTAATGCATATAGTTTTATAAATAGCAATGTATATAGTTTGGTAGTATGTATTAACTTTATATAAGTTCTGCAATTCTTGGAATTTTTTCAAAAGCATAAAATGTCGGACGTCTCAGAGCTTCCAAGCGGAAACTTGTAGGGAAGAGCCTGTCTTGCTGGTGCAAGTGTGACCGAAACATCTCAACTTTTAGGCGTTTCTAGAGGTACGGTACCTATAGTCATAACACGCGTACACTCAGCGTGGCAAGGCAAGCTCTGCAAAGCAAAATGGTGGACGGAAAAAGAAGCTCAGTGAAAGAGACTGACGGGTATTAAAGCGAATTGTAATATCTAAAAAGCGAAAAACTGCAGCAAAAGTGACCTCAGAGCTCAATATCCATTTGGATTATCCAGTGTCAATGATTACAGTTAGAAGGCACCTTCATAAACAGAACATTTATGGCAGAGTAGCAATTCCCAAGCCACTTGTCACAGATGTTAATAATGTTAAACGTCTTCTACAGTGGTGTCATACTCATAAAACCTGGCCGAATGATAAGTGGAAGAAAGTAATATGGTCTTACGAATAGTGCTTCACACTTTTCCTTACAAAAGGACGGGTGAACATTTGAAGGACACATACAAAAGCAGAAGGTCATGATTCTCTCCTTCCAACTATCAAGCATGGAGGGGGATCTGTCATGATATGGAAAGCCATTTTCTGCTGGACCAATCATAATCCTGAAAGGAACACTAGCGACAAGTATACAGAAATTTTACCTGACCAAGGCCATCCTATGATGCAAACTTTGTTTCCTGCAAGAGATGGAATTTTCTAGTCTGATAATGCACCTATCCATGCAGCGAGATTTTTCCAATCAGGTTTGATGAACACGAAGATGAAGTTATACATTGGTCCGCACAATAACCCGACCTCAATATAATTGAAACGTTATGGTCTATTTTAGAGCGTTCAATACGGAAGCCATATCCTCCACCTGCATCTCTCCAAGAACTTTCACAATATCTCCAGGAAGAATGGTACAATATTCCTCTAAACACTATTCTACACTTGTATGAATCATTTCTTAAGCGAATCTAAGCTGTATTACATGCAAAAGGCAGTCCTACACCGTACTAATAAAGAATTCTTTATAAGTCTAAGGTGTTTCCATTATTTTGATAACCAACTGTTGATATTCCTATCAGCTTTGTAATTTTCGATAAGAAACAGAGTGATAATGGTTATTTGGTTTATTTTCTACACATATTTGTTAAGGTCTCCTTTAACTATATGTATAATGAGACTAGATGCACATACAGAAGACTGCATGCATACCATTTGATTATTTAAATTCATACAAGATATTTTCTTTTCAAAATATTATGCCTGGCTATTTATTATTAAAGAAGGGATCAAAAGTGTGTAAAATTTTTTAGTTTTTAGAAAACCCTTGTCAAGTAAGCTCTAAAGTAAATAATCAAGGTCTTTCTTCATATTTTTATTTCATATTTGCAAAAGTGAATCTTTACTATAGCATTTTTCATTCATTTAACTTCAGTTTTAAAACTTAATACAGTAAAAGAGTTTAATTTTTTAATATTTTTAAAACTTTTACTCTTTAAAACTAAACTCATCGTTGTGCCCGAAGCGATGGAGCTAGAAATCTTTCGCGGGATTCATGACAAAGGACAGAAAAATGAATATTTGCTGAAAAGTTACTTTCTTATCTGGAAAGCCAAGAAGAAAATTGCAAAATTCCTAATGAATCGTGTTGAGTGCATCCTTTGCAATCGAAAACGAGGAAAAGGAGAAGGTCTTTTAAACCCAATTCCTAAGGACAATGCTTCTTTGCGCACATACCATACTGATTTCATTGGTTCCTTACCATCTACAAGTAAGAGATATAAACACATATTTATAGTAATAAATGCATTTGGTTCTACCCAGTCAAAACAACATCAGCAGCAGAGGCGCTGCAAAAGCTCAGGATCCAACAAGCTGTCTTCGGAAATCCTTCTAGAATCATTTCCGACAAAGCTTCTGTCTTTATTTTTAAAGACTTTGAGGACTACTGCAAGGACGAATGAATTCAATATATGCAGATAACAGCATAAGAGCCAAGAGCAAACGGCCAAATAGAAAGGATACATGGAACACTTATACAAGTACTTGCAAAACTGTCTTAAGTTCATACCAGGCTTTCAACGAATCATTAACAGCACTATCAGCAGATCCACCAAATTCACTCCCTTTTGTTGATGGTAGGGTGAAGATGCGAAACAAAATGGACCTAAGAATCAAAGAAATCCTTAATGAAGAATTCTTAGACGCTATGATACAGGAGAAAGAAACAATTCGTGAGGAGGCCAAAGCAAACATCTTCAAAGTGCAAAAAGAGAACCGACGCCAATGTAATAAACATAGTAGAATTGCTCCACTCTATAAAATAAACGACTTGGTAGCATTTAAAAGAACCCAGTTAGGAGGAGATCTGAAGATAAGACCTAAGTTCCTACCAAAAGGTCAAGATATAGCCACATGATCGTTACGACGTAGCAAAAGTAGGGTCTCATGTAGGGCCTGAGGTAACTTGCACTTCAGCTGATCACATGAAGCTCTGGAATGAAGCAGTTTGTTTTGTATTGTTTTTTTTTATTTTTATCCTTTCTCTTCAATATCCTCTCTCTCCCTCCCCCTTCATTTGTGTGTTTCAGAGTTCGGAGGACCTCACATATCGATGGCCTAGCGATGTGGTAAATTAACTCCACGAGAGGACGCTCTGCATTCTTCCGGTGATTCCGGTTCAGAGTTCAGCAGAGAGGAGAGATAGAAATCAGCCAAGATGGGTGCGACCGGATATCGAAAAAACATGATTCTAGGAGAAAACCGAAACTGGAATTCTGGCGTAGAGGAATTCCTCTGCAAATGCCCAATGTACCACTCGTAGGTGGGAAAGGTCCTTTGAACAACATCAACTGTCCATCTTCATGTAATATAAATTCCTTCTTCATCACTGAATCCTCATTTATAAAAATCATCAATCATTTGCTAATCAAGAAATAAAATAATTAAACTAATCCGAGTGGACTAATGCATTAAAACCAATCTCACCCACATAAATAATTTTTATGAGATCGTATATTTTTCATATTCAATTCAATATATTGTGATGATTTAATTTATATTCTTCATATAAATACATTTAACTAACGTAGCAAAATAATATATTTTACAAATGCAAAACTTTTCTATTTTATTGTTAAAGCACACATTTTATAATTGCATGCATTTTATGTTTTAGCTTTCTGGCGACATTTTATATTATAATTTCAAGACTTAAACTTAAAAGCACTTATATATCAAGGTGTTTAAAGTAACAAATCAAAACTTTCTATTTTTCTTCTAGCAGATTTATCTGTGATATTTTCTAGAACTCAGAAAAATACTTATGAACAAAACACTTTGTAAAAAAGAAAGGATACAAACTTGCGACAAACAAATCAGAGTAAATAAATTGCAGACAGATATTAAAAAGAATCAAGACTTTGCAGAGGGAAGAAGGAAGAATAGGTCAAACAATATAATCATTGAAATATCAAATGGTTATTTCTTTATTTCAGTAAATTTAAATAAAGTTTTTTCTTGTTATAAAATAAATTTATAAATCTTTTTTTAAATTTTGTTTAATAAGTGATTATATTCTTCAATCTACTTTACAACTTTCTTTATCCTTTTTCTTCTGATAAGTGTCGATATTTTTTTTCTTTTGCATCCTTTTATTTATATGTACTTTGATTTATATACAGTACTCTCCCGAGTATCCGGCCTAATGTGGTGGACGGAATGGCTGGATAACAATAAAGCCGGATAGGACGGAGTACTGTGAATACAAATGTTTGCCTACAAATACCAGGAAATAAAGTCTTTATACCAAAATTCATGGTTTTAATTCGTATTTTCTCACTTCTTATTGAGTGCTCCATTTTTTTCAAGTTACGGAGAATGTGAACGCGGCCCGTCGAATCATAG
>JAPMOR010066496.1:0-37960 GCA_026543865.1 Argiope aurantia
GGAACCGGCGGATTTCGGGTTCCGAATTCTCTGGATTCGGATTCCGAATTCTATTTCGGGTTCAGAAACCCGATTCCACCGAAGAACCGTCAAGTAAGCAAGCCTGGTGTATCTTAAATTCATCGGAACCAAACGCTCCCGCTGGTGGGGTGTAGATGTTTGAAATGAGTGCCAGTTCAAGTATCGTCCTCGTCATCAGACGAAGTCCATCCCGAAATATCCCTAGTGTTGCTTTAGAATGGGAAGTTAATAGAACTAAACTAAAAACTAAATTCTTTTTCATTGCTTGCTGATGAGTTTCGTCTTCGGTTCCTAAAGTTTTGCACAAAGCCACATTTAGTTTAATAAATGATCATTTTTCTTTTATTAGAAGTTACTTTTCGAAAATGTTATTCGTTTGAAAATTTTTACGACGGATTCATTATTTTTAATTATTGCATACAAAAAATGCAGATTACATTTAGATCAATTATTGCATATATTATTTGATATTCATTTTTGGATGAATACAATTGAGCTGACTGAGTAAAAATGTCTCTAAGGAGACTCTGATCATTTCATCAGCTGAATTATTACTTCCTCATTCATAAAATTTTCTATACACATGACTGCAAAGAATGTTTGTATGTATGTTGAAAAATTATACTTGAAATGTAACAAATTTCATATGTTACATCATATGAAATTTGTTCATATGTTACAGTAATCAATAACTTTTTTTTTTTTTTTTTTTTGCAGCATTGTTAATTTTTGAACTGTCAAGCCACCGTTGATTGAAAGTGAAATAAGCCAAAGCAAAATAAATAAATCAAATGTAGTTTTAAAAGAAGGAATACTAACAAAATTTCATAACATCAGTGAGGAAACATGAGAGAAGAAGAAATGATACAGTGCGTAGAATAATGAGTATGAGTTCATACTGTGTGTTGACTTCAATTTAAGAATCGTTTAATTAATTAATTGTGGCTAAGAAATTGGTGATTCAGTCTGAAAAAACTGATTTCTTTAATTAGACCATTAAAATATTGTCACAAAGATGCAAAAAAAAATAATAACAAGTCACAAGTAACACAATATCAAGTTTATTCGCTTTAAGCTACTCTTAACAAGCAGGTTAAGAAAAATCCTCCCCCTGCTTGTGGAACACCAAATTTATATAGAAGTTTATAGAAAGTTCTAGAAGCTTCTATTACATTAACCAATGAATAACAATAAATATAAATTAAAGTTCAACCTTAAGTGCAATATCGCATGGCTGAGATTTGAATCGCGGACTTCGCGCTTCGAAAGCGCGTGCTTTACCTCTCAGCCACGCTATGTATAGGTCTTCCTTTTTGCCACAATATTTTTAAGTCACTTTTATCAACTGTTGTTGTTGCTTATGGCACTTGTCATAGGTAGCGATTTTTTAAGCCGAGTTTTAGCGTCTCTTGTTTCAGAAGCGCCATCTAAGGTCAAGAGTACGTCTTAGCTACTGATGCGTCACAGCCCTTTTCATGGGGAAGACTTCATACTTTTTATTCACTCATCCAGAGATCGTAATTTAGACATGCATCAGAGGGCAGTCACCTCCGAGCCAGTACCTCCAGTGCTGCCAAGGGATGCGAAACCAACGCCCTACCAACCAGGCTATCCCAGCCGGCCACTTTTATCTACTTTATGCATATTGTTTAAAAATTAAATGGCATCTTTTGATGCTAAATAAATTATAAAAAATCTATACTTTTTTATTTTGATTAAAATTACTTCTCTATGAATGTATATAAAAAAAATTTCATATTCGACAGTTCCCCCTTATGTTATTCTTAGTTATGTTTTCGCGCAGATTGCTTAGATTTTTTATCCCAGCCGCATCGGGAGTCATGGAAATCACATCAACTTCAAAAGAATTATTTTCTTTTCGATTCTTGAATAATGAAGGCAAAGAAAAAAATTTCTAAGAATTATTTCGAACTGAAATCATTTCAAAAAAGGCTCTGGTTAAATGCTTTAAATTAAACTTCATTTATTTACCAATAATTACTTTACATTTCGTTTTCATATTTTTTTTTCTAATTTTTAAGACAGCAAAAGCTTTTCTGCTTTCAAAAAAGAAAGAAAAACCTCACTGCAGGAAATTTTCATAATGCCCGTACATATTCACATATATTCAGTTAAAAAAATCATATATTTTCAACATTTTACATCATTTGTTGGAGTAATGAATATTAATTGATTCAAAATCAACAGTAGAATAAATAGATTTTTAAAATGTCACTGTAAACTGGATAATAAAAAAAGCTATGCTTTTACTATTATAATTTTAAAATACAAAAAAAAAGAAATATCGTGAAAATAAATGGCTTTTTTTGTTTTATATAATGCGCTTTAAAAATGCAATTCATATTAATGCTATTTGATTTCTACTTACATTTTTCTTTTCTTATCAACTCTATTTTATTTTGTATTTCAGCTGTTTAAGATACAGATTTTTAATTCAAAATTTCCAAAATCTCCTTTTTTATTATTATTATCAGTAAACATTATTAGTTATCTCAATTTATTTGTATCAGTCATAAGAGCATAGAAGCACACAAGAAAGAACGCAGTATTTTAAAACTTATTGATCAGGTCCTTCCCTTTCTTTACGAGTTCGTCTACCTTCTTCGGAAACATCCAATAAAACTCGAAAAACAGAAAACCGAAGTTTGTTTATTTTCTGCAGGTGAATATAGCTCTGCGATAAGAGCAGCCGTAAACACACGTGGCATTATGGTGTCGCATTCCTCTTGCTGTTGTTTATGACAGTTATGTCACCATCTGTCAAAGAGGCGCGTCATAAACTGCAGTTGCGAACATATTTCCATACAACGTTTTCTAAGCTCATTCAGGAAAAAATGAGCTTATATATTACCATTATATTGTATTAACATATAATTATATCTTAAACATTACTTCTAGTTTCTATTTTCTTTATTTTATACAGCAAAATTTAATATTTGAAATTTTTTCTGAGGGTTTATAAATAATTTTCTTTTTCTTCTTTCAGTTGAAGAAAACAAGGAAAAAAAAATACTTATTTGCATTATTTGAATGTGTTTCTAAATGATGGACAAGTATCAATTAGAAATAAACTATGCCATCATTTTATAATTTCTTCTAATTAAATTTGCATTTCATTCATTATTTATTTTGTATTGTTTATTTTAAACTAGCCGCCTTTGGCGACTAGCCGGTTCGCCAGTATTAATACTCTCTAAAATCTTCAATTAATATTTCATGTAATTTGTTCTCATAATATGTTTTACGGCGAAATATTTTCAAAGCTTCAAATTTTGGTAGTGATATTATTCACTATTATGTAAGCCTTAAGCTGTTCTACTCATTGTACTACACATCTATTTCTAATTTTCTATTAGGGCCCGTAAAATTTAATTTTAAATTAAAGTTTAAATGATGAAGCTTCAATTTATGTTTTTTAGTGAATCCAAGCATGTCATTTTTTTTTACAAAAAAGATATGAGAACTTAAAACAGAATCTTTCGGCATTGAAATCTTATGTGCACTACAGGATAATTTTCATAATTTTTAATATCTCGAATTATTCAATAAAAATTTCATGGAATCAATGAAAAACTCAGTTTTTAGTTTTTTTTAAATGGGTATAAATGCTGTCGACAAAAATAGTGGGGTTTTTTTGTTTTTTTCGTTTTATAAATATATTTCAAAAAATATGAAGTTTAAATTTTAGAGAGTCTTTTGGTCCTAAGAAATCATATTCTGAAAAATATTCTCGACACTTCAGCTTTTAAATAAATAAATAAATGTTTCTATTTTCTACATTCAAATCGGACCAATTTATTAAGTTTTGAATATTACAATATTAGAGCAATCAACATTTTCATAATCTAGGTTAATCACACTTGAAAATCCCTGGGAGATGATTGGCTTCTTTCAGACGGTCGATGAAGTGATCTAAAATCGCCCCTTTTTATAGAATACCGATATTGAAATTTTCATAAATCGGTCAGCTTTAGTGTTTGATTTAGTTGACTTTTAATTGAAAATATTAGCGTCTTAAGAATATTTTATTAAATATGATTTACAGGCAGAAAATATACGCAAATCTTTAAAATTCGTAATTCATCAGCATTTATTGACTCAATTTGCTTAAAATATAATTATTTATTTCATTTAGACCAGTTGTTAGCAGACGTATGTCTATTACTAAAGGATACTGTTGTTGGACCACAAGCTGTTGGTCCTGATTAGAGTAGATATCTTATGCATATTAAACCGTATTCGCCTTAAATAAAACTGTTTAGTTGAATTAGTAATACAGGTATTGTAAAAAGATCATAGAAAACGTTTCTTTGCATTTACTTTTCAAAAAATATCATGTTTCATATTTATTTCATTTCAAACAGACACGTGCTGAAAATTACATTTTTATATGTTTAATTTGTAATGATAGTTAACTTATTTTTTAATTTGAGCTTTTGTTAATGTGAAGGCAACATGTTGATAAAAGTTAATTTTTTATTCCCACTAAGGTGCAACGTGTGCAGCTTAAATTTTATTTTTATTTCTTGCGAAATAAATTGTTGAAAAATGTAATAAAATTATTTTTAAAAATTCATTAAAAATAGAAATTTAATTTGTTGGTTAAAATATTAGTATCATTGAAAAGATTATGTTTTAAGCTTCAATATTATGTAAAAATCAATTTTGTGCTGTAAATTTTCGGAAAGTATCGAGAAAAAAACGTCAAAATGTTTAATGTTGAATGCTTAATGTTTAATTAATTAAAATTATAATTAAAAATTCGAAAAAATAGCTCCGATGTACGCATTTCCGATCTCCAAGGTATAAAAGTGCCAAATTTTGTAGCTGTAGGTGAAACTGTTTGGCCTGTAGAGCACCAACACACACAAACACACACATTGAGCTTTATTATAAGTATAGATTAGGCATAATGGAATCTAATATTTATAAAGACTTCAGTAATTAAATAAAATTTGAATAATCGAATTTCTTCTCAAATTTCAAACTAGCAGTGAATTTATCTGTTCTCCTTAAAAAAAAATGCCTATATAAATTTTTATGTAATCTTGAATGCGTATGTTATGCCATCAATAATTTACCAATCAATAAATAGATAAATTTACCAAATTTTTATTTCAACAAAATTTTTGAGTTATTTGATAGACCAAATCTCGTGAATCGTCGCGTGTCATCGATGCAAGACAAAAAAAAAAAAAACTAGATTTATTTTAGCCCAATTAGATATATTTATGCTATCGAGAACCAAGTACAATATTTCCAGATAGAGCTGATTTCGAAAAAAAAAATGACATAATAGAAATAAATTTATGAAAGTCGAATCTCCATGTATCGAGTTCAAAGGCGGCTACTGCAAAAAAATCCCATGTATAGAATTTCTGATAAATAGAAATTTTAACATATAAAAATTAACGCTCACATAGAAGCACTCATTTCAAATTTTTCACTTTTTATTCTTATTAAAAAATACATAAGTATCTGATTTTTAAAAATTAAATATATAAGAGAACCAACTTAACAAAGAAATTAAATGTATATATATATATATATTAGGTCTACCGGAAAGTACTGTCCGTTTTAGAATGAAACAAAGGAATACATTTTTTCATACTTTGGATAAACTTTATTGAATAATATAATTGCCATCATTATTTATGACTTCTTGCCAGCGTGATGGCAATTGGTATATCCCATTTTTAAAAAAATGTCTTATCTCTAGAGGCCAAAAATTGAACCAGTGCTTGTCTGATATCTTCTTCGTTCTTGAATTGTTTGCCCTGCAAGAAATTTTGTAAGGACAGAAACAAGTGATAATCAGATGGTGCTAGATCCGGGGAGTATGGTGGATGCGACAGAATTTCCCAGCCTAGCTCTGCGACTTTCTGACGAGTCCCCAAAGCAGCATGTGGCCTGGCATTGTCATGAAGCAGTATGATGTCCTTCCTATTGAACATCGCCGGCCTCTTTTCTTGGAGTGCTGTTTTTAATTTATCCAATTGCTGACAGTACCTCTCCGAATTTAGCCTTTCGTTTGGTTTCAACAGCTCAAAATGTATTGGTCCTCGAATGTCCCACCATATACACAACATTCTCTTGTTCAGGCTCAACTTTGGTTTAGAGGTAGAGGGGGCAGGTTTTCCGGGTTCACAATATGCCCTTTTTCTTATGATGTTTTCATAGATAATCCACTTTTCATCCCCAGTTATGATTGTAACCGGAGCGGACAGAACTTTCCGGTAGACCTAATATATACAAAATTGTGTATGCAGTTGACAAATGACTTACAATATACTAAAAAAATATGTTCATGAATATAAGATAGATAAATAAGAAGAAATCTGTATTTATTTTTGGACACTATATCATCTCATTTTGTTACGTCGTCTGTACTAAGCTGAACTCCTATTTCATACTTGAATATGTATTTCCATTTTAGTCCATACTCATTTCAAAAAATCTGAAATTAAATTGAATTAAAAAAATAAAAATCTTGGTAAAAGTTTGGAAAGGGATTCTTAAAATAGAGGCAAAGCGTAATGTGTGATTCATCAGCAAATTTTTATTTCGATGATTTATTTAAATGATCCACAGTTCGCGAAAATTTCTAGTAAGTACGAATCAATTGAAATCAGTTTTTGTTTACTCATTTAATATTATTCGTTTTATGAACGAAATGAATTGTCATTTTTTCATTGTAAAAAGTATAATAATTTTTTATTCAAAATTTATTCTTGCATTTATAAAAATTTGATTTGATTTGTGTGTCTCAGTGTGAGTACAGAAGCTGATTTTATGTTGAAAATTCAAGGTTCCTGATAAAAAAAATTCGATATTCAGAGATTTTCTATAAATGGAAGTTAGATGTATTGTGTTCCACTTTGTAACATTTATCGAAAATTAGTTTTCGAACTTTAATACTGTTTCCTAATCTATTAAGAACATTTTAACTGGTAGATAAGATTTGTCGTTTTCACACAATTACAAAACAATTACCAAATAATACTTTCAGATACATCTGTTTCTGACATTTAAAAAAATATAATTATTTTTTCAAAGTTAATTATAACATTTTAAGAACTTTTATTGCTCGACAGACTTCAGGCAGCTGATTTGATTATAGAAAATAAATCGCAAGCTTGGCGCAGTTTTCAGTTATGAATTCAGGATTCATAAAATGTCATTTGATTTCATGTTGCATCACTGTATTTAGCTAACCCACAAAGGTAATTGTTAAATGATTTCCTAATTTCAAAATTGAAGGCATGCCATGAACCTTGCTGTTTTCCATGTCACCATCAACCGTACCAGCTCATTAACTACCATTTGCACTTCACTTTATTATCGTCTGCTTTTCTTTTCATTTTCTTTCCAACATCCAGGAATATGCATATCACATGATAATAATGCTCACCAGACAATGCAGGCGGAAGTCGGAGAAAGAAAAAGTAGAGAAAAGTATCCCGTTGGTCTCATTGATTAGCTGGACACCCATTGTGAGGCATACAATGACTACCGAAGGACGTCTCTTCCGATGGTTTGAAAAGAAAAAAACAGTTCCAAAACATACTAAAAAGTGGTCACCCTGTCGATACTGACACTTGTCACAAAATTGTCTCTATTGCCTCATCCCTCGAACAGTTTTTTGGTCGAATGCCAAGTGCCGAGGTCGGACCCCTGCTAACGAGGATGGACGGAATGCCTCGTCCGGTGGCCTTTCAATTGTCCGTCCGCCACTCCCACTGACGTCGTTACCAAACGACTGAGTGGAGCCTAAATTGAAATCCAGAGTGCATTGCTATTATTTTTCTCTTCCAAAAGCGATGATGCGAGGCATTTAGGAAATAGTTACCATTACCATACAGGGAAGCGATTTTTCTGGCTCGTGTACGGCCGGGGTGTGGGTTCAATTGATAAATTGCGATGATTTCGGGTTTCTCACGACAATGGTACCAATTGGAAATGGATGAGCAATTGAATATATTCTCCCCCCTTTAAAGTTGCGTGGGCTTCCGTTTCAAAATCGCTACTGGTCAGTGGACCACCGAAATGGAGTGAATAATGGAATAACTCATTCCCTATTTGGTTTTCGTGCTCGTCTGGCTATTCAATGCTAATTGAACTGTGGTGAACTATGCTGTAGAAAGGAGTCAATACCAAAGTTTTTTTTAATGCTTGAAAATTCCTTATAATCATTGCTTCCTTATCATTCTAGTATAAGAAAAGTAAATGTAAATTATACATAAATTAAACATAATTGATATAGTTTTGGTATGATCGAGCTTTATTTTTTTAATTAAAATAGTAAATCGATAAAAATCTAAGTAGTGTAATTTACATTTACTTATAATCAAGTATGCGAATCAATATTACCACTTATGCATTATGATATGTTATTACTAAAAATCTAAGCATTGTAATTAAATTTACTTATCTATACTTATAATAAAGCTCAATGTGTGTGTGTGTGTGTGTGTGTGTGTTGGCGCTCTACAGGCCAGACCATTCAACCTACAGCTACCAAATTTGGCACGTGTATACCTTGGAGGCCGGGAATGTGCACCTGGGGGTTATTTTTTCGAATTTTTAATTAGAATTTTATTTATTTAAAAATTAAGCGAAATTTTGACGTGTTTCTGCTATAACTGCCGAAAATATTACCGCACAAAAAAGATTTTTACATGAAGTTAAAGATAAAAAATTTATCTTTTAAATGATACTACTGTTTTAATCTTAAAATTAAATTTCTATTTTTAATGAATTTTTAAATAAATATTTTAACTATGTTTTTCAATAATTTTTTTCGTCAAAAATAAAAATGAGGATTAAGCACGTTTCGCATTCAGGAGAAAAAAATAGCTTTTTTCAAAGTGTTGCCATCACATTGATTAAACTCTAACTGAAAATAAATTAAATCTTTTTGGAAATGAAATCTGCAAAAATATAATTTTCGTCACGTGTCTGTAGGAAATGAAACAAATATGAAATATTATTTTTTCTAAAAAATAAATTCAAGAAAAATTCTTTTATGATCTTTTACACTCTATATATTATTAATCCCATAAATAAGTTTTATTTTAAGGCAAGTTTTGTTTAATATGAACAGGATGTCCATTCAAATCATGGCCACACAGCTAATTTGTAAACCTTTAGTAAGACAAAGATCTGTTGCGACATAAATCGTAAATATTATAATTAAAAGTAGCAAACGATTATTTTAATAATTATAAATTTTATTTTGTAAATAGTTGTGAAATTCAGATTGGCAACAGTGATATTTTTGGAACTTTTAATTTGTTGTTTAAAAACGATGCTAGAATTTTGAATGAAAATAAGTTGATGTAAATTTGATAATATTATCTATAATGTAATAAGATTTAGTTTCATAATAATTTTGTCTGCATTCTATTTTTGTTGACGCACGAACACAACAGATTTACTTAAATGGTTTAAATAGAAAAATGGTTATATTTTATGTAACTTAATTCAATAAATGCTCTAATAAATAACGAATTTTTGATTTTACATAAAGCTTCTGCTGTCGAAATCATGAATAACAAAATGCTCCTGAAAAACTAATATTTTAAATAAAAAGAGTTAATTTACATTCAACTAAATCAATCACTTAAAATGTGTGATTTATGAAAATTTGAATATCACTATTCAATAAAAAAAAAGGATAATTTTAGATTTTCCATCGATCGTTTCAAAAAAAATACGCCAATCAGCGCGCAGATTTCTAAGAATAATTGGCCTAAGATTATGAAAATGTTGAGTTTTTCTAGATTTTTAACATTCAAAACTTCATAAATAAGTCTTAGTTGATCGTGGAAAATAGAAACATTCATTCATTTATTTAAAATTTGGTGTGTCCAGAATATTTCTCAGAATATGATACCTTAATGCATTAAATTTAGATTTCATAATTTTTGAAATATATTTATAGGCTGGAACAAAATATTATTATTGATTCCATTTCAATCCTTTTGAAAGCAAAACTAAAAACTGAATTTTATGCTAAATCTGAGAAATTTTTGTTGAATTATTCTTTGAGATATTACATAAATTATCAAAAATATTTTGTAGTTCACATAAGACTTAAATACCGAGATATTCTGTTTGCAATACTCATATTCAATAATAATAGTAATAAATAAATAGCAATAAAGATGATAAATAAAATAAAACACTTGGTTTTATTAAAAAATATCTTTATATTAATTGCAAATTCATCATTTTCACTTTAAATTAAAGTTGACGTTTTACCGGAAATGACAACAAATTAGCAAAATATATAGAGTAAATTGAACGAAACGATCTAAACAACAGTATAAGTTTGGTATGACTATCAAAATTTGAAGATTAAAAATGTTTTGTTTGAGAATCTATTAAGAGACCAGTTACTTAAAATATTTAATTGAAAATTGTAGCGAGCGGTAATATTGGCGAACCGGCTGGTCGCCAAAGGCGGCTAGTAATAAAGAAAACAAACCAATATTACCACTCATATATTATATTATCTCTAAAAATTTAAATAGTGTAATTAACATTCTAGTTATAAAAAAGAAAACAAATCAACATTGCCACTTACGTATGATATTATGTTATTACTAAAAATCTAGGGAGTGTAGTAAACATTTACTTATAATAAAGAAAACAAATGAATATTACCACTTATGTATTATTATTATACCAATGTTCTTAAAATTCCTTCCTTTAAAAATATCTCATTGTAAAAACATTTTGTCAGCCACAAACAGAATTATTCGGGCCGCGGTGGCCTGGTGGTAAGGTCTCGGCTTCGGAACCGGAGGGTTTCAGGTTAGAGACCTGATTCCACAGAAGAACCGCCGTGTAAGGGGGTCTGTTGCACGTTAAATCCGTCCTGACCAAACGTCCTCCCGCTGGTGTGGTGTGGAGAGGGGGGTGCCAGCTCAGGTGTCGTCCTCGTCATCTGACCGCGGTTCAAAATGACGAGGTCCGTCCCAAAATAGCCCAAATGTTGCTTCAAACGGGACGTTAATATAACTAAACCAAACTAAACCAAACAGAATTATTCATTTTCAACATTAACTTTCAAATTATTGTTTCAACGCAAAATTATTCACTATGCTAACGTCTGTGTGCTTAGGAAATTTGATAAATACAGCTGATTAGAAAATCCAAAAATTCTGATGTTGAGGAATTTCTGTGTGAATCTATCCTTTCGACATTGTTTTACCTTTATTAATGTAAAGTAATTTGACCATCATTTTGTAAGCCAAAGTATTCTACAAAAATCTACTCTCTTCCCTTTATCATGGATCCTTGGTTGAATATCCCCAAAAAGTTGAATGAGTTGGCAACAACCTCAGAAAGCATTTATAGCATACCTTGGAAGCGCTTTATAACATTTAACACTCAGAAGTTCAGTGACACATATTGCAGAACAAAACTGCTGAATATCTTTTTAATTGGAGAGTATATTTCTTAATTCCATATTTTCATTCAAAAATGCCAAGCTATAAATTATATCGAAATATTTAAATTTCTTCATAACGTTACAAGTAAGAACTCTTCGATTAAAATGCGTCTGAAATGATGTCTCTTCAAAAAGAATTGCTTGGCCTCAAGTGCGGACCTTAAAAAGCAATGAGAATTGATTCTCCACTCGCAATGGTATCATTAGGCGAATATACAAGCGTTCGAAATTATAGGAGTGAAAGCTGATCCGACGCTTCCCTACAAAACAGCTTAGTGTTTTTTTGTAACCTTACTTATGATCTGTGAGCTTTATCTGACCTTGCTGTCTCATTCGCATCTCTTAGCCTTATCTCCGAGCATGAATTGCTTTTTTACGACAAAAATGACGCAGTTACAAGTCGAAAGATTTAAAGATAACTTCATTTTCTTGCGATGGAAAATTAAGGGAAGAGAGATTGAATTACTACACACTGATGTGACTGTCCAACTTCGTAAAAATGTAGTATTTTTGTCTGATGATGGATACATAAAATTCTGGTCCTTCTTTGCTTTTTTTCTTCTTTTTTTGTGGATTAAAATGTTTGAGAAATTAAACATTAATAATAAGAAGAAAACTGGAAGTGATCTCTTCTCAATTTCTTCATTCAATTCATTTCATTTATTCCTCTAGTAATGAGTGAAAATCGGTATTAACACTATGCTTTTTCCAACTTTGCCCTTTCAATTAAAACTAATAGGCTCATACTGCTTATAACAATTATAAATTATTATAAAAAATTATACATTCTATAGCTTTTTAATTGATTTTTGATTTCCCAATTTTCATTATGAGAGTTTACTCAGGTTTTATAGTATACAGAAGATTATCTGTATGCCATCAGATACATTCCACGATGTCAATTTGATTGCTATGCTATTTTTTCTGATTTCAATACTTCAAAAACAATCATTTGCGTTTATAACTAGGATTAACTTATATACAAACCGAAATTGTTTCAATTTTTAATGTATATTTATAACTTTGATGCAAATGCCATATACCATCACTACCATCCATGCAGTTCACTTTCTTTTTTTTTTTAAATTATCTAGTTCACTTATGTCTGAATAGAAAAAAAGATATTCAAAAGTAATTCCAGAATACATTTCGACAGGGGTGGGGGTGGAAAGGATGCTTTAAAGAAATCTAAAAACTAAATCTACGAAATCTTTTAATAAAACAGTATTTAGTATTTACATCAAATGTTTTCTCAATACATAACATTACATAGCAGGAAAAAAACATACGACTGATGTTCTTCAGAAAAAAAAATGTTCTAAGGTATTTTTATGATGTGATGTCTAGTAGTTAATTTATAATTTTATACTAAAAGTATAAAACATAAAATATTTTATCTAGATTTGCTAAGTTTTGATGAATCACCTGATTCTTTTTTCTCTTGAAGCGAACAATTAAGAACTAATTTAAGAATCTTCCTTTTTTTTTCCCCTCGTCACTTTCAGATAAAAGAGACAGTTCGAAACGCATTGTTTTCGAATGCTATTCCTTTGCCTATATTTTTTGGGAAAAAAAAAAGAAAAAAAAAGTTTTACTTTCGATAAATTTTTAGCACATGATATGAAGATATATATATATATTTATATTTCTTAAAATGATATTTATCTAAGTGAAAATGATTTAGAAAAGCAATCGCTCCTTTAGGATGGGGAAAATAATCATCACAACGAAAAGCGTTAGTCGGTATTCTGTATGTAAACAGATGAACATAATTACATCAAAAGGGCATTCGCTGAATATTAAATTATGCCATTTGTATTTCCATGAATATTTTTTTAAAAATAAATATTGCACTGGCCAATTATTAACGAATGCAAAATTCTCTCATATCGAAATATCTCCTTTTTTTATTATTGCAAATAAATATAAGCTTTTTTTATTCTGCAACAAATATAAAAACGATTCTGCATTTTAAAATTAGTTAAAATCAACTAATTTATGTAATTCGGTGAATTCAGTTTTAATTCTTTAAGAAATAAACTGAAAATTAACTAATAAAAGTTCATGAAAAATTTACCGAAACCATAATTTGAGCTAGAATATTTAAACTCTCAGACTTTCACACTCAAAATCATTCGATCTTCCTATTCTGAAAGTTTGCTTTATTGCATAACTTCCTATCATATAAAGAAACCAGTTTTACAATTAATGCGATAATACATATTATCGAAATGTGGAGACTTCTTAATACTCATAGAAAATCTAATGTGACTTTGATAAACAGAGGGGTGTTTTTTTCATTTATTACTAGCTGGTACTCAGTGCGTTGCTGCCGCAATAGAAATAAATTTGGAAATATAGTTTGAAATTTGAAATAGCTATCTTGTTTAATTAAGCTATCTTGTTAATTGATATTTATTTTCTTGACGACAATGATTGCATTCATTAAAATTGAATAATATATAAAGGAGAGGTATAATTAATATTATAATGTTGTCTTTCGATTCATGCCGCATATTGATCTTGAGATTCTGAAACACGCGAGTTTTCAATTCGTAAACGATCGACTTTATTGCTCGTTTGTCGTTCCTCGTTTGTTTAAGCTCGAATTCGCTATTTCTACATGCTCCTCTGGTAGATATTCAATAGATATATTGGTAGATATATCTGGTAGATATTCAATATTCAATATTCAATAGATATATCTGGTAGATATTCGTTTTAGGAGGCATATTTTTTGACGAATGCAATTATATAACCGAAATATCGTTTGTCGATTCACTGAATAAAAGGAAACACTGTTTGCACGGAAAATTTCCATTAAATATAACTTACCTTGATCAGCATCGATAATAATAATTTTATTTTATATGTGCGAGATAAACTCTGAATAATATGTGCGATTCGAAGCAGACAAAATATTGTGAAAGCTGAATGACAAAATCCAGTGAAGAAGACTATTCATTAATGAGAAGAAAAAAAATTAGCGCTTGGACTAAACATTTTTTTGATTTGATTTCGCTCACATTGACTGGCATCGATCATAATAATTTTATTTTGTTTGATATATGTGCAATTAACTCCGAATGACATGTGACGTTTCCTTTTATTGTTTGTCTTTTGTTGATTGCCAATTTTAAAATAAAATTGAATAATAGAAACGTATAAAATAATTTGTTTGTAAATTTTATAGTGTTCAAAATAAAGGCTGATAATTGTACTATGCCTATAACCGTCGCGCAAGTGTAAGCAATGAGTTGGCAAAGTTCTATCGCAATCGGACGAACAGTACGGTAGCGCATAAAATAGGAACAAATAAACATTCATTTTTATATATTAGATAATCTGATTTAGCCAGTGGCATAAGGAGGAAAAGTTATTACCGGAGCATATTACTATTATTATTTCCATAACCTCAATAGCCGTAGGTAATATTTCAAGGATAAATGCCATAGGGTATGGAAAAAAGGTTTTTCTTCCCTTATGATAACTAGTTTTAAAAAAGGGCAACTAAGCCCCAATACTTTGCAACTTTGTTTTCTCTTAAAACTGGAGACATCTCCATCATTATATCCCTGGTTTGATTGCAACTATATTTCAAGCTTAAAATTTGAAACATTAAAAACATTTGAAAACATTTGAAACATTTGCATTAAAAAAATTTCTCCCCCCCCCCAAAAAAAAAAGAGTTTACCGCAGAAGTTGTCTATCCTCGTAGGACATTTACGCATTATCAGATGTGAATTTGGAACAGATGAAATTTCCAAAACATTTTATAGTTATGGATATCATTTAAGGTATCCGAACACGTTCGGAACACTTTTTTAGAAAAATATGCTTTAACCATATTTCTGGTTTAAGACTATTACAGATTAGCAATAGAATGTCAATATTTGAAATAAACATTCATAATTTTTGAAAATTAGTATCTAATAGCATAAATTTAAGCAAATTCTTAGAAAAGTTCAAACTGGTTACACCAAAAACTATTACTCTCATCCGAACAAAACTTATACCAAAATAAACTAAATAGTTTTCTCTATGGAATGAACTACAAACCTATGATTATAATAATGAATAAAAATTTTAGAATCAGTCGAAGATTTATCATGAAATTTTAAGTAAATTTTAAACATGTTTTTTGGCCTTTTAAATCGGTGCTTCCAGTTACTTAAATGTCCACTTCCGGTTTACCGATCATTACGAAAATATTAATATCTTGATTTCTAATGAACGTAGAGACAAAAGTAAACCTGTTTTGGATAGCTCAAAGACTGGTCTATCCAATAAAAGAATTTTTTTAATTCCATTTTTAGCAAAATGGACCTTTTTAATGTATTCGGATACCTTCGGATAAGCTTTTTTTAAAAAAAATATACCAGTATAATTCAAAAAAGGGATTTAAATCTCATGAGGTAATTTAACCTTTGAGTCATTTTTGTTTATTCCCATCATATGTGCATAATAATATATGCTTGTTTCATAGAAATATATTAATGTGGTAATATTTTCCGTGCGTTAACTTCACAGTTACTTTCCCTTTGTATGAGGGTGCAGAAGTGATCCATTTTCATGATCCAGATAGCCAACAGCATACGGGCTTCCTCCATGCGCGGCTCCCGATGCTGCATCAAAAGCATGCCGGTCTGAGGGCTTAAGTGGCTGAAAGATGAACTGCCAGCGGCGGAAACATGACAGTCTCGTTTGCAACATAATCTGCCCGTTGCGGAGATAATGCAAGCTCATTTACTTCGCATGAACATTCATCATTTAGGCACGGCCAGAACTCATAACCTCCTCGCCGGGAGGTCACAATCGAGAGTCGAAAAACACATTTCCCATTTTTGCTGTTCTTTATTATTATTTTTTTCGGCGGAAAAGACAACTAGAGGAGTTGTTTAACATTGGGCGTTCGGCAGTATTTCTACTGAATGTAATCTAAATTCCTTGCGAAACGCAAGACTCAGCTAGTATTACCATGAATCATGGGTTTTAGGTCACAGGTAAAAACCTGATGAGTTTGTTAGAATGAGGTTAAGCGGTTCAGATTTCAATATTTTATTGTTCTAAATTTAAGTTAAAGAATTCTAGCGACTTGAATAGTATTTATGAGATATTATATAAATCTTTTTATACTAGCATATATTCCCATCGAAACGGGTCTTTTATCATGCTAACTATATTTAAGATGTGGTTGTCGCAGATTAATTAACGAAAGTTATAATAGAAACTCTCTTACACATTGGCAAATTATTTAAGAAATAAAATATATGAGTACATTTTAAATGTAAATATATAGTAGCAATAAAAAAATTTTCCCTTGCAGTGGGGTTGTCTGTATTCATAAAATTCAGGAACACTCAAGTCATAACTAATCACTAAAATCTGGGCGTCCCGGGTTCGAGTCCCGGTTCGGGCATGGTTGTTCTTTATCTGTGTTCCATCTGTGAGGTGTGTGAATGCCCCCCCCCCTGTAAAAAGGGGTTGTGCAAGCGAATGTGACGCATGAGTAGCTAAGACTTACTCTTGGCCCTAGATGGCGTTTCTAAAACAAGAGACGCTCTCTCGGCTTAAAATCGCTAACGTTGTCAGCGGGCTTGTCTATGACAAGTGCCATAACAAACAACAACAACTAAAATCTGCTTAAATATAAAATAATAAAAATTGAACATCATAATTCATTATTAGTTACTAAAATTCATTATAAAAATTAAGTAAGGTATATAATTTAACAGCCCATGACTACTTTTTATTCATGCTTATCTTTATTCACACACCAATAAATCTACCAGTATAAACCAGTTTATAAAAAAACATATCTAAGTTGCTAGACACCAAAGCAGAAGATGAGATTCCGATATCCGATATTAGTATCCGATAATGATGCTGACCAAACAGGCGGGGATATATTATATATATATATATATATATATATATATATATATATATATATATATATATGTGTGTAATGATAAATTTATCTTAATTAAATCTTAATTTAGCCCATAGTAACTTTATTCTAAAATATTCTCTTATTTCGTGATCCAATTCCACTGTCTCTACTTAATTAATTCAAGAGAAGCTTTGTTAAATTGCAGAATCAGCTAAAAGTCTAACTTTCCCACACTCCGCGTGAAGAGGCAAAATACCGCTGATGAGGCAAATTCTTTTTTAAAATCTCCCTGTGTTTCCCCTGCCTTCTCCGCGCGTGTAACGAAAATCCCTATCGAAATCTCGTAATATATTAGCGCTATGAAGAGATGTTTTCCCTATCAAAATCATAGGTTATATAAGACCAGGGATAAAATGTCCAAGAGCATTTTCCTCATTCCTTTTCTGTGCCGTTCTGTGTGCTCATCGCTTGTACATATGACTGCTTCTTAAAAATGAAATAAAACGACGTCACGAAATAGCAAGTCTCTTCACTGTCTTCAAATTGAATTCTGCTTCACAACAAATAATGTTACACACGCACACACACACACACACACACACATATATATAATGATTATCATTTTTATAGTCTTATAATAGCTAATGAAGTATATCAATGGTTCTGTTTTTCGATGTATTGAATCAAGTGAACAATTCTTTAATTTTATTTTTTTACTGCCATAAATCATTTCCAAACATTCTGAATTTTATTATTTTATTGTATAAATTTAGAAGAGCTTAATTTCAACTTTTCCCCTCTTGTGTTTATCCATTTATTATTATTTTAAAGATGCATTTCTAAATATTTAAAATTTTATTCTATAAATTTAAGAGAACTGAATTTCAACTTTTGTATGTGTGGGTTCACTCTTAATTAATACGAGTTAACAAAGACTTCTTATACAACAATAATTAATTTTTTGGGGTCAAAACAAGATTATATACAGAGACTCTCATACAGAACAGGATGTTCTGAACTTTTTCTCTTAATAAGTAATCGAGTTATGTGCACTTGCATTAAGGAAAGAATTCGTGTGTTCAAACATGTCTCTAAGTTATAACTGCGAGTTTTGTTGGGCCGATATATTACTTTTTTCAATTTGGCAGCCTCACGGTTCATAGACAAGGGTTGTCCAAAACTGGACATTTAGTTTAGTTTATTTATATTAACGTCCCGTTTGAAGCAGCACTAGGCCTATTTTGGGACGGACCTCGTAATTTTGAACCGCGGTCAGATGACGAGGACGACACCTGAGCTGGCACCCCCCTCAACTGGACATGTCATTGAGCCAGAATAATTGCAGCTATAACAGCGTCATCGAACAGGGATATGAAGGATTGTAAGAGGTGTCTACTGCATACGGCATTCAGTTTTAAAAACTGTTCGTTGTAGAGAAAATTCATGGAAAGTAAAGTCATGCTATAATGGATGCGTCCAGATCAGAACAGCACGCGGTAGTGTGGTTTTTGATTCTTCAACCGCCATGGACCACTCTTGATTGATTTCCTGTTCCAAAGGAATACTATCAGTTCAACAAAATACTGCAGTACTCAGACGAAACTACGGAAAGCAATCAAAAGCAAACGGCCAGGCTTTCTCACACAACAAGGATCCTTCTCCATGGCAATGCCCGCCCATACGTCTCCCGTGAAAGCAAGACGACTTTTTTTTAAAAATCCGTGGAAAGTGTTGGAACACCCGCTGTACAATCCGTATTTGTCATCCTGTGGCATCCACATCTTTGGGAGAACATTATAGAAGACACGTTTCCATTCGGATGACGAAATGAAGGAAGCTGAAAAAGATTTTCCCAAGAAATAACCGCCATTTTTCTATAGCAAAGGCATAGACTTGCTACCTAAAGGATGTGTAACAAAGCCCTTTGCAATTTCTTTTGATTTCCAATAAAGGTATTCTTATCATTCAACTTATCCATTTTTCATTTGGGCAACCCTTATATATGAAACATGCAATTGCATATTATTGCTTTTCTTTAAAAAGAAATGTTTTAAAAAATGTTAATTTCACAAGTAACAATACAGAACTTATTTTCCGCTAAATGAGGATTGAACCCAATTTTTCCCCCGGAATGTATAAATTGTTATTATATAGGAATATGTTATTTGAGAATTCACTATTTTTTCAAAGGAAAAAATAATGTGATCAAAAAGGATACTGAAATTTCGACGATAGAAAAGAGGTCATTTAAGAATTATCTTAGAATGTAATGCTATGACAATTTCACGTTTAGATTGTGGTTATTAAATTCTAATAATCGTTAATAACGATTAATAGATTACGATTCATAGTTAGTCCATTCCATCTGCTGAAGTAATTATCGAAATTAATAAGAGAATTTGTTGATTTACTTTATCAATATTATTTTTTTTAACTTTTTGTTATATTTCATTTGTTATAAAAATATTTCGCTATTTGTATGCAGTTTTAAAGTCTTCTGTCATTTTTGAAAATGAAAGTATTAAATATAAAATATGTATATCATTCATGTATATTAATATCATTATTCTTAAAAATAAAAAATATATATTTATTTGAATTCAAGAATGTGTTAGTTACCAAAAATAACTTGATAGCAAAATGTGTTTTCTAGATATTAACTTATTTAATATCTAGAAATTGAACTCTTTTCCAAAAAGTATTATAAACTGAAAAAAAAATTATCTTTTAAAAGGAAAATTGGAATAAGATCTTAAGATCTTTAAGAAAAGTTTCTATTGTGAGAAGGGCATAAAAAGCACGGTGAAAATACAATAACACTAAGTACCTACAGCACACTGAGAGTCAAGTGCTTTAGTAGTTTTAGTGCTAAAATTTCTTTAGTATATAGATATAGAATTTTATTCATATAGATAAAATGAATTTAAAAAGATTTATTGAATGGAAAAAAAAATTCTGCGTCAAAGTCTTAAAAAAAAAATCGTTTGCCATATTATAATGACATAAAGAAAATATCACAACAGAAACTAAACAGCCGTAATTTAACGTGAGAAAAAGGCTAATTATTATGACACAAATATTTCTATTATGGAGTTATGTGCATTGTGCTTTCTCAGTGAGACGACCTGGCTTCAGATGCACAATAGAACAGATCAAAGACCTTTCTCAAGTGCGATCGCCCTACAGCTAACGAAGAGCATAATCCAAAAGTTTTGTTTGTTTTTATAAAACAAGTGCAGGAACAACCTTGATGAAAATCAGTTGCTTTTTGCATCGTTTATATTCTCAGCCTCTTATGCTAAATGCTTGTGAAACACGTACTGTAGTTTCATGTCACGTTATTGTCTTAATCTAGATCTAGGATAACTGTCTGGTTTAAAAAGAAAGGGTATTTCACACGACCGAATAAAGGTTCTATAGAATTATCCGAAACTTCATCTCCTTCCTGTTCAGGTACAACAACCTGGACGTTTTATTTAAATCACGGCTCGTTATATGATTTTCTTCTTTAGATTGTTATGTCGTGTTTTGTAAGTAAATTGTGGAGAAATATGGATTTTATTTTGTGTTGAGTTTTTTTATTAAATTAAAAACTTTATTTTTCAAGACATACTGTTTCAAATCAAACAGCTTTACTTGAATGCATTATTTTTTCCTATTATTTTCCTATTTGTTTGAAAACATTTGTCAGTTTAAGAACAATTGTAATCTAAATGAAAGCAAGTATATTTTCTGCTTTGTTGTTTATTTTTACCTTGAGGTAAGACCTGTTTGAACTTTCCACTTTTAAAGCTTGTTATGCCAGGCATTCATTTGACTGCTGGTTTGTATAATCTAAAGTTGATAAAAAAAAAAACACTTGTTTGCAAATTTTTTAAAATTTATCAAAAAATCTATCTAATTTATAAGTTTTCATTTCATTTTTTATAATTTTTTATTACAGTTTTCATAAACTGATTTACGGAATTTTAACAAATATCTTTATGAGCATCTATTTTGATATTTTGAAGTAATAAAAGGCAATTTAAGTTGTGTAGATAAGGAATAATTTTTCTTGATATTCTCCTTTTCGAAACAGTCGACATGTCATTTCTAACTAATTTATTTTTTTAAAAAAATATTTCTAATCACTCAAGCTCCAGCTTTAATGTAACTTTAACTCTCGAGTTCCGCCGGCCACGGAATCAAAATGATGAATTGTCAAATTCTTTTCTAAAACTATGTAAGCCCGAATATTTTCTCATCGTCTTTCATTCCATTTCGATTCGCTGGATTGCTCTTCCCATGGCTTGAACAGGGAAACTTGTCAAGAGCTAAGAATTGGATTATTTCGTTGAAGTTATGAATAATAAAAAACTTTAAAGAGTCATTCCACAACTTCTTCAAATCATGTTTTCCATACACATCATTCATTCGTTTAAAAGATTCGGCAATCTTGCCGAAAAATTAAAATCATTTATTGAAGTTTTGATATTATTTTCAAAAATTATATATAAGGTTGAAAAAAAATATAGTTAGTTAAATTGAAACCTTCAGAACATTCTTTTCCATGGCCATTGCTGAAATCTTGAATGCAAAGTAACGCGTGTTATCTGCACGTGCCCAAAAGCGATATTTCAGATTTCGGTTATCGGAATACTTGAACTCAAAGGTTTGCATCTACAGCTTACTGTGTCGGAAGAGAATAACATAACAATTGCAATTACGTAGATTAATAAAAAATCCAGGAAGAAATTTTGGAAACTTAGAAAGAGAAAGCTAAAAATGCGAGGTAGATGTTAATGTATTCAATATAGGGATTCCCCGAAAAAATGTTGATTCATCAGTTTTTAACAATTTGCTGACGATGTTGATTGGTATGAAAGATTATCCTCTGGCAGTTAAAGTTACGATAACTAGGTTTTGAAAGCCACAGATACAAAAATTACATATATGTACATACATGTTAATTAAAGCAGATTTGTGTTATTGAAAAAAGATAAATGAATTCATTGAAGGTAATTGTAAAATAGCGTTTAAAATCCTTTACTTTCGACTAAATGAAAAGAAGTATTACATTTTGTGAATATAAAATTAAAATTTCATCATTTAAAAATAACAAAAAGTTGCATGCAAGTGATACTTTTCATGTTTTTTAAAATACAATAATAATCGCTAGAAAGAAAAATTGAACATGAAATATTGCAAAAACGAGATTAAAAATGATTAGGAAAAAAGGATAAAAATATTAAAGGGTTTAGGAGATCAGCGTTGAAGTTTATTTATTTATTGCCCTGGGCGATCATGATAAATATTCTATTTGCTATTCAATATGCACTTAGACCCATAAATGAGTCAGTTATTAATGATACCGAAAACAATTTTTCTAATTTTATAATATGATTACAATTTCGGCACTAAAGCACTTAAATAATTTTTATATCCTGAGTGTTTGAAATAGATATTGAAGTGAGATAAGCGCATAAAAGTGGAAGAATATGGCATTTACCAATATTTAAATGTTAATGTTGCGGTATTGAAAGTAACAAATAAGCAATAGCAAGAAATGCGATCACAGATTCTCTATTGCTAGAATATTCTGGAAGCTGTGGTAGGTGTGATAAAATCTAATGAACATAATGCCGCTTGATTTTAAAATTATATTCTGATATTTAAAACATATTTACAGATTCTGTATGAAATCCGATTCGTAAAAGTGCGGTTATAAAGTAAAGGTACAGTTATGATACATAAAAAGTCGTTAAATAACAAACATAAGTTGAGTATTACAAGAGTGGGATAACTAAAACATAAAAACGTTCAAAAAACAAACAAACAATATACTCGCGATTCTTTCTGGCATGATATGAATTAATTAAAAGTAAGGAACCAAACGTTATAAATTAGTAGAGGCATCTGGAGATGACATCACTTATTAGAATCGCCGAACAATACTGTAAACCATTTTTCTTCATTCTATATTTTTAACTTCTCTTCAACTTTTGAACAAATATTTGAAGTCAAGAAGTTGGAGAAGCCATTTCGATAGCAGACATTCTTTTGAACCAGTTATCTTAATGGAGTTCTTTAAACATAGAGAACCGAGCTGAAAGATAAGAAAGAGTCAAGAAATTCGAGTAGTACCAGTTTTCCGCATCTTGAAATTGCTGTTAAAAAAAAAACGGCAATTGACTGCAGCATTCCTGATTTATGAAAAGTTCTTTAAGACGTCAAGAACCGATAGGATAGAGCTTGTACTTTGCTTAAAAAAAAGATTAAGAAAAAAAATGAGAGAAAAGATTTATTTCCAAGAGTTTTGTGAGAATTTGTTTTTTAAAAATCAAAGCGCCGCTTTTCGCCGCTAAAGAAACCTTGAAATGTTAATATTTTTTCTGGGGGTTTCGCATTCCACGCTTTTCGTATCGAAATCTTTTGTTTCGTTTCAAACATAACTTCCGGCGTGTGTGATCACGAACTCTCCAGTCTCATAGCTCGATTCTTTCGGCGTGGAAAAAAAAGAAAGAAATGGTCGATTGTATTTTAATGGATCGTTTATCCGTTTAGTAAAACATCTTGCAAAGTCACGATTTATTCACGACCGCTTAGCAAAATTTGGAGGGAGAAAAGTTTTATTCGTCTTTTATTCATTCGATCTTAGAATTTTCAAGAGAAAGAAATACACAGAAATAAGAAGAAGCAAAAAAAAAAAAATATTAAACGAATAATTATAGATATCATGTTTTATACTATTGCACTAATTAAACCATGAAACTGATCAATAGAAAATATTTAGAAAAAACGAAAGAAAAGAAAGAAAGAGAGTAGCTAATAAATAAACGTTTTCAATTTCTTAATTTCCTTCTCTATTGTATTTCTTCCTGATTCTCCTTTTACTTCATATTTCGTTTGCTTGTTTTTTTTTTTTTTTGTTTTTTTTACTAAATTATACTTTTTAATTTGATTTTGTAGCACTTTTAATTGTTGTTGTTCGCCGAAATTCATAATCCACAAACAAAAAATGCCTAGTTTGAAAAAATAAGTACTTCGAATTCTATTCACAGTAAATTCGAGATCCTCATCATATTCATGAGAATTTTCTTACATTCTTGCTTTGTAGTTTATTCTTTGGCGAAAACCTTCCTCCGATCAAATTATAATTTTATATGGCCTGGCTTTGAAGAAATATCCGTTGTTTTATTCGAATTGCGTGATCTATTTTATTTAAAACCGAATCTATTTTGATAAACTGGGGCACGGCCGAGAATCAAAGCCTACCAGATCTGTTTGAACTTCATTCTTGTATGACATGTGGCTGAAGATATATAAATTATAAATAGCAAGAAAAAATTATACTTATTTAAACATACTTATATTTAAAGCAGGGCATTAAATCGATCGAGATCGACCGGTGGACCGCCGAGACATTTTGAGGTGACCGCCTTTACTAAAATCTAAAACGTGCACACTAAAAGAAATTAATTACTATATTCATGTATTACTCATTTGGCAATGTTGATGTGGAAGAAATAACTATATATATATATGTGTGTGTGTGTGTGTAATGATATTTTAACTCTAATTTCAATTTAATTAATTTTCAAGATTTTATCTTAATTTAGCCCATAGTAACTTTATTCTAAAATATTCTCTTATTTCGTGATCCAATTCCACTTTCTCTACTTAATTAATTCAAGAGAAGCTTTTTTAAATAGCAGAATCAGCAAGAAGTCTAACTTTCCCACACTCCGCGTGAAGAGGCAAAATACCGCTGATGAGGCAAATTCTTTCTTAAATGATCCCTGTGTTTCCCTTACATGTGATTGACATGCGTCAGAAATCCCTATCCATATCTCATGTTATATAAGAGGAGGGATAATTTATTTCTCTCTTCTTCCCCACTTCTGTTTTTGCAACGCGCTGTGGCGGACGCACAATGTCCGCGTCTTTGCTTGTAAATAATAATGCTTTCCCGATGGATTAAAAAGAACTTAAAAAATGTAAAAAGTCACTTCATTGTCTTCAAACTGCATTCTGCTTTACATAAAATAAGGCTTATATATATATATATATTGTATTTCTTTATATCTTAAGGAAAACGGAGTTTTTCTCTTTCAAAATGACAATTTTAAAAGCAGGTAGTTCAGAACCTAAGAATAACTTTTGGAATCTAATGGAAGAAGAAAAATAATTTTAAAAAAGTTGCGCGTCATTTAACATCGTTCTTTGGATCTACCTACCTGTGTGAATCTGCAATTTCTATGATGAATATAATTAAGACAACGTATCGTGCCCGTCTCACAGGCAACCACTTAGAATCCAGAGCAAGATTGGCAGTTAGTAATTGTATACCGAGATATTCAAGATTGGCGGACAGTATGCAGACTATGTCATCTATTAACTATAAGAACTAACTTTAGATAAAAATGATTTGTTGTCTAATGTATTTTGAATTGTTTGATAATAAATGCGTCATTTGATATTATTGTATTTGTGATTATTATTATGTTTGTATCTTGCTATGATTATTATATTTGTAGTTATATAAGTTAAGTACTATTCCGCATTTATTATTAAGCTGTAATAAATATTATAGACCTTTTTTTTTTACCTCACCACACCTACGCCACTAGGTAGACCTCAAAACCTTGAAAACATTTGAAATCTGGCCACCCCTGATTTAGAGTATGAAAAGTATGAAACGGAGATTATCTCTTCTCCATTTCATACCTTCCTTCTTCATTGCTGATTTGTTTGTTTGTCTTATATCCGAATTAACCGCTAATACATCAAAGTTAAATGAACAATTTTTCCATTTGTATGAATTCACTCTTTCAGCATTATCCTCCATCCACCTTTCATTAGTCATCGCCCGCCAGGTGGTGGTCAGCCGCCATCTCATCAAAGCTTATCTATAATGTGCATAAATTATTTTTGTCCACTCTAATTTTCATTCCATGAACTATGACACATGAGCCCCCTCCCATCAGCTGACCAAGGAAAAAAAATCATTGAGCACAGTTAGAATACTTTCGCATTCGATAATTTTGCAATCGTTTAATTAAGGTCGCAACAAAATTCTCAGTTCTTTTCGGAAAAATAGAGATTTTCTACTGAATCCTACAAATTATAAAATACAGATTATTAATTTGATGAGAATACAATGAATGGTCGTCAGGTTCGTTGGTTTGTTGTAAATGAAATAGAATAATTTTAAAATGATAATGTTTAAAGGCTGGCATATATTTCTCACTTGCATTATGTGCTTCTAGTCATGTATAACGTAAAAACAATTCTACATACTCAGCAGGGCCCAGGTACTTTTTTCGTATACGACTTACAGAGAAGATATTATAATCGTTATAAAAATTCGAACTCTAGATTTTGACGAATCTTCACGTTTTAAACCTCCTTGAGATCATAAAACACATTTTTTGGCCTTATGTCTGTTCATTTGTGTTAAAGGTAATTCAAAAACACTTTGAGCTAAACGTATGAAATTTGTATACTAAATTTGTAGATTATTGTCAAATTTTAAGCAAACTCCGTTCAGAAAAAGTCCGTCTATCTGGCTGTAGGAATATTAATTAATTCGATAATCATAAAACGAAGATTTAGTTTAGTTATATTAACGTCCCTTTTGAAGCAACACGAGGGCTATTTTGGGACGGACCTCGTTATTTTGAACCGCGGTCAGATGACGAGGACGACACCTGAGCTGGCACCCCCCTCTCCACACCAGCGGGAAGACGTTTGGTCAAGACGGATTTAACGTGCAACAGACCCCCTTACACGACGGTTCTTCGGTGGAATCGGGTCTCGAACCTGAAACCCTCCGGTTCCAAAGCCGCAACCTTACCACCAGGGCACCGCGACCTTTTTATAAAGCGAAGAAAACAGGAGGGTTAAAATTCTGCATATAGATTTAATATCTATAGCGCAGACTTCTTTTAAAGTTTAAGGCAAAGCCAACAAGTGGTTTAAAATCTATTAGTCTGTACTTTCAGACGCATGTAAAACGGAATGGCTTAAATTGATCAAATTTTTGTGTGATTTTGTGACTGCAATGATAGTTCTGTTTCAAATTTTGGTTTTAATATGTTGGTAAACAAGGCATTTAAAACACAAATTCTTTAATAGAGAAAGTTTTGGGGAGACAATTGCCTCTGGTTTTTATGTTGATAATAAAAAAGACAAAAATTTCAATATTGTATTGATTTGATACAAAAAAAAAATGTTTTTTTAGGAAAGGCGTCTGTGTTAAAATCATAAAAGTTAGTTTTTACATTGTATCTGCAGTTTTAACTTGCTCAAAGTGTTAAAAACTCCGTGATCTTTTAGATAGTTCTACTCCTTTAGTTTTTTTTTTGGAGGCCGCGGTTGCCTGGTGGTAAGGTCTCGGCTTCGGAACCGGAGGGTTGCAGGTTCGAGACCCTATTCCGTCGTGCAAGGGGGTCTGTTTCACGTTAAATCCGTCCTGACCAAACGTCCTCCCGCTGGTGTGGAGTGGAGAGGGGGGTGCCAGCTCAGGTGTCGTCCTTGTCATCTGACCGCGGTTCAAAATGACGAGTTCCGTCCCAAAATATCCCTAGTGTTGCTTCAAACGGGACGTTAATATAACTAAACCTTTAGTTTTAATATTATCCGTCTATATGAAACTGCCACGTATTAGCAATCACTAAATCCTTGAAATTTGTTTAAAAAGATTAAGACAATATTTAATGTTATTTGGTAACTTTTTTCGGTCTTGTCTTGAAATAATATAGCCAAAATGAATAAAGGATTCACATAATATCAGATGATTTTAGAGCATTAAACACAGTAAATCAACCACAGATCCATTACCCACAACCATTGCCAACACATTTTTCTCAATTAAGGAAGAGTGGGAGGAGCCTACTTAGTAAAATTTTTGTAAAATATTATTGAATTCGTTGTTACTAGAATTTAAAATTAATTTCTAAGTAAACTGGCAACAATTTGCATAGGTTAAATGAATAATTTATAATGCGATTCAATTTTTCAGGAGAAACTGCTCAAGTCTGACGATCGCGACTTCAAACGAAACAATTATTTATTACATTTCTCTTGATACAGAAATTAAGAAAAAGAATTCATCGCTCCTTTTACTCAAGAAGAACCGTTTGCATTTTGTAATGATATTATTGGGCTTAAATTTATTCACTTCAACCGCCGGTCATGAAGCTTCTCAGGGGATATTATTTACGGAAAATCTCCGCTGTAAATAAAGGATGCTTAAGTATGTCTTAAAGGATGCACTAGTAAAGGATGCTTAAGTAATGTCTTATGGTAAAAAAAAAAAATGTGTATTCATCAGTTTTGAAAGAATCTTGTGAAAACCTTGATTTTCTCTTCATTAAATTAAAATGTCACAATTTTAAATGGCAAATTTGCAGGGATTTTAAAATTTAAGCCATGTTATTAAATCAGCATGAGGGCTATACAAAAATGAGCAGGAAGATCTAAATATGAACACTGGATAAGAGAAAGAATGGCTTTCAAGGGAAACAAGTTAAGTCAAATGTTAGAGAATGTTAATCCTCAGAGTTTTGCGGATCGGAAATATCTCTCACCACCAATGCATATAAAATTAGTCTTGTACATAATTTACTACATATTTGGAAAGGAGCCATACAAATGAAACTTTAGTACTATTATATCATTTCTTTGAACCGTAAATAAATGAAAGGGGATGGACTGCTAAAAAATTATTATACTCCCGGTTTAATGCTTCCCGTTTTTCCTAACATGGTAATTGGCATTCATACCAGATGTAACGTCACCTGTTACCCCACACTTAGTCACGTGCATACGGACTGCTATATGTGGATCCTTTTTACTAGTAGAATCATTGTGTCTGGTCATTTGCTATTAATCATGTGTGGCAAAACAGAGTGTAACCAGTCGTTTCAAATAGATCCATTATTTCTTCAAGGGAGAGTAAAATCAAAACATCCAGATGTCAAGTTTTTTTCCCTAATGAAGAGACTCCTCAAGTCATCAAGAAACGATCAATCACCAGCAACCGCTGTCATTAAGTGCCAAACCCAGGGGCACTTCAGCCGGTGTTAGCTGCGGTCGTCCACCAAGATGGATCCTTAACAGACACTCTCTCAATCGAGTGGAGACCATTGCAGCGTTTGGGGGATAGGGAACTCAAGTTCACCAACGGGAAAACCGGAGGCGGATATCTGATGAAAATAAAATGCGGGATTTTATTTTTTCTGAAAGGAGAAGAGAGAAAGGCTTCGAATCGGAATGCGGAGAGACGTCGGTGTCCTGAGAAGTTGTTCCTGATATTTTTTGAAAAGCTCCCTCTGATTCGGGTTTTTGTATTAAGGTCCACCCGATAAAGATCGGTGGATTTCTGGAGCGGCCCTGATTAGCCGTTTAGAGTTAACAGCCTGTTAGCAGTTATTTTGAAACTTATTCCCCAGTTTGACCATGGAATTATTTCTTGATTGAACTCTTATTTGATATTTGTAAATAATATTAACCTAGATGGGAAGAAGTTGTTGTTTTTTTTTGTACATATAGAAGGCTGTAAATAAAATAATTTTTTTTTAGCGCTACTCTCTTATTTCATCGGTCTTTATCAAGATATTACACCGGAGACATTTATCTTTGTGAAGACGCTGATACGACTGAGGCTGAAAAATAATCTTTTAATCACCGAGCGCCTCTTATCATCGCTAGACCACTTTTAGCCCTTTCGAACCGATTTTTGCATTTTAAAAATTTTAAATCCCATGCAAAAGTGGGGTTTTTTCTGCGATATCCAATGTAAAAGTGTATTTATGAACCCAATAGAGAATGGGGACTGATCTACGGGGCGTATGCGCCCATTAGGACCGAAAAGGTCGATTGAAAATGATTACACGTTTTGATAAAAAACTGACTGATCTCTTTTTTTAGAAATCAAGGAAAATTTTACAGTATAGCCCAAATTAGATGGTACACCATTGTTATACCAGGAATAAGAAATACGAAACTTTTTTTTTTGTTGTTGTTGTTGTCGATTAAAGAATTTTTTTTCAACATAATTAAACAATACAATTTTTTTAAAAAGAAGTGCTTGTGTAGTCAAAACAACCCCGAGAAGTAAGCGTTATTTTAGCACTGAGCTGGTTTTCAGATAAATTTTCAAAACAGTTTTATTCTTATTTTCTTCCGTGGTATCAATAAACTCCCTCGTGAATAATTTTTGCTTCGAACTGCTATAAACATTAGTAACGTTTTCAAAATCATCTCTCTAAATGCTCAAAGGCAGAGAGAAATAAATAAAGAGAATTTTGAACTTTCAGCCAGACGAGAGCAAGAAACGCTTCCTTTCACTAAGTTATAACCTCGAGTCAGCTTATTTTCGTCTTAGCAGAGTTAACTGATAGTTAGCTGTCCAAAATCTTGAAAACTTAGACAGCAAAATATATTCCTAAAATTCCTGTTCTTAGTAAGATTCATGGACGAATCCAACTTATTTGGAAAATAATACTAATTAAGTAATGCCAAATTTTTAATTATATCATTAAATTGTTAATTGAAGTACAAAATTTAACAGTTTATATTTTTACAAAAATCATGTTAAAACATCTTTTTTTGATATGGGATTTAAAATTAAACTAAGGCCTAAATATGCATTTTTTTTGTGTGTGTGTGAACAAAATTCTCTGTTGCAAAGTTAAACTAAACAAGGTGGCCAAAATTATAAAAAAATGTACTATTTGAAAAAATATATAATTTTTATTTACGTTTATTATTTTTCTCAGATATATTTAGAAGGTGCATATAGCATAATTTTTAAATTAAATTTTAGTATTTTTCTTTTGTAATTTAGTCTGATTAGAGCAATGGGAAGATTATTTGAAAATGGAGTTCATGATTTTGAATCGTGTTCAGATGACGAGAACAATAACTCATCCCTCACTCTAAATTTCCACACCATATTAATGAGAGGACATTCGACTCCCGTAGAAAGATTTAATGTCTATCACACCCACATATAAGGAAGATTTCCGGTAGAATCTAGTTTCATATTTAAATCCTCCGCATCAAACCTAAGAAGTCATGCTCCCATGATCTTTATGGGATTAAGGGTAGTTCCAGACATACATCTTGTAGTGAAAATACAAAAATTTGTTGTTGCTCTTCTAAAGCTGGAGTAATCCGACAATTCCAGAAAAAATATCGATAAGTGCTCGGATATCAAAGGGTCTATTCTACAATCAATAAAATATCACTAATAAACGTCCCTTTTCAAAGTAACACTGGGGCTATTTTGGGACGGACTTTGTAATTTTGAACCGCGGTCAGAGGACGAGGAAAACTCCTAGGCTGGCACCCCCCTACAAACCTTCACGCCACACCAACGGTAAGACATTTGATGTGCACCAGATCCAATACACGACAGTTCTTCAGTGGAATCGGATCTCGAACCTGAAACCTTATGGTTCTGCGAAGCCTTACTACCAGGCAACCGCGACCCCATCTAATGGAGGGAAAATGTTCCTATTTTCATCATAAAACGCTTTTTTTATTTTTTTTTATTTTTCTACTATGAGTTAAAAGAAGGTGTTACACAAAAAGAAATTCAGCTTAAAAAATGACGGTATTTTTATAAAATAATGTAAAAGAAATGTCATACCTCAACTCATTTAAAAGGAAAAGCTCAAGACGCAATTGAAAGCAAAACTTTCAAGTGGGAGCCAGGAATGACTAGTTCCATCTTAAATGAGAATGACCTTTCACCTTGACCTCACCTCTGGGAGGCAAATTTTGCCAAGCAGGTCGGAAAACATCCTTTCGCGTGTCCTCTCTACCTTACCGATTGTTGTGCCATGACATCATCGTCCGGTTTCGGATTGGCACGGAGCGCGAATTGAATTCTAATAGGGAGCAAAAAAATCAACCCCCTTTTTTAAACGAGTTCTGAAGACGGAGAACACTTCCTCATCCGAGAAACTGAATTTATAATTCGATTTTCTCGATATATTCACTCAAATTGTGGATAAATATTTATTTCATATCTATGTGTGAATTTAAACAATTAACGACCAAAATTGATCATTTCAGCTGAATTTTTCGATGCGATTTATTTATAGTATTAAATATTTAGGGAAAAGTTATTCAAAATTTGGAATGGACGCTCAATGTAAAAATGATAATAAAGTGTCCACATTATAATAAATCACACCGACTGTCTTATCTTCTTTTGGCAGACGTTTCATTCTGTGAATACTGATTTTTGCTTCACGAAATTTTTTTTTAATTATTACGCCAACTTTTTGCAATCATGCGTTAATAATATCCAAAAAATCGAATTTGTGTTTTATACTTATTTTTCTCAACTCATTGAAGCAAAAATTCGACACAAAACTGCATTTGTAGCCACAAAACCAAAATGTCAAATTTGATGCATTTAAGTCACTGCATCCTTGAATAATCGCGTTTACATTCTGAAAATACAGATCGACAGACTGTCAATCCATTGTTAGATTTCGCTCAAAATTTGACGGGTATCTACACTACGCATCTGTGTAACGAATTTCATCCATCTAGCTCTCTTCGTTTTGTAGTTATCGTGTTAACTTACATTCGAACAGATTTTACACAAAATTTGATAGAAATCTGCAAACTCGCTGTAAAGAACGCACTCCAAATCGTTCCCAATCGTAACCGTAAACCAAAATTTTGTGTGTAGACCGTTCACGAAATTTCAACTTCTAATCCAAAGTGTTTTTGAGTTATCTTTGTAACAGGCAGAGAGACGGACATTTTCAAAAAATGTGTTTTTCGAACTCAGGGAGGTCTAAAACTTGAAGATTCATCAAAATCCAGAGTTCAAATTTTTTGACTATTTCTATGCTTTCTGAAATATTATGCTTCTGAAGTACTCCTGGTTGACATCAGATTTCAGACAGATGAGTGCATTTTGCTATGAAGGAGAAAAGTATGCCATGGAGAACGAATCGAGGAGAAATATAACATTGTTAGAAACACGATTGAATGAAACGCTTTGCAGCATCTTCTATTTCCTAATACAGAAATATCTGCAATAGCGCGCCTTGAAAAAGCGAAACGCAGCCAGATCTGGCGAACTTTGATTCAAATCCGTCACCAAACTTTTTGAAAAGATTTGTCTGATGTCACTCGATTCTTACGTCATACCATCCAATCGTCAAATCATATAGATTTTATAGCACCTATAAAATATGTACTAATGTTACGTAATCCGAGTGATATGCAGATACAGGTTTTAAAATTTGAATCTAAATCAAACCAAACATTATTATCAATAGAAATTAGAATCAAAATCGATTCCCCCCCCCCCCATCAAGTATAGAGTCATATGAAACGACGAATTATAGGATTTCAGGATTATACAGCTTTCAAACTTAAGTAAATTTAATTCAACTTCACTTTATATTTATTAAAGATGTGAGATTATATTTATTAAAAATGAACATAACTCATTTTTTTTACTATAGGAAAGTATGCACTTTATCTCGGATTTCGATTTATTGTAATAATTTTTAAGATAGTCCTGTCAAATATGATAAATATATTAAAACAGCTAAAATGACTCCTTGAGATTTATTTAATTCTATTTGATTGCAAAAAGCATGACGAAATTCATCAAGGGTTTTTGTCTAATTCTTCTACAGATTCAAGACTTATTCTTTTTCTGGTAAAATATTATGTTAGCATAAGTGAATCATACATAGTCATACATATATGAATCATATAACAGTTCACAAGCTGAATTTTTATTTTCTTTATTATTTACATCACATTCGGTAAGATTCATTTCGTAGTCATAATTTCTTTCATTTTCAACATTTATTTCGTTTTAGTTTTTGTATATAAATGTTTAGGTAACAACTCTGGTTGTTCTACAGAATCTTAATAAAATCTTTTTTAAAACAGATAAACGAAAACTACAAACATTGCTAGAAATATTTTTGCCAACCAACAGTTTAATGCTGAAACAAATTTGTACAACATCTTTCCCGCGTCTCTTTCATGGACTTGAGACTCCGAACATAGCCCTTAATGTCGCACATTACAGCGAAGAACATATTTCCCCTTCTCTATAACTAATTTTTTTTCCCCTTCACAACTGCTCACTGAATTAAATGAAAAAACTCAGCCGCACCGCGTAAAATAAGAAAAAGATGCGTGGCGTATTTTTAGAAGTGTTTTGTTAGTGCCAAGAGGGCGAACATTTTTTAGGCGCATAACTTTTGACGAGTAAACACGCGCCAGCATTTCTATGCTTTTCCCCCCTTTTAAAATGTGAATACTTTCGCGAAAACTATGTTAATTAAATAAAGAATAATATACGACCTGCCTGCAATGGGGTAAGTACATTGTACTTAGCCATAAACAGAGTGGCGCATCTTTTGTGAGATTCAGCGAAAATGCCTAATTTATTTTTCAAACTTTCTATGCTTATAGTTAGTTATTATCGCAAAGAGGGCCCACCCTTTTTTGCTAGAAGAGTGTGAAAAATTGAAAAGGGCAATGAATTATAATTTTTAGCTTTTAGACCTGTTTTCGAAATTTTATTGTTTATTACAATACTTTAATGGTATTCTGAAGCTCTAAGGATTTATTCCTTATGATTTAGCTGTCACTATGACCGAGAAAAAAAAAAGTAAATAAATAATTGCTTGAGTCAAAGTATCTTATTTCGATGGAACTATCTCATAAACGCAGAGAAAAAAAAAGTATTGTGAACATCAAAAGAAAAATAATAATAATAAAAAGAACTGATATTTCGAAATTTTTGAAGACATCTTCGACCTGTCCTCCCCTTATTTCGGGAAAGATATGGGCCGCGGTGACTAGGCGGTGAAGCCTCGGCTTCAGAACCGGAGGATTTCACATTCGAGACCCGATTCCATTGAAAAACCGTCGTGTAAGCGGATCTGGTGCACTTAAATCCGTCGGAGCCAAATGTCCCCCCGCTGATGTTGTATGGAAGTTTGGAGACGGGAGTGCCAGCTCAGGTGTTGTCCTCGTCATCTGTTCCGGGGTTCAAAATTATTAAGTTCGTGCCAAAATAGCCCTAGTCTTGGTTTAAAGCGGGACGTTAATATAAATAAACTCGTAAAATGCATTCTGAACGGTAAAACCACGATCGAAACTATGCGTATTCGTTAATACGATAACTCGACACGCAACAGGCTAGACATATTAAATTTAAAATGTGATCATTTCACTAAAAGCACCGTTTTCTGTCAAATGTGGGATGAAAAATGTCTAGATGAGGTCGATTTTTCTGTTCGTCCGGGTGCATGTGAATATCGCTACAAGAGAGAGATGAATACAATTTTGCATATGAGTTAAATCATCGGAATTCTGATGATTTTGACTATGAGAATCTGACATCAGATCAGATGAGTTTAAAAGGTACATTTGTTGCAAAAATGGTTTTTGTTTTGTGCTCTGTTTCTACGGCCACTTGAATCTCCCATTGTGGTAGAAGAAAAACTCCACATTTCTCTCTACAATAAGAAAGAGATGATTAACTTTGATTTGATTTTTGTCTTTGTTTTTAATTGAATGTCGATCTTATTTTTCACTCTTCCCTATATTTTTTTCTTTAAAAAAAGATTCGAGGTCAGAGAGGCAAAAGAACCACCCTTGCTTCCCTTAGAAGGTTCAAACTGACTGTTCCCAGGTTTATCTTAGCATGACATCTGTGAGTTAAAATTTGGACGGAACCCCTCAAGTTTAGTCTAGTTTAGTTATATTAACGTCCCGTTTTAAGGCAACGCTAGGGCTCTTTTGGGACAGACCTCGTAAATTTGAATCTCGATCAGATGGCGAGGATGACACCTGAGCTGGTACCCCCTTTGCCATGCTTCCACATCACATCAGCGAGAGGACGTTCGGTCCCGACGGATTTACCATGCACCATACCCACTTACACGACGATTCTTGACGGAGTAACTCAAAAATGGCTATTGGGACAAAGGACAATTCAAACAGTTTAAATTTATTTAAATTTGTTATTTATTTGTGAATATGATATAAAAGAAAATGCTGCTTAGTAATATTACCAATCTTTAAAAGAGCTCAAGAGTAAATTGAAATTAATCCCATAATCTTGGAAATTAATTCCTACTAAAAGAAAATTAAGGCATAGATAAACATGGAATTCTTTTTTTTTTCTTTGTATAGCTTGAAATATAGAAAATTTACCACACATCGTCATATTGCATTATTTCTTAATAATTGTTTTCCAAATTAAATACAAAACTAGAGGTGAATACAAAATAATTGTAACATTGACCTGTAATAAAATAATAATTTGATAAACATTGGCCGGTAATTTTTTCTTCACTGCATATTTAACATAATCATTCTTTAAACATCTCAATTCTCAGCCCGAATATTACATAATAATATTTCGAATTTCTGAAAGTGTTCAAGAGTACATTGAAATTAATTTCACAATCTTGAAAACTAATTTCTACTGAAAGAAAATTAATGTATAGATAAACTGGAATTCTTTGTATAACTTGAAATTTTGAAAATTTACCACACATCGCCATATTGCATTATCTCTTAATAATTGTTTCCCAAATCAAATTCAAAACTAGAAGTGAAGGAAGAATAATTTTAACAGTGATCTGTAACAAAATAATAATTGTAATAAACATTGACTAGTAATTTTTTTTTCTTAGCATCCGTTTTTAATATAATCATTTTTTTTAAATATCTCAATTTTCAGTCCGAATATTGCTTAATAATACTTCCCATTTTTAAAAATATTGAAGAGTAAATTTAATTTAACTCCACAATCTCGAAAATGAATTTCTATCGAAAGAAAATTAATGCAAGGATAACCATGAAATTCTTTTTATATCTTGAAATTTTGAAAATTTATTACACATTGCCATATCGCATTATTTCTTAATAATTGTTTTCGAAATTAAATACAAAACTAGATGTGAATGAAAAATAATCGCAATATTGACCGGATACTAAATTGTAACAAACATGTTTAATGTAGTAAATTCTTTAAACATCTCCAAAAATAATTAAGCCGCTCTCCTAACCCGTTCGGACAATAAAACTTCGATCAAATCCGAATTTTTGGCCGGATACCAAATCTCACTCGACAACGACAGGCACGTGATAGCGGTTCAAATATAACAATCAAAACTGTATTCAATCAAACAAGCATTATTATACTTTTAATTTGCTTGTAATCTGTGGCATCAATTAAGCAATTAATGTGTGCACAAAATTACAATTCTAAAACTCACTGCAATCAGATTCCTCTATATTAGTTAATTGATGCAATTAAAAGACACAATAGAAATAATACAGTCGTCTCAATTTATCGACAGCTACGGCAGAGTGCGGCGGGATTCCACCTCGAGTTGATTTCAAGGGCATCTTTAAGTGATGAACATTTCCGGAAGTTAAACATCTTCGTTGTCATTCATCTGGCGTAGAATCTGTGATAGCATTTCCGTTCCTCCAGCTCTTTAACAAACCTAAAAAAGATTTATGATTGATTGCTGTAATTGTAGCGGATTTGTTAATGAACTTCGATC
>JAPMOR010066500.1:0-19015 GCA_026543865.1 Argiope aurantia
AGGAATGGGCACTCTTACCTCAAGAACTGTTGGACAATCTGGTGCTGAGTATGGGGAGACGGTGCGAAGCAACCATTGCAGTAAGGTTAGGGCATATCCCATACTAAGGAACATCTGCTTGCTGTTCTTCCTCTTGGACAGACAATCATGTGTAACGATACTATGAGTTCAATAAAGCCTTTTTTTTGTTGTTTGATTCCATACTGTATGCATTGTATTCATTTCTGCGCAGCTATGCTTTCGTCATACTTTCAGAAAAAAATGCTGTATCTCATTTCTGAATTTCATGTCTCTCAGATGATTTCTCGTGAAGTTATGGCAAAAAACATATCTGTTGCTTAAGTTTTTCACACCAGTGTACTTTGTAAATAAAGCGAAAGAATAAAACTAAAAGATTGACATAATGAATTCCACTTTGGCTAGAAGCGGTCTTCAAGTTTAAATTTTTGGCGCTTTTCTTTTACGTCTCCGCCAACTCAGCTTCATTCAGTTCGCAACCGTTATTATCTTTCGTACTTTTTTACTAGCTGATATTTTTGATACTATTAATCACATTAGTAGTTATTAGTTTTGATTGTTGAATATTTAATCGATTCGTTATTTTTATTCACTTCTAAAATGTCTGAAAAAGAGAAAGTGTTATCACCGACTATGCTGTGCACACCTTCAAGACGAGTGAAACCAACAAAATGTGCAGCATGCAGAAACATATTAAACGTTTATTCTCGACTTCGAGAAAACCCTCAAGATTCTATTAATCAAATCGTCGATAAAGTTTCGCACCTTACAGGTGTTTCACAATGAACAGTTTTCCTTTTGAAAATAGAAATAAAGGCATCCTTTTAAAGTACCCCTGGAAAGAAGCGACCAGGCTCAGTAGGTGAACATTCAGGTCTTGTAAAATATGATGATTTTACATTATCCTGTATTTGAAGAAAAATCCATGCATATTTTCGTAGAAATGAGATCCTAACAATAGATAAAATTTTAAATGGTGTGAACGATTATACAGATATCTTTTCGAAAAACATTAGCCGAACTACACTTTAGCGAATATTGAAAGATTTTGGGTTTTCTTTTGTGAAACGATGAAACGAAATGAAATAACATTAATAATTTATTAAAATAATGTATCAATAATATTGAAAAAATAATGAAAATAAGGAAAGAATTAATTCTCCAATAAAATGATAATATAATAAAGTAAATAAATATTTACTATTTGGCGAAAAATTTGCGAGATAAAGTTTCGCCAGCGATCTGCATTTCTAGTAACATTGTACTTTAAAGTAACCCAATTCCCCTGACAACGACTGTGATTTGGCATGCCTAGAATATACACTACTGCCAAGTTAGGGTGAAACAGAGTATAGTAACCTTTTAAAAGCTATTGATTGGAAAATTATTGAAGGTGAAGCAGCTAATAGAAGAATTACGTGGAACTTCAATTCATTCACAGCTTGCTTGTGGACTGATTCCTGGGAACCGTTCTAACCAAATTGTTTGGAAAGTGCTAAGAAGAATCTTGAAGAATGTCTCACTAACTTATGAAAAGATAGTTTACTTTGCGAATGTGAAGCTCAGAGGAGTTAAAACCAATAACCCTTGCACTGTTTCTGCAAGAAATTGCAGAAGTTGGTATGCTAGATTTTGACCAAATAGATAAGATAAATTAAAAAAAAAAAGATTACGATATCAGCAAAAACTTAGAGAAGTGTTGAGAAAACGTTTTAAAGTAGAATATCATGAAAATCTCATGCCCAAACGAACAAATGAAAAAACAGCTAATGAATTAAAAGTTGGGGACATAGTTTTGATTGAAAACGAAGATAAAAGGCGAACATTTTGGCCTTTGAGATGAATAGTCAATTTAACGTCATCTGACAATAACGTCAGACTGGTTAAAGTTACGACTTTGAATGGAGAGGTTCTAAGACAGATTCAATGCTTATATCCATGAGAAATAAAACCAGTATCCGAAGTAAGTCCTAAACAAGTATTATATATAAAACAATTTAAGTCAATTCCTACCTAGGCTAACAATTTTTTTTTAATTTTAGTTAATTTTTATTATTTATATATATTTTATATTATTTTTGGTCGGGTGTCGCGTCAGTAATCTCAGATTTTGGTGACATGGTGACGGATTTGGCAACCAAATAGAAATTACTGGATTAATTAATTAATACCTGAAAAAAACTGTATTAACATCAAGTGTCATCCACTACAAGTTTTTAAAAAATGTATTTGAATTTGGGTGGATGAATAAAAAGTATTTTATTAATGATTGAAAATTTGAAAAAGATTATATATATATATATATATATATATTGTATATAGGGAGAGTGTGAACTAATAGTAGGAATTTAATGAAAATGTTGTTGAACAGGAAAATATCTCCACAATTCTTCCAGAGATATTAAAGGACAGAAGTGCCAGAAGTGGTCGAGCTATAAAGTAGCATTTAAGATTCTAGGGTTTTGAACTTTAAAAAATAGACTTTTAATGAGCTTTAAAGTGGACTTTTAGGCTAAGTTTTAGTTCAGTTAAAATATTGATTTGATAAAATTGGTGTTATCAAAAGGTGGGAGTAAAGTACAGCCACCTATATATTTAGCCACTCAACTAGTGTAGTATTATTTGCTTTAGTTTTTTTTGAGTGGCAACAGCTTTTGTAATTTAAGCTTATTCTGATTTGGTTTATAAGTTTGCAGAGAATGATTTAGTAGAATAAAGAAAATGAATGGACAAAATGGTGGACATTTATTGTCGTATCTGACAAAAACTATTTATCAATGAAGGAACCAAATTAGAAGAATTATTAAATCAATATTACGTTTACAGCCAAAGAATCAAAAAGAAAAATAAAATGAATCCGGCCTGAAGACTTTCTCAAGGGTCCCCTTCTGGCAAGGATTCAAACCAGGGATTTTTTCTGTGACTTTCATCCTATAAACTGAGCCCTCATAACCCGAAAATCCCAGGAAATTGAGCTTTTGGAGATAAAATTAGTATCACAAAAAGAAAAGATAATTATACAAAAACAAGCAAAATCATTTTCAAAAATCAATCCGAATAAGAACACAGCAAATTAAACATTAAAATACTATGAAAGTAAAACCAAAATCAATTAAATAAGACAGCAAAACACTTACAATTTGAATGTACAATTCGAAAAGACAGTGCGAGGTACAAACGCTTGTTAGTTGCACTTTGCTAAATTAAACTAAATTTAATTTTTCCGCGTTTTAACTTATATACGCCTACCATGTTTCGTCCTAATGCATCGTCATCATAATTGAAGCGGCATCTGTTGAGTTAAAACTCAAATTAGACAGAAATTAGACAGACGGAGGAAGTCAGAAATTAGACAAACCCTCTCTTATCAAAACTTCTATATTGCAAAAGTTTTGGGGAAATTCATTAGTAGTTAAATTTTTAATGAGATTGTTTGTTGCTAAAATATAAGAAATTTTATTATTGCAATTTTTTTAATCCTGTTAAATTATAAGAATATCAAATCTTTGAAAATTTTAGAGTATAATTTAGAATGGTAATTACTAAGTTTAATAATTTTAAATTCATCCCTTTTATCATAAATACCTATTAAAGTTTTTAAATTAGAAATTTCTATATTTAAATCTAAATAGTTATCTTTAAGTTGATTTTCGTTTGTTTGAGTTAAAACTAAATCTTTTGGGTAACAATTAATAACATCATTAGGATTATCCAAATGTAACAAAATTAAGTCAATAATATATCTCATGCCTTTTATTAAGTTGTGTTTAATTATTTCTTTTTCATAATAATGTAGGAAAATATTGGCTAAAGCACTTGAAAAAGCTGTTCCCATTGGAATTCCCTTTACTTGTTTATAAAAATTAATTCCGTTAAAAACATAGTTTTCTTTAATATTAAATTTACATAAATCTAGCTAATTACTTTTTGTAATAATATTTGTATTCAAATATTCGTCATATATATAATACAGACATCTATTAATTTTTCTTGAGGTAGATTAGTGTACAAATTTTCAAAATCATAAGTATTAAGCTTATTAATATTGTTATCTTTTTGAAAATCCTAAATATCTTTATTACAATTGATAATAAAGTTATCTTCATCTTTAATTTTTCTAAGACAATTTTCAAGTATTTAAAGAAATGTTTTTCCGTATAGTAATTGTAACTACAGGTGCTACAAGTTACTAATCTAAATTTTATTGGTTTTTTATGAAATTTTATTGATGGGAATAGGTAAGGGTAGTTTAAAGAGCAAGTCATAATTTTAGTTTTTTTAGCGAAAACCAGCATCTTTTTATACAATTCCTTTTTCCCGGTGCTATTTAATTTGTAAGTTGAATTGGAGTTATATTCATTAATTAGAAGTTCTTTATAATAATATTTACAAATTAAAACGAAATTTTTTGCCGATTTATCTATTACAGTAGTAAGAAACCTCTCTTTTAAATTTTTTATTTCCTTTTTCAATGATTTGTTGAAATAAATTGCTCGTTCTTTAGTTCTAACGTTATCTGCATTAAATTTTGTTTTAATTTCTTCTAAAATCCTTACTTTCGATTCTCAGGAAACTTCTGGAGACCATATAGACGAGATACATTTAATCAGAAGATTACGATATCAGCAAAAACTTCGAGAAGAGTTGAGAAAACGCTTAAAAGGAGAATATCATGGAAATTTCATGCTCAAGCAAACAAATGAAGAAACAGCTTATGAATTAGAAGTTGGGGACATAGTTTCAATTGAAAACCAAGATAAAAGGCGAACATTTTGGCCTTTGATATGAATAGTCAAGTTTTATCTCGCGGAGGGAAAATAACGTCTGACTGGTTAAAGTTACGACATTGAATGGAGAGGTTCTAAGACCGATTCAATGTTTATATAAATTAGAAATAAAACCAGAATCCGAAGTAAGACCTAAACAAGTAATATATATAAAAAAAACTTAAGTCAATTCCTACTTAGGCCAACAATTTTTTTTTTAATTTTAGTTACTTTTTATTATTTATATATATCTTATATTATTTATGATCGGGTGTCGCGTCAGTAATCTCAAAGTTTGGCGACATGGTGACGGATTTGGCGACCAAATAGAAATCAAGAAAATTGTGGAGTTATTTTTGAAATTTTTTGAGTTATATAGTTGATGAAGAACTCTTAATTTTGATGCATAATTTTGATGAAGCGAAAGTTATTTGAAGATAAATTTGCTTATTTGATGCTACTCGGATGTTGAACTTAATTCTTCCGTTTTCTTGCAAGAATATTTGCTATTTCGAAGAATACCTTGACGCTTTCGAAATTACAATTTTGATGCTTTTGAGATTAGAACTTTGAAGATTTTCAATTAATACCTTGATGTTGAATTTACATCTTCCCTTTTCTAGAACAGATATTTATTTTAAACAAATATTTGATATATACTTTGAAGAATTAACCATTTGATGCTATTGATATTTGAATTCGTAACTTTGTTTTCTTGAACAAAAACTATTATAAAGATTACATATTTTGAGAAATAATATTTTATTATATTGTTGCTATTTGAAATTTTGATGTGGAATTTTATTTTCTATATTTGAATGCATATTTTAAAGCTTGATTTAATATCTTAATTTTGAGTGCCTACGTATTATAGACATTGATATTACTTTTTGAATCTTTGTGTGATAGTTGGTTGAAGTAGAGAATAATGATTACTCTAAATGATTGCCCGAAAATTTCTAAATCTCTAAAAACTGGTAGTAAAAACCACATCCAACTTTTGCATAAGTTAATATTTGGCTTAGACGGCGACAGGCAAAACCGTTCTAGATTACACAAATTTTCTGGATTCCCACCTATAACTTTCAATTGGAAGAGGCGAAACAGAAAGTTCTGAAAGAATTTTCGCTTAAAGATTTAATTTTTATCTGTAATCTCTTGCATTTAGAATTTCATACTGATTTAGAAAAGTGTAGTGATATTATTCTAACGAATCTAGGCGATCTTTCGTTGTTGCAAACGAAGCTATCTGATTTGAGTGAAACGGATGACCTTGAAGAATCAAAAACGGAAATCGAAGACTTGCAGCTAACCGCAAGTAATAAATTAAGTCCTCCCGATTTGAAAAATGAACGCCAGATACCGTACATTAATCTCGATGAGTCAGCCCAAAATTCATTGCCTTCATTTGATATGCAACACTTTGGTTGTAATTCTTTCCAGGCATTTAGTCTCAAAGATATTGTTGATTTAGTAAAACCCTTTTCGTCACGAGATAATTACAGCGTTGAAACTTTCCTTTCTGATGTTGAAGATATATTTAATTTGTATGAAATAAGGAATCAAATTCACCAAATTATTTTCGTTAAGAAATGTTTGACAGGTCCCGCGTTAACTTTAATGAGATCTATTCGTGGAATTACAAATTGGGAACAAATGAAGCAACATTTATTATCAGAGTTTTCAGATAGGGTAAATGGCATCCAATTACATAAATTGATGGAATCTTGACGTATGAAACCATATGAAACATTACAAGTATATTTCTTGGCCATGCGAGATCTTGCCCACAAGGGTTCTCTTGATGATTCCTCTTTGATGGAGTATGTCATAAACGGAATTCCCGATTCATCAGACAATAAAATTATTTTGTACGGCTGTAAATCAATTCCTGAATTTAAGGAAAAATTGAAAACATATGAAAAGCTATTTAATGCTTCAGGAACTTTTCGGAAAAGTAATGACAAAAAATTTGATCCCACTCATAATACAAAATTTGACCGTAAGCGTGCTCCAAACCCACAACCAGTATGTTACTCCTGTGGTTTAGAATAAGACACTTGGTAAACAATGTTACGGCTGCAAACAGTTTGGCCATGTTCATGCTAATTGTCCTCAAAATTCACGAAACGCTGAATCCAAATCTGATGCTAAACTTGCTACACCTACCAGAACTGTACACCATATTTCTGCTCAAACCTTTTCCCAAAAACCCATGCATGTTGAAATTATACTTAAAGGATTTCAATTAACTGCACTTTGTGATACTGGGTAGCAAGCCACTATTATTAATGAAAATACATATCTGTTTGTTGTTGTTTCTTATGGCACTTGCCACGGACAAGCCCCGCTACTCAGAGACAGCCGATTTAAGCCTGAGAGGGAGCGTTTCTTGTTTTTATAGTAGAGCCAACTAGGGCCAAGGGTACGACTTAGCTACTCACGCATCACTCATTCGCTTGCACAACCCCTTTTTACAGGAGGGCACATTCACACATCTCACAGATAGAACAACGAAAGAACAACCATGCCCAAACCGGGACTTGAACCCGAGACGCCCAGATCACGAGGAAGACGCGCTACCCCTATGCCAGGACTTCGCCAAATGCATATCTAAAAATTGGTTCCCCACCATTACATTCTTCTCATGTAACGTTTTCTGGAGTTGGCCCAAATACAGTTCAAAGTATTGGTTTCTTTCAGGATTCTATTACTATTCAAAATCAAACATTACCTGCAAAAATTCATGTTCTTAGTGATGGCATATTTCCACTTGATATGATTATTGGAACTGACGTTTTGCAACAAACTCAATTTACATTTGGTATAGACGGAATTCGTTTCTGCAGCAATGATGATGAGTATTTTTTGTTTCATGTTGCAAATGTGATTTTAATTTCCTTTTGATTTATCGTATGTTAATGATCCAAATATTCGAAATGAATTGTCATCATTGATTACTAATTATAAACCTATTAAAACTAAGGATACCAAGTTGAAAATGAGTATTGTATTACAAGATCAAATTCCTATTTGTCAAAGACCCAAGCGACTGTCTTTTCCTGACAAACAGAAAGTAAATGAGCAAATAACTGATTGGTTAAATCAGGGTATAATTAGAGATAGTTGTTCCGATTATTGTTCTCCATTAGTCTTATGTAAGAAAAAAGACGGTAACTTACGACTCTGCATAGATTACCGTAAATTAAATGCTAAAACGGTTAAAGATAGATATCCGTTACCCCTAATAGAAGAAATTCTAGGCCAATTGCACTCAGGAAAAAAAATTTCAACAATTGATTTGAAAAATAGATTCTTCCACGTGGAGATGGAAGAAGAAAGTAAAAAGTTCACTTCATTTGTCACGCATGATGGACAATACGAATTTAACAAAGTCCCATTCGGTCTTTGCAATAGCCCGAGAATTTTCCAAAGATTCATTAACCATGTGTATCGTGATCTTCTTAAAGAAGGCGTTGTCGTTATCTACATGGATGACATCATTATACCCAGTATTGATGAGCTTGATGGTATAAAGCGTTTGTCTAGGGTATTACAAACTGCATCCGAATACGGATTAAAACTTAACTTGAAGAAATGCCAATTCCTGAAGTCTAAAATCGAATCTCTGGGTTACATTATTGAAAACGGTAAAATTAGTCCTTCTTTAGATAAACCTGCTGCCGTCCAGAATTTTCCAGAACCTAAAAGCGTTAAACAGGTTCAAAGCTTTTTTGGCCTCCTGGTTACTTCCGAAAATTTATTCAAAATTATTTATTCAAAAATTTAAGCCATTGAGTGACTTACTTCGTGACAACACAGTGTTCTACTTTGGACCCTAACAAATTTCAGCATTGCAAACTGTAAAGTTAAAACTTTCTGAAAACCCTGTATTACACATTTTCAAGCAAGGTGCGAAACTTGAATTGCATACTGATGCTAGCAAATTTGGTTATGGCGCTATTCTCTTTCAACAGTCTGATGATAATAAGTTTCACCCAATTCATTACATGAGTAAAAAAACCTCCCCCCAAGAAGAGAAATATTCAAGTTACGAACTTGAAGTTTTAGCAATTATTGAAGCTTTAAAGAAAATCCGAAACTATTTAGTTGGTAGTAAATTTCGAATCGCAACGGATTGTTTGGCATTTCAAAAAACTATGAGTAAAACACATTTGACACCAAAAATTGCTAGATGGGCTTTATTTTTAGAAGACTTTAACTATGAAATTGTACATCGTCCAGGCAAACACATGAAACATGTGGATTGTTTAAGTCGATACCCTATTATGCTTGTAACACACGATGAAATAACATCCAAAATTGTCAATTGTCAACAAAATGATGAATATATAAGTTCCATAAAACAACTTTTGGAAAATAAGCAAATTAATGACTTTATTTTTAGGAATAAAGTGCTTTATAAATTCGTAAATGATTCTGATCTCTTGGTAGTTCCTCAACTAATGCAGACTGAAGTTGTTAAAAATATTCATTCTAAAGGTCATTTCGGTGTCAATAAAACTGAAGACGTCGTAAAGCAAACTTTCTATTTTCCTAATATTAGAAAATGTGTAGAAAATGTCATATCAAACTGTATTTAGTGTATTCTTGTAAATAAAAAGCGAGGGAAAGGCGAAGGATTTTTACATCCTATCCCAAAGGAAGAAGTCCCTTTCAGCACGTACCATATTGACTTTTTAGGTCTTTTAACATCTACCAATAAAAATTACAACCATATATTCACTGTAATCGACGCATTTACCAAATTCACTTGGATATATCCCGTAAAATCTACATCTGCTCATGATGCCATCGAGAAACTTAAACAACAAGTTACATTTGGAAATCCACATCGGATCCTAACCGATAAAGGCAGTGCATTTACATCCAAACAATTTCAAGAATATTGTGAGAATGAAAGTATTGAACATTTCAGCATCACAACCGGAATTCCCAGAGGTAATGGCCATGTCGAAAAAATCCATGGAACCATAATTCCAATTTTAGCAAAACTATCGTTGGACGAACCCACCAAATGGTATAAATTTGTTCCTGCTGTTCAGCGGATGTTGAACTCAACAGTTTCAAGAAGTACCCAACGAACACTTTTTGAGATCCTAACTGGCGTAAAGATGAAAACCAATGAAGACCTACCCATCCTTGAATTGCTGAAAAAGGAAAGCATGGAATCCTTTATTGGAGATCGAGAAAATATTCGCGAGGAAGCTAAACGAAACATTCTAAAGGTCCAGGAAGAAAATCGTCGAAACTACAATAAAAAGAGAAAGGAAGCACATCAGTACAAGGTTGGCGACTTTGTTGCAATTCAACGAACTCAATTTGGGACTGGTCTCAAGTTGCGACCAAAATTCTTCGGTCCTTATGAAGTAGTGAAAGTCAAGTTGAACGACCGCTATGATGTCAGAAAGGTCGGACAAAACGAAGCACCAAGCATCACATCTACTGCAGCAGACCACATGAAAATGTGGGGCAGAATAACTTAAAACGGACTAGAGTCCACTGCATCTAAACAAAGGAACCTGTATTTTTCTAACTTTAATTGTCCATATACTTCTGTCTAGTTTTTTTTTTTTTTTTTTTTTTTTTGTTCATTTCAGGTTTATTTTGTTCGAGTGTTTACTTGGTAATGTTGGAATCCAACAGGCTCGCTGAGGTCAGCTCTTGCTGTCAGAATGGCCGCTGTGGTCTCCTTGTTCCGCGGACCACCAGGTGGCACTGCATCTATCTTCTATCCACCAGCTGTCGTCACACGGACATGAGCTTGAGCGAGCGAAAGTGAAACATTAAACTTGGTGTTTGTGTGCGACGTAACTGAATGTCTGCGATGTTAACGAACTTGAGGTAAATGGGCAGCAACCGCCCTTTTAACCTCTTTCCTTTTTAATTTTATGTCGTGCTGTCTTTATGTTTGTTTGTCTTCCATTAAATTATGAAATGCACAACTTGACTATTTCATTCGCCTTGGAACTCAGAAGGTAGCTAGGCTTCCATCCTACATATATATAGGATATATATATATATATATATATATACACATAATCAGCTCTATAGTTATCATATTAACTTCTATTCGAACATCCGGACTTCCTCTGGTTATATTTTATTCAAAAGACATCATAATGATAGACATCAGTAAATTTGGTATAAAGACCACGTACCGAACTTCCTCCGTCTCGCTTAAATCGTTTTTGAGTTATTTTTGTCACAGATGAACAGACATTACCCAAAAATGGGTTTTTTGAAATCAAGGAGCTCGAATTTTTTGACGATTACTGTACTTTATACTACGTATGCGATTAAATAAAAATGTATAAGATTTGTATGCTTTAACACACTAAAATACATCAAATATCAAACTTGCAGAAACGAATTTTATGAAATCATTTCATTGTTTTTCAATACATATCGACATTTGCAAAGAACAAATAAACTTTTCACCACAACTTTCTTTAATGGGACAAATTCAAATGACATTCTATAATAAAACTTAAGTATTTTAATAATAAAATTTTAATTTGCTCATGGAAAGGATTTTAAAAATTATCTTTGAAAGAACAAAGTATCACAAATCAGCTTTAAAATTCCACTGTTTCTTTCTGTTTTGTGCTATCACACAGCAAAGAACCAATCTATAGTAAAAGAAAAATTTTCATGCACATTTCATAACATTAAAACTGTCCGGTCTCAAAGTTTTAAGTCAATCAAGTTTTATTAATTTTTTTTTCTTATAAAAAGTAATTTGTTTCTTTCTGCTCAAAATGACGTTTGAATCATGTTTCTATGTTAGAATCAGAGACAAAATTATAGTTTGGTGGGTTTTTTTGAAAACTTAACACTCTGAAATTGTTGACGCGTTCTCCATAAACTAGTAGACCATGAAAAGAAAAGGGACGGAGCTAAGAAGCACAGACGCCTGAGTGTTAAAGCCATACTAAAATTGCCAAATATTACTGCTAGCTAGAAACACAGCTAGAAACTCCGTAGCTAGAAACACAGACAATGTCAAAAATATAAAGACGGATATTGATGCGATTCTACAAAACTGAAGCTCCAGACTCTAAAACAAAACATACATAACCTGCTGAGCCTCAATCTGGAAGCTTCTATAATCGAGCCCTAGCGCTGAAACAAAAATACACCACTCATAAGAGAGTCAGTAAAACTCCTCTGCGAGATGATGTTGTCACCAAAATGATGCCTATTTTTCAAATGCTAACTTCAGATACCATATGGAAAGGTGTTCAAATTTTAAAAGCATTTTCTCACACAATGCATTTTTTCAATATTTCTTGTAATCAGATTGTTGTAAGTCAAGAACCGTTCAAGATTAAGTGATGAAATTTGGAATATATCTTTTTTTAAACATTTTACATTAATTCTGATTCAGCAAATTTGAAAAAAATGTGTACTTTAAAAAATATGACTTAAAAAAATTAGAATTTTCAATAAAATATTTTTCATTTTTTTTATAGAATTAGCATTTTTTTCTCCAATTGCTGAATCGAAATTAAAGCTTATATATTTGTGCTTAATTTTTAAAACAGTTTTGAAAAATGACCAGGAATATTTTGAGTTTTAGCAATTTAAAATCATCCTAATATTTCTTTAAAAAATTAAATTAAAAATAATTGCTTAAAATTTTTATGCCGTAATTTTGCTTATTTCTTAAATGAAACTTGTAAATCAATTCATTCGGTAAATCTAGATAAATTTGTGGTACAAAACAATTTTTTAAAGATACAATTCTTTTCTTTTCTTAACGTTAGAACTTTTTTTTTAACAATTGCCATTTTAGAATTTACAATTTTGAAAGAAAAAAAATCTACCCTAAAGAGCAAACTGTCACGAAACATCTTTATTACACTTTTTGTTTCGCGATATCATACAACAAGCATACAGTTACAATGTACAAACAGACCTTACAAAGTAAATTAATAGACGAGCGGTTTCTGAATGGAGCTTTTTATGTTTTCTGATTGGAAATCTTGATAATTTGTGGTAAGAAAATAACATAAAATTTCTTGCCAATTATTATCATATGCTTCCTAAATGTTTTTATTCTTCTTGGCTGGCCTTTCTTCTATTATTTCTTCATCCGGTTGCCTACTTGCTTGAAATTCCATTGGATACATCTAATTTATTTTATTGCAAACTGAAAAGTCACAGTTAGAAATGCAGTTATCTAGACCGTGTACTTAGAAATGCCGTTAAGGAATATCGTTCACCAGCTAAGTGAAATGTGCACCAACGTCCAGCTCAAAGAGTGATGGAGAAAATGAATTTAATGCTACCAAAAATCTCCCTCTGTCTTCTTTGGACAGCCTGGATTCGCGAATAAAAAATTCCAAAAATTCCCACTTTCTTTCTTTTACCAGTTTGTAACAATTTTGCAGGGTTTTACCACTCAAGACAAGTTCCAACGTTTCCTCAGGGTCCATATTTCTAAACATAAATTTGAAAATTTCATTATCCCTTCGTTCAAAAAAATCATCTAAATAATATTCATAACTTCTGAAATTTTTAGGAGTGATCAGAAAAATATGCCGAAAAAGTTTTGAAGAATTATATACGCATTTAAATTTTACTGACAGAAAAAAATGCATCTGGTCATAATCGTCTTCTACAAAGTAAGGCAATACAAGCTGTGCAACTTCGGGAAAAGCATCTTGCCGTGGCCAATCCAGAAAGCTTCTAAGTATCGCATACGATGAATTTTCGAGAACGTTCTGAAACTGTTCCGTATTCATCTGGGACAATAAATAACAGAAAACTTCGGCATATGGTTGACTGCTGTAATTCACGATCTCTGCTACATATTTGGCAGTTCTCACCAATGACGCATCTTTTTCCTCGCAAGTTAACTTTTCAAAAAAATATTGGGTCGCTGTTTCATAAGCGTACTTCTTAAAAAATTCAAAAGCTTGTTGATAAATAGAGGAGTACTGTCCTACCCATCCCACAAGAAAGTCATCTAACTTATCTACTCGTCCTTTTAGGATGCAAGTCCAAAAAAGAGTGATTTCTCGCGTATCACTACATCTCGGAAATTGCCCATTGTTATAAAAATACTTTTTACTCAGCGGGGACAATTTTTGCCAAATGTTTTGAATATCTTCATCAAGGCAATATAGACAAGCTAACTTAAATCGCTGGTTGATGTCCAACTTTTCATCGCGGATTATTGCTTCGGCTGTTTTCCGATAATTTACAGTCCCCATATGTGTCCAATGCAAGTGTTTTAGATATTCTGGACAGTCAAAACTTGAATGCTTCAATTTTAAAAATTCCTCGTGGTACTTGCACCATTTATATGTTTCTCTAAAAATCGGATTCATCAGATTAACTAACGGCTCCCTCATCGATTCAGGTAAACAAAGTTCAGCTACAATGCTTTTCAACAGTTCATGTTTTAATTCTTTCCTTTTCTCGCCATGTATATGAACCACAGTAGTGAGAGACATATACTTGACAGGGTCACTAACCAAAAGAACAGCCACTTTTCTTAGAGAAATATCTTCGAGGGTCAGCCTGTAAAGACTTTTGAGTTGGCTATCAATTGGATTTGACATAGCTGCCAATCGAAATATTGTCACTGTTTTAAACACTGACACTTCAGAGTTGTTCGTTCCCACTAAGACTATCTACGGACAAAATAGTAAGTTAACCTCTAAATGCCATTAAAAAACTGATTGCAAGATAAAATAGTCGTTTTTAGATCTTTCAAAAGAGGAGTCTTTTTCTGGAATGTATTCTATATAATAGTGCATGTTGATATTGAGAGACTTTTTTTTTATCGCCTGCATTTATCTTCAATAATTCTTGGTACCTGTAACGAAACAAAAGACAAGATTATTGAGAGAGACAATATAAAAATCATAGAGAAGTGGTGTCACCAAAACTTTGTCGCACACTCTCTCATGAAGGATTATTTTTGAGAACGCCTTACATAGCATTGTACAATAAGTGAAAAATATTAATTTTTGACGTGATTTTAGAATTTTGACTTTCTTTTGTTTCATCCTTTGTGAGAAATTTAGCGATAAAACCCTGGCATGAATTTTACGGTTCCCAAAATACTGCATTTGCGTTATAGACACGTTTTTCTCAACAGATAGAAATCAAAATTTAACACAAAACTGCATTTGAAGTTAAAAAATGCGGGACAAAAATTAATACATTTAAGTCATAGCATTTTTCAATAATCGTGTTTACATGTTTCTAGAAGTACAGATAGAAAGACGGTCAATTCCTAGTTTAATTTCACGCAAAATTTCATAGGTGTCTACACTATAGTTCTTAACTCTGAGGATCGAATTTTATCTAATTCTTTTCGATTGCTAGCTTTCGTGTTAACTTATATTCGAACAGCCGGCCAGACGATCATACTCTAAATGGATTTTACACAAAATTTTACAGAAATCTACAAATTTTGTAAAAAGACCGTATACCAAGTTTGAAGCGTCTAGCTCAAATCGTTTTTGAGATGTCACAGAAAAACCCACGGCATTTTTCCGAAAATGCATTTTTTCGAATTCACGGACGTCTAAAACGTGCAGATTTGTCAAAATGTCGAGTCTGAATTTTTTGACGATTTCTATACATTATCTACACTACGTATACGAGACAATAATAATAATTTTAAAAAATAGTCAACATAAATTGGGTTTTGGTTATTTCACTACAATGTATTTCATGTAGGCACATTTTTAGTTGTATTGCCGAGTGGCAATATTAGGCATAAAGTTTCATTAAGTTGTACGTACACACTAGAAGATTTTTTTTTTCACAGTTTTTCCACAGTAGGTCATTAATATATCTTTCAACTCATTTGAGTGAGAAAAAAACTGATTACACTAATTGTAAATTAATTAAATAATATTTATTGAGCTAATTAACCTATTTTTTTTAAACATATCATAAATTCTAATTTGTACAGACACGCAATTCTAATTGGAAATTATACCTAATATTAGTCTTCATGTTGTCGGCCGCAATCAAGTTCTAAAAATATATAGTTTTTTTTAACAATTCTTTCATCAACGATGAATAGAAAAAGCGAGATCTTTTCTGTAAGTTTGAGTTTTAAATAGCTATTAAAAATTTATTTCTAAAATTATTACTTTGATTGAGGCACAAAACATCCACTATTTCATACTGATTATTTTGATATATAAATAATTGTATTTGGTTAATTTCTCGTTGAGTTATGATGGTTTGAATGAAGCAACATAGTGGGAAAATATCATTCTTCATAAAATGTGTTTTAAAAAAACGTAACTAGAATTTTTCATAAAAGCATCTCAAGAAAAATAATTAAACTCGAGAAATGTTTCGAATATTGAAACATCTTGGTATCGTTTGAAAGCTGAAGGAACAGAGAACATTATTTAGCAATAAAAAATATTCGATATTTGGAACGATTTACGAAGTTTCAATTTTGTACATTCACCTTTAGACTTAAGAAGGAAAAGCAATTCTGATATTAAGTAATAAGATTATTTAACTAAAATAATTATATTTTATAATTGTTATTCATTTATTTGCTTTTAGGGTTTTTCTTTTTTTCTTTTTGAACTTTGGTATTCCAAATTTAAATGTAAGATATTAATTTTTAAAGTTTTAACTTTTTTACTCTCTCGTATACGTAGAAAAGAGAAAGCATAGTAATTGCCAAAAAATTCGAATTCGATATTTTGTCGAATCTCCACGTTTTACACCTCCCTGACTTCCAAAAACACATTTTTGGAACTCATGGTCTGTATGTTTTTCGCAAAGATATCTCAAAAACGCTTTTAGCTAGAAGGATGAAATTTCTTATACGGTCTTTATACCAAATTCGCAAATTCCTATCAAATTTGGAGAAAATTCTTTTCCGAGGAAGTGCGTCTGTACAGCATTTCGAATATACGTTAATATCATAAATAAGAAAAGGAGAGTACTATATGGATTAGATAATGTAGAGATTTAACATTTACAGAGTAAACACTTAACAAAGAATCGAACAACGGGTTGACTGTCTGTACTCTTAGAAACAAGTAAATACGATAGCTCAAAGTCTCAATGACTTAAATATATCAAATTCGATATGGAATTTTTGAATAAAAATACAGTTTTGTGTTAAATTTTCACCTAAATCGATTGCGGAAATTTGTGTCTAAAGCATAAATCTAATTTCTCTATACTTTTAATCGCATGTCAGAGATTAATCCCCGGAAATGGCACGTGACATTCAGTAAAATGGCTCAATTCACGCCAAAAGTTAATGTTTCGTAACTATTGTACGCTAATGCCATATAAAGTGTTCATCGGCACGAAAATTTTATTTCAAAGTATGAGAGAAATTTTTTGGGAAACCACTTCGCTGTTTTTATCGAATTTTGAATTCAAACTCAAGATATTAAAAGTATATTATTAGCGAAATTTAGCCCATACTAAAGATCTATTCAAAGAAACATGTTTAATTGAAAATAAAATTAAATCTGAACATAATAGGCAAAAAGTATTGGTTCTGCAAAATGCGGAAATTATTTTATACCACGCATTACGGCAAGGAATTAAGGGTATACGTTATAATTCCTTTCATTAAATTAAAATAATTAACTATTTTATTAACAAGCAGAAAGTACTTGTAAATTTCAAAATAAAATGTTGCAGATGTGACTCGTTTTCAGCCATGTCATTAAACGAAATACCTGGCATGTGTTTTCAGTGAGGGAAATCAATAATGTAATTAGGACACGCAAAGCAGGGGTAGAGCCCTAGGCGCTGTTGCCATGGTGCACAAAATTAAAGAATCATTTCTTTGCATTTAAAAGAAGAATTTATTTCATTTCGTTTTATTTAAAAAGTTTTTATTTCTATTTTATTTTGAATATTTTTAATTATTATAATAAGCCCTTACACTCAAGATTTTTAAAAATTAAAACAGGTTTAGCAAAATAAGAGAAGCTTTTGACAACAGGTTTCCCTGATTGGGAATAAGGGATTATAAGTAACTTAAAGTTTTTACCTTATGGTTCAGTGCTTATGGTTATTTTATATGTTAAACAGGATAAAATTATAACAAAACTGATATTAAATAAATTCCTTTTTTGCATGAAAAGCAAAGAGTAGAGATTTTAATTCTTTCAGATTTATGTGAAAAGAAATAACAACATAACTGGAGATTGTATAAATTTAAAAAAAAATTCAGTAGGAGCATCAAATGTGTTTTAAAAAAGATTCGATTTTTTAAGTAGCTTTAAAATAAAATATATTATCCGAAACTATATTAAAAAAATTTGATCATGAATATTAGTAAATATATTTATGATTGATAAGAATAGATGTACATCTCACGGCAAATTAATGAATAGAAAATACTCAAAATATAACTAAATTTCCCAGTTTTTCTTATTCAGTGCATCAATGGAAGACAGGAAAAAACCGTGGTGCCAAACTCTTTGAATTCTTTTTTAATCCGAAAAGATCCAGCAGCATTCTGAATGATTGATCTCTTGGAATTTGTATTTATGCTTTTGAAAGGAGAAAACCAAAAATGATTTTCATTAAAAATAAAAGGACCTATCATGGAAATTATAAACAACAAAAATACTCTACTGTGATTGAAGTTGGCATAGATATGATAACAAATAGCAACCAGATAGTTTTACTACACATACGAATTCTGAAATTTATTTCTTTAAATTATGTAAAGCAGCTCTACTGACACATTTGGTAATAGTAACAACAAGTGTTCACTACAAAAGACCTTTTAGCTTTCATATCTCAGAACTTCAGTGACAAACACACACACACAAAAATTTCGATGCTTCACTTCTTCTGAGTATAAACTTATTTTAACTCAATCATCAACACTTTAATATTGTTAAAAGTAAGGAGGGGGAATTTATAACATTTCAAAATGTTTCTGGAAGTATTGTACACTTTTTTCATAAGTAAAAAATAATTTTTACTGAATTATAATGAAGTAATATTTTATATGTCATGGACCAATTAATAATGTGTTAATTTTAATTCATAATTAAGTTTTTGTGTAACTACATACCTTTATATTTCATAAGTGCATTACAGTGCTAGATATAATATTAAATGCAATCAACTGTAAATTTTAATGGACATATTTAATGTAAACATGAAATAATTATGTACATTATTATAAATCAACTGTAAATTTTAATGGACATATTTAATGTAAACATGAAATA
>JAPMOR010066507.1:0-25525 GCA_026543865.1 Argiope aurantia
ACATTTCCAAATTTGTTGTTCTTAAGGAAGATTGAACCGTGGAGATTGGTGAAAATCTCCTCTTCCATTTTTTTTTACTATCAGAATATTTTTTATGTACTTCATATACGAGAAAGTAAAATATTTAAGTACTCGACCCATTCGCGCATATTTGGACTACTAAAGCGTCGATCGAAAATAGGTATATAGAGCTAGCATTTATTTAAGGTGGTGGTTATTGCTATCAGTCTAAAATAAAAGCACAAATTTCCAATTTGGAAATAATATTTATATCTGCAAAGGAAATAGTACAGCTAAACTATAGAATATGCTAAATCGCCAAATAATCATTTTTAATGGTGATAAATTGTCAAATGTAACGTATTGATATTTGGCGATTTTTCTAGTGTTTAGAAGTATCTGGCAGAGAATGGAGATAAATGGGCACCGTATTCTTTAGTTTTATACAAGATTACTTATATAAGAATGGACCAAATCCTTTTATCAAACACCACGCTCTAAAACTCGTTTAGGAACAATTTGTGGCACTTGTGTAGTTACTATATGCCACTGATGAAGACTAATTGCGAAAGAGCTTCTACTATAAAAAAAGTGCGATCCCTGGCGATTAGTAACTGATATACCTCAAATACATATGTGTACATTTTATTTTTCAAATATTAAATTATATTATATTGATATAAATGATTATCATAATATAAATGATTTATGATATAGATTATAATCAATAATAATAATAATAATAATCAAAAATAGAATATATGAATTGCTTGATATCATTTTCTACAGGTGGTTATCAAAATAATGGAAACACCTTTACCTACTTTAATGTGTTTTTTCACATAGCCAAAAATGCCATATTTTCAAAAAAAAAAGCAGTAAATAAAAATGACTGACGAAGTAAACAATTTCATGAATTCAACTGCTAGAAAGACTGATCCGCTTGCTTGCTTGGATTGCCATAATGGCGGTAAATTCAAGCGAAATATAAAAATATATTTCAACTAAAAGTCTCTACAAAAATTATATATCATTTCTGCATTAACAGAAAAATGAAATAAACATCTGTATCATATTTTCGGTCAAAACCAGTGTAGTAATCGAGAGTAGGGAAATATTTTAATCCAATAAAAGATTTTCAAGATGAAGGCAATTTTAAATTTTATAAATCTGCTCTCTTCAAGGTTTACGAAATGTTCCCAAAGCCAAAAATCGCGATGAACTGATTGTCAAGCTTTGGCATAGTAAGTGTATGATTCTGGATTTCAATATGACATATAGAATCTATGATTGATCAATCATACTCTTAACTACAGAAAGAAAGAAAAGTAAATTTTAAGAAAACTTACGTGAGCTGATTTCTATTACACTAAAGTTTTCAATAGGACTGGATCTTGATTAAATGTACTATTGCGAATTTTGGTTATTGATCAAACTGATTGCATATTTACTTAATAATTTTGTATGTCAAGTAAAATAACAATGTTGTTGCCAAAACTCATTCATATAAAATTTATATAACCAACCATCGGGTGGATCCTAGCACAGCTCACCTCTTGGCGTCTTTTTGAATTCTCGCCAAACGAGTGGCGATAACGTCGCCAATGTAGCAACCTATACGGTTTATTTTATTTTATTTTTTATTATATTTATTTTATTTTTTATTACATTTATTTTATTTTATATATGTTTATATATTTTTATTTTATTTTATTATTCTTTCTTTCATTTTTTTATTTTATTATTAAATAATCAACCTAGACGGATTTTTTAAAATTTATTTTAATTTATTATTATTATTATTATTTTATAATTATTTATTTATTTATTTATTATATTTATTATTTCTGGCCTTCAAATATCGTTTTTTTAATTGAAAAATAATAACAATTATTCAATTAGTAGTCAACTTGGCGAGATTTCTAATAAGTCGCCAAGAGGTGGTCCCATCTAGGATTTTACCCAACCATCTTTCATCGCATTCTCCTAAAAAAATAACACCTTTTTTTTTTTTTATTTAACTATAAACTAAAAATATCCGAATTTGTGAGTCTTATTTATTGTAGGCAATTTGTAAATTTAGGCTTATAATTCGGGAAGTTTCGTCCTTTTAAATGATTTTGGTTCAACAAATTTTGAAAACTAATATCCGGAATTTTGCTGGTTTGAAGAAAAGGTTGAAACTCAGAGGCAAGTGTGGTTATGATTGTGGTAAAAGAGCAATTATATCTAAGTAGATGGTTTGTGTGACGCTTTGTAACACATGAGTATTTTAAACAATGAACAAATGGGAACTCCCACAACTAACGAAATAGTCTCTCCGAAATTTTCTTTTATATTCTTTAATAAAGTTGCTATCCCTCCCCCCTTCCACATACAACAGTGGACTAGGGAAAGGTCGTGGACTTCTTAAGTGTTCGTGTTTTCCTGCACAGGAGTTTATTGTAATTAGTAACATAATGAAGAAAACCGAGTACCCATTTTGGACACTGTCATTTTGATAATTAAAGTCAAAATTTGACACAGAACTACAGCTTTAATAAGAAGGCCACATGCCAAATTTCTTTTATATAAGTAGTTGATTCATTGCGTGTATATGTGCGGACTAATCAATGGTCAACCTTTTGACAGGCTTGGTTCAAAATTTGATAAAGAACTGTGGTTTAGATGCTAAATATGTATATTGAATGTTATCCAATTAGCTCTTTGCGTTTTGCAGCTCTTATGTTCACTTGCTCATGGACAGACAAACTTCTTGCTAAAAAGATTTCATTCAAAATTTTATAGAAATCTACGAATCGGTTATAACGACCACCTCAAAAATCTATTTATCTATTTTAAAGAATACTTGAATTATTGTGTTCACAGAAGACAAATAATAATGCTCAAAATATGTTTTTTGAGTTAAAAGTATGCGGAATGTGAAGATTTAACAAAATCTCAAGTTTAAATTATCTGTTGATAGAAATGCCTTCACGTATGAGAAAGTAAAAATTCTGTATTTGATGGGATATCGATGATCGGTATAGAATATTAAATACTTATGTATAACGCCATAAACACCATAAATCAGATACCAGTAATTCATAAATATGACATATTTTTCTTTGATAGCATATGAAAGAGTACATCGATTACAGTTGTTATCTGATGTTCAGAAATAAATTAACTACATCAAGATGTGATATAATGATTTTATTATAAAGACATGATTTTCTCTTGATAGCTTTAATTAAAATTATTGATTGTGCGATTAATTATAAACTTAATTTGTACGCATTAATTTCTGAAAAATAATCAAAATATATACTGTCACACTTGAGACACGTCATGAAATTACATCGTAAAAGTCCTGTTTAATTCGGGTTGCGTTTCCCATTCGATGGTTGTATCCAAGCGCGGTGGACGAGGACTGGGTGCGCGTGGTGTCAAATTCATCAGTTCTGGATGGGTCCTTCGGCCAGTGCCCCAAGGTGATTCCGGACTTTCAAAATCGTCTGCGAACAGTGGCCTTCTCAAACCGACATGCCTTCGTCTGAAGGCGGAGCGAGGAGTGAACATTCCATATCGCCTGTCAACTCGTCTACCTACTGTCTGGGAAATGGGAGGTGCTCCTCTGACCACGATGTTCCTTTGCTCAATTCCTCTGGGAGGTCTTGAAGCCGCCTCCTGCATTTGTACAGCTAAGTCACACACAACGCGCTGTCCACTCGGAGACCGCCTGATTTCTTGCGGGATTATCTCGACATCTAATCGAAGTCCTCCCCTCTTGCTTGGGGAGGGAATGGCGACCGTTTTCTTCATGGAAAGGGCACTACTCCCTTCTAATGAATCAACTGGACTTCTAGAATGTTCCAGTGAGTCAAAGAAATTTCTAGAACCTTCCAGTGACTCTCTGGGACTTCCAGACCCGGACAAATCAGAAATGTTCATCATTTCTGATGGAGGTCTCTCATCGTCCAGAAGACTAATTTCAGCTCCCCTTTGAGATGCGGGGGATCCTCCACTTCCTGACAGACCAGAGATGTTTATCATTTCAGAGGGAGGTCGCTCGTCAGTGAGAAGGTCTGGAGAGTCACTAAATATCGGTGAAGATTCTATTTGTGTTACATGAAACGTTCCCGATCCATACGCTCCAGGTGAAGCACTGCCAGCTCCTCCGAGAGAAACATCAGCTGAACTTCCGGACCCTGCACTAGATGATAAAAGCTCTCTTTGGGAAGTCTCAGCTGTTTGGAGAGCAATTATTTTCCCCAAAAGCATTTCATTGTACGTGTCATAATAGAGTTTTTCTTCCCGAAGTTTGGTCCATAACTTTTCTCGTTCTTTTTCTGCATGTCTGACGTTGTTAACTTCACTTTTCAATCTTTCTTGCTACAATAAAAGAAAATAAATCCATTATGAAACTTGCTGAGCCTGTTTCAGCAATCATTTTTAAGAATATCTGATAGAGATTACAATGAAAAAGAAAAGGCTTAATATTTTTATAAAATCAAATACATTTGGCGACTGACTGATTTACTGGTAATATGGTAGTATTTGCTTTCAATTAAATCTCTTACATATAACTTGGTATATATTTTACTATTCATTCAAGGAAATATTTCTAATTATTAGTTTGTGACAAACTGTTATATTTTAATAAGGCTTTCAACTTTTTTTAATCCTTTGTGTATATGTCGATTCCTAGCAGAATGCAGTCCCAAGATGTTAGGTGGGGTTGCTCTTCGGCGGCTCCATCAAGTTTCCCGCATGGCCTCTGGCTAAGTCGGGGTATCGGACAGTATATGCTTTTCTTAAGCAATCAATTGAGATACATAATATTAGAAATGCCCAGATAAGGATTCACCATTTCACCGAAACATGCATTCAGTCAAAGGAAAGAAATGTGAAGGAATCTAGATTCTGGTATGAGATAGATAGCTTAATCCAAAATGAAACCAGGCTTATCCGTCACCAGATAAAATAGACTATCTAATAGACTTTCGATAAAGTATGAAATCTTTTATTCCATACAGTGTGTTATTTTATGAAGTAATGAATAACTGCTTGGAAATGAAATTATAATTGAAAACGTAACATAGGCTGCACTTCCATAAGACTTATAATCAATACAAAGCACATCAAAGTTCTGTCAATCGTCCTAAAACTCAACAATCCATCATCTTGGATGGATACCAGAAATGGTAATAAACATTTTTTAGGGTTGCAATAAAACATTTTCATGATTACATTTGATAAGAAATCTTCCAAAATAATTCAATTTTGGCGACTGCACATTAACGACTTTAGTCTAGCCTACACTTTAATTCGAAAGGGCAATAATTTGTTACAGATTGATTCCATTTCATTCAGATGTTTCCTCAAATTACATTGTTAAATTCTAATAAATGTATTCCGTATTAATAGTTTAACAGCTAAGAAAGTCAATACTTTGAAAGAAGAGGCCGGTAACTGCATGCAAGTTGGTAACTGGTAATCACGAGTAATAACTCTAAATATTATTCAGTAAAAATTTCTCTGATTAAAAAAACACTATCATAGTACATTATGCACTATAATAACAAAGCAATTTTCAAACGATGATAAAAAAATAATATAATTTTAGGCATCCAATATAATTGCTGTATAGAGCAACAGTTTTTAAAAGTGAACCACTTAAGTTGTGTAACTGAAACTCAAATCTGTCCGTTGTTGCTATTAGTGTAGTGTTATCCAAAATATATAGCACTGAAACTCGTGCATCTCGAACACGTGGTTGCTTTTGTCGACGAGCCATGACTCTAGCTACACGTGTTCGCAGTGGTGAAAAGAAAGTTGTGGGCCGGCGTCCTGGCATAGGGGTAGCGCGTCTTCCTCGTGATCTGGGCGTCCCGGGTTCGAGTCCCGGTTTTGGGCATGGTTGTTCTTTCGTTGTTCTATCTGTGAGATGTGTGAATGTGCCCTCCTGTAAAAAGGGGTTGTGCAAGCGAATGAGTGATGCGTGAGTAGCGAAGTCGTTCTCTCGGCCCTAGTTGGCGCTACTATAAAAACAAGAGACGCTCCCCCTCCGGCTTAAATCGGCTGTCTCTGAACAGCGGGGCTTGTCCGTGGCAAGTGCCATTAGAAGCAACAACAACAGGAAGTTGTGTTGTGCAACTTCCGGACGGTATTTCTTTTTCGATGAAGTATTTATAGTTGAGCATTGTTTACGCTCATACGGAAGCGGCCGGGAAGGCAGACCGAGTTTGAAAAAGGTAGCAGAACAATTGATTCGAAGAGAAATTTAATAAGGCGGCATCAAGTAACACTTATGCTGTCTATTGTTGCGAAATTTCGCCATTCTGGTAGTGTACCGTGTCAACGGAAGGGGAGTGTTAGAAGAGTGTTTTAAACTGTGAGGATCCGCCAAGAAGTGTGCCTGGATTACGTAAGAAAATAATTTCTTTTTACAAGAGTCTGCAGCAACCTTTGATTCAGGAATGTTTGAGAATCTGAGTGAACGACTTGAACACTGTCTACAACACGGCGGTGCAGACTTTGAACACTTACATTACGTATACGGTGGTAAATCAGCACGCTAATAGTGTGCATGTATATATGTTAATTTTTTTTAGGGAAAATAAACTCACAAATGACAATAATATAATTTTGTTCATGTTTTTATTTCAGTACTGTACATTTGGGCACATACTGTATTCCATACATTTTTTTTCCATCAATGATGATCAAAATATGAAAATTCCATTCATTTTGCCATGTTAAGTAAGTTTCAGTAGAAGATTTGCTTTTAATAAAATTTTTGAAATCCCACTTTACTTACAATGAAGGTTTGGTTTCAGAATTAAGGAATGAGGAATTTTTTTTAATGTATACATTCTAAACACTGTCGTCCTTTCTTGTGATATAATTTTATGTAAAATGATATATAAACAGAAATTTAAAAAAAAAATGTTTAATACAACGAAGAAAATGGCGTATGTCTTCTAAAATAGTATAAATCATATATTTATCAAAATTTGCAATTTAAAAATATTTTGTTGACTAAGCCATTAAGATGAAATTATTCACAAATTTAATTTAAATCGTTAGCAACTATGAATCGTGGCGAGTCAACTGAACGCCATAGGTGACTAATTTTTAATGATTTTTTTTATTTGCTTTCTTAGAATTAGAAAGATTTGTTGAAAAAGTTGATTAATCTCCTCTAATTTCCGGTGATGTTCCTACGTTTATGCAATTTTCTCATCTCCCTTTCCACTTGTTTTTCTTCTGGAGTGGTCTCCTCAAAACGTTCCTGCGTACTCTCTAATAAAGTTACTATCCCAGAGAACTCCTTGTATAACATTGGTGCACAACTGTTACGAAATATTAAACTTTGGTGTGAATTTACCTTTTTTATTCAATCGATAGTGTGATCCTTGGCGAGATATTTGACGATTAAGCCTTGGCATGCGGTTGATAGTATTTGAAAATTGAATTTATGTTTCAGACACATCCCCCCCCCCCCCCCCCGATTGAAACCAAAATTTGAAACAGAATTATAACTTGCAGTCAAAAAATTATATATCAGATTTGATATTTTTAAATCTTCCTGCTTTTGAATTATCACTTTTACATGCTTTAGAAAGTACCAAGTTGAATCACAATGCTCTGTAGGCCAATTATATATATAAATATATATGTTCTAATAAAATTTCGACAATACAGTCAAATCTTCCTTAATGAATGATAACCCATAATGAGCAAAAAAATTGCAAAAGTATGACTCGTTTAATGAGCGATGTTTTGCAGAACAATTAGCGAGAAGATGAAGTGACGTCACATGCTGGATCGACTTGTAACATTCTGTGTTTAGTACTAATTTGAAGAGAATTTTTATATCAACATGGATGTTTGGATCGCATAGAGTTGTTGAATGCAACTTCGAGGAGGAGTTTGAGTTTGCGGAGTCTTAATCGACGAGATTTTGTTTCTGGCTAAGATTATGGGGCTAGGTGTGGATAGCAAGGAGCTGTTGAAAGAACATAGCGAAAAGCTTATGGAGCTGCATTTTGTCTCAAATCAAAAACTACCGAAAAGATTTGGTCAGGAGAGGAAGAAACGTAACTATCAGACAACATAATAGATACAACGTAACCAGAGAAATAAGAGATGCACAAAAATGGTAAGTTATGGCGTCGTATGTTGAGAGCTATCATTCTGATGCAGAAACTATGCACGTTATAAATTCGTTTAATGATAATGCCGTGTCTCATTTTCGTCAAACTTTGAAGTGTTGCCAAAGACAACTGTCTTTTGACAATTTTTGTGTAATAAAAAGCATACATAATAAATAAGTTAAAAAAGAATTGAAATCTGCTGTCGTAAATTTCATGTTATCACGGGAGAACATTATTTCTTTTAAAGTCACGTGGTATCAATCCAACAGAAAAACATCAAATTTCCATACGACTGATACTTTACAGCGACCAACATTTAGAAAAGTGATGATTTTTAAACCTCGGAAAATCAATCGAGTTCTAAAATTTTTATCTAGAGGCCAGAATTTGTTTTTCGTGAAAAACCAGTATAAATCGGTTTTAACAAATCACGCGACTATTAGATTACGCATACGTTGATATTTAGAAAAGACGTCCCCCCTCTCTCAAAATCGTTCAAGCTCCAAACCTTTTTCCTCAAGTCCAGATTTTTTCTGTGCTAAAATCCTGTTTAAACTGGTTTTGTATGATTATATGATTATTGTATTATGCAATCGTCAACTTTTAAAAAAGCGATGTTTTTATCATGTGAGAACATGATGTTGTGTTGGTTTGAGGTTTTTGAAGCCTCAAAATGCGTAGGTAACAAATTGGCGATTTATCGCTTTTGAGGCATCAATTTTTCGCTTTTAGGGTTATTAGAAAATAATACAGAAGGTTGTCACATTTGGCGATTTATCGCCAACTAAAGTTACAACTTCACTTCCAAATTTTTCATTCTCTGAATTCTTACAAATTGTCTTAATTAATTTAACTCATTACCCAATTTAAATAGGTTTGAAATAATCACAGAATAATGAGATTACGCATGCGCCGATATTTAGAAAAACGATGTTTTTTTTTTTTCCATATCAAAATCGGTCGAGTTTATATTAGAAAAGCGGTGTTTTTTTTTCATATCAAAATCGGTCAAGCTCAAAAATTTTGTTTGCCAGTTAGAAAAATTGAAAATGTAAGTTAAAAAAATTTATCATTATATATATATTAGAAAAACGATGGGTTTTTTTTATCTCAAAAAATTTATCGAGTTCAAAAACTTTGTTTGCCAGCTAGAAAAATTAAAAATGAAAGTTTAAAAAAATTATATATATATATATATAGAGAGAGAGAGAGAGAGAGAAAGAAAGAGAGAGAGAAAGAGAGAGAGACTAAGAGAGAAGTTTCGTGATTGTTTCAAACCGGTTTAAACTGGTTAATGACTTAATTTAGAACAATAATGTTCTCACGTGATAACTTGAAATTTTGGCTCGTATATTTCATTTTTTTTTTTCTATCTCAAAATTGGTCGAGCTTCAAGATTTTTTTTGCCAACTAGAAAAATTTTAAAAATTTAAATAAATATTTATATATTATAAACTTTTGATACTTTTTCTCGCTGTTACTCGTTCTTTCCCATTTTCTTCTCTGTGCTTCTTCTGGCGATAACTTCTTACCACCCTGCTCTTTAATGGCTAGACAGGAGAATCGGGTACATGGTGGACATTCGCGCCAAGTTGTAACTTTTTGTTCGCGATAAGTAGCTAAACGTGACGACCTTCTTTATCATTTTTTAATAACCCTAAAAAGGAAAAGTTAATGCCACAAAAACGATAAATTGCCAATTTTCTGCTAGTGCATTTTGAGACTTCAAAAGACCCCAAATCACAAAATATCCTGTTTTCACGTTAATGATAAATTATGTTATTATAAATTTGTGTTAATATTTTTTTCCGGAATTAAACGAGTGCATTGTTCTATTTTATGGAGATTCCTATAGAAAAAAATTGTTTCGCATCGCGAGTAAGATTTTTAAACGATATTTTCGTCAAATGAGGTTCCACTATACTTGGTTTTTATTTTTATTTTTTTATATATTTTTTTATATATTTTTAATTTTTTTTATTATTTTTATTATTTTTAATCAAATGAAAGCATTTGAATGTTATGTAAGCCTGAAAGATACCGCAACAAGATGTTGGGACTATCCAAAAGCACCTGTCTATTTTGGGCATTTGATAATCCGCGACTGAGTAACGATATTTACAGTTTACACAATCGAGCAAATGACATGAATAGGGACATATCTCATGTGGAATCACATATATCGATCCATTAGCGTCGATATGGTAGAATCGAAATCAAAACAGGTCGAGAACCACTGATGCAATTCAAAATTAGAAAAGCGAATTCAAAGAATATAAAAGGAGCATCCTACCTCTCCATACAGTTCGCTTGAGATTCTCCTGGCTTCTTCGAGCAGTTCTGTCTTTTCTCTTAAAATATTGTTATATCTATCGCATTCGCTCTTTAATTCATACAAGTCTTTTCTTCTGCTATTCCTCAACTCATAGAGGTCTTTCGTCATCATTTCAACCAATAGCATGTAGTGATCCGTCGTGAGAGGCTGAAACGAAAGCAGTGCATTCAAGAAATGGAATTTATCAGTGACATTAATCTTTGAATAAATGCAGAGGGAGTATTGGTCTCCTGTTTTTTTTCTATGTGTCGCTTTCTTCGATTCATAGGTGCTGAAGAAAACTGATAATGGTAGTTAATGTGTTCTTTTTAAATAAGTATATGCAATCAAGAACCAGAAAAACTGGTTTAGCAGGTCGTATGTAAATAACGGAAGTGTTCAACTAATCAGCATAACGCGATGCTGTCGACAGTGCTTATATAAGACAACAGGTGTCTCAGGAGGCTATTACGTCGATTCTTGCTGTTACAATTGCAAGTTATAAAGATTTAGATTTTCAACGGGGAATAATCGTCGCCGCAGGAGAAATGGGGACAGTATTTCCGAAGTAGCGATGAAATTGGAATTTTTGCGTTAAGTCCATTTCAAGGTTTATCATGAATATCGGGTCTCCGGTAAAACTTCAGATGACCGACAGCGGTGAGGCGGGAAAACAATCTTTACAGAACGGGATCATCGACGGCTGAAAAGAATTGCTACACGAAATAGACGTTCACCACTTCCTCAAATTGCTGCGCATTTGAATGCAGACTCATCAATATGTGTTAGTATACGCACTGTGCAACGTACCCTAATTGATATGGACTTTCGCTTAGCTTAAGTTAATATGATAACTATAAAACGAAGAGAGCTAGATAGATAAAATTTGGTGCACAGAGTGCTCTAGAGTGAGAGAGCTGTTAAAATTCAAGCCAAGTGAACAATGGGTTGACTGATTGTCATTCAAGTAATTTCAGAAACATGTAAACTTGATAAATTAAAAAAATGAAATGATTTAAATATATTTAATTAGGTATGAGATTTTCTGACTATAAATGTGGTTTTGTGTCAAATTTTGGTTTCAATCTGTTCAGAAAAAACGCGAATCTAAAACACAAATTCGACTTTCGGAAACTATCGCCAAAGCACTCGCCAAAGATCACATGACAGTTATATTGCCGCATTGAAGAAAGACTATCGAATCTCCATGGCACTGGTCTTGGTCATGGCACTGGTCATGGCACGGGTGTTGTGATCAAGAGACATGGGTTCGAATCCCGCTAGAGACACTGAGATTAATGGTATATGAAAATACTTAATTCCTTGATTTTATGTTTTCCTTTATTTCATGTTCCAGAATATGCTGGACATTTCTTTAGTTTACCAGACAAGTGTTCTGGACTTTTCTTACTGTCTCCAGAAGAGCATTCTGGAACTTTCTCTGCTTGAATAAAAGCAGAAGATTTGTCAGTTACTGTGTTCTCAGTTCTGAGTTCAGTTAATAAATTGGTTTAGCTCTACCTCTTGTGTGTGTCATTAAGTTCTATACTAAAGTATCTACGTGACAATATAAAGAAAGATAAATTCTCACCAAAGAGTACAATTTCGTAACTATTGTCGCCAATGCCATGTAACACATTCTTCTGGCATGATAAGTTTATTAGAGAGTATGTTGCGAGAAATTTTATGCAGATTATTCCCGTTGATTTTAGTTAAGAAGTAAAAAAAAAAGGGGGGGGGGAGAAATACGATAAAGGAAAGATAAGGAAACACAAAACTGAAGACTAATAGATTTTTTAAAAAAAATATGATAGAAATCTGTAAATTTGTAAACCTGTGATTATAAAATTTCATAGTTATAGTTTGTTGCGTTTTTAATAAGCTTGTTCACAGCCGGACAATATTCCAAAAGTCGCATTTTTGGGTTAGCAGAGGTCTGAAAAGTGGATAATCATCAAACTCAAACTCATGTTGTTGAATCTACTTCATTACATTTGGTTACTTTCTATACTTAGCCTATAAGAAAGTAACCAATGGTAATGATCTCCTTAAAAAATTTTCTCATACTCCCTAGTAATAATGTTATTTACCTCCTAAGCTACAATTTCAGAAGCAAAATCCCATACTAAATTCCGTAATTCACATTTACATAGATGAGAAAATGCTTGCAAACAACCGGTCTATCCCTTGTTGGACTTAGATTCAAAATTTGATAACGATATCTACAGTGTAGATACTAAATCTGGATACCAAATTTTATTCACGTGACTTTTGCAATTTGTAGTTATCTTACATAAAAAAAAAGAGACAGACACACTTATTCTGAATAGCTTAAGTTATTAATCTAGCTTTTGTTTACTCTAAAGTTATCGTGCTCATCTGCACTCTGCAATTAAAAAAATAAATTGGATATCGTTCAAAATTTGACAAAAATCTATAATTTTGGTGCGCAAACTATGCGCTCAATTTAATCCTTCAAGATCAAAACATTTTTGAGTTATCGTGCTCACAGACAATACAAAGCAGCAGATTGACAGATAAGAATAATTCCAAAAATATGTTTTTAGAATTCAGAAAGGTCTGATAGATGGACATTCGTCAAAGTCTCCACGTTTTAGAACTGCCTGATTAGTAAAAACATATTTTTAAGATTATATCTATCTATCTGTGAACCTGATAGTTCAAGAACATTTTAAGTTGAACTTGAATATAAATAATGAAGGATTTTACGATAAAGGCTGTTATCCTCTGTGTGCGTAAAGATTACAGTTAGTAGATATCAAAATACCTGAGGCCTTGATTGAAGATGCTTTGATGATGTTTGTTTAAGAAAGCTTGAGACAAAAGATAGGCCAAACGCTTTGAGTTTGAGGAAACAAATTTTATATATAATGATTTTTATCAAATTTTGAATAAAATATATCTTAAGAAATCTGTCTAGCTGTCCGAATATAGGATAAAGGATTACATTATATTACAATTTGAACATCAAATGAATAAAATTTGAAGTACAATTGAACCAATCAAAGTACAGATCCATATATGGAATCAAATGCACTAACGGGTTAACTATTGTGGGACTGTATACTCGCATGCATGACTGCGATATCGCAAATCGCAGCGAATTAGATAAATGAAATTACGTTTTGTTTCATCTTCTTGCTAAAATTGGAATTCTGTATCGAAATTTGGTTCTTAGAACACGTCCAAACAGCATTGTCAGATCTCATCATTATATTTCTAGATTTAAAGCATGAAATTGCAGTAATAATCCGTAAATAAAAGTTTGTCCCATGGTCTCTCCCAAGGCCCGCAATTTTTAAGCTGAGCGGTCAGGGGTATATCATTTTTATTTGGAAGAATTCGAGAAAATATATTGGAGATAACTTCTGATGATTTTTTCAGTATATTCATTATGAAAGCTCCGTAGAATTGCTTAAGAGACGTTCACGGTAACTTATAAAATCCTCTCAGAAACTTTCTCGCATACTCTCTAATAAACTTGTTACGCCAGAGAACGCATTACATGGCATTGGGTTGCAATAATTACGGAATATTAACTTCTAGTGTGTATTCAGCATTCTTACGGAATCTATCGTGTCATCCTTGGCGAGTTTTTCGGCGTTTGATCCCTGTCGTGACTTAATAGTACCCAAAAATTGAATTTGTATTTTAGACATGTTTTTCTCAGTTGATTGAAACAAAAATTTGATACAATACTGTACTTGTAGTCATAAAATCCCGTACCAAATTTGATACATGTAATTGCATTTTTGAATTGCCACAGTTACTTGTATTTAAAAGCACAGACCGACAGACAGTGAATCCATAGTTGGATTTGGCTCAGAATTTGACTGATGTCTACATTACAGATGTTAAATCTGTACACCGAATTTTAGCTATCTACCTTTCTTCGTTTTGCAGTTATCACGTTATATTCGAATAGCCAGACAGACGAACTTCCTCTGAATAGATTTTACTTAAAATTTGATAGAAATCTGCAAATTTATTATAACGACTTTACCAAATTTTAACCATCTATCTCAAAGTGTTTTTGAGTTGTCTTTGTCACAAACAGACAGACAGACGCATGAACATTTTTCGAAATTGTCCATCGAAATTCGATCTCAGGGAGCTATAAAACGAAGAAATTCGTCACAATCTCGAGATCAGATTTTTTAAGGAATATTATACTTTCTATATACTACGTAAGTCGTATCACTGACTCTTCGACCCGTCCGAAGGCACACGGATAAAAGTATTGAATGACCAGATCTCCGCAATAGCAACACTGGCGGGAACTATGGTTGAGTCCGAAGGGTCATCACCGGCCACGGTGCAACCCTTCCCGAAGGAAATACGTACCGACATCGATGGGAGGAGCCAGATCCCCCATCTTTTTGTGCACCCTCCAAGGTGGCGAGATCCAACCACCATACCGGAAGCATTTCATCCTCATTTCGAGGTGCCCCCCGGGGGTTCAATATACTACGTATATGAAAGTGATGAAAGGAAGCGTGCCGTTCCCAACTTCGTCTCAGAGAAACGTAACAAAGGACATTTTCCTTATCCTCGCCAATGCAAACGTGATGAACCTAGCCAAACAAACCAGCCCCCCCCCCCCAAAAAAAAAAAACGGAAGAAATCTATTTTAACTTAGCCTTTCATATTGTAAAGGATGCCAATAATCAATCAGTGTGAAACTCAACAAGGCAAAAGTTAGGTACTGTTTGTCTACCAGGAGAAAACTTTAGACAAACGACTATGTTTACGGCGGTTGTTAAAGAAACTGGTTAATGTAGGAAGAGTTCATTTCGCATAGGTAGAAATTCATTGAAGTTTCTTACAGGGCACGTTTAGCGCCAAATTGGTGATATTTGGTATTATTTGATTTAATTTTTGAAAACAAATTTTAAAAAGTAACTCACTAATCTGAAGGTTATTTGAATATTCGGAATATTAAAAATATCTGATATTCCTGTACGCACTTATCCTGTTATGCATGGGGCCGCGGTGACCTGGTGGTAAGGTCTCGGCTTCGGAACCGGAGGGTTTCAGGTTCGAGACCTGATTCCACCAAAGAACCGTCGTATAAAGGGGTCAGTTGCACGTTAAATCCGTCCTGACCAAACGTCCTCCCGCTGGTGTGGTGTGGTGTGGTGTGGAGAGGGAAATGCCAGTTCAAGTGTCATCCTCGTCATCTGACCGCGGTTCAAAATTACGAGGTCCGTCCCAAAATAGCCCTAGTGTTGCTTCAAACGGGACTTTAATATAAACTAAACTAAACCTGTTATGTATATACAAAGAACAATGCAAATCAAATAGAAAAACTGGATAATTATTTGTATGTCTAACGACTGCGCAAGAAGAAGCAAAAAATAATTAAGAAATCTAAATTGGAATCCTGCATGGCAAAAAATGAATCGTCTTCATTTCATTTGTTTTAAGTCTTTGTAAGTAATTAATATCAAATTCTCCGGAGCAACTGGGGAGTAATCTGTTTAATTTAACATAAAAATAATAGAATAACTAATCGTAATTATTTCATAATTTTTATAAAAGGTTGTTTATATTCTAATATAAAGTAAAATGTTCATTGTTAAATACGCTTAAAAGTTTTCGAAATTAATACTTATTTATAAATATAAATTTATTATTTATAAATGTAATAATTATATTTATTATTTATGTGGGATAGATTTAGCCCCATGCGATGGCAACACGCATGGGAGTGACGTGATGGCGCTCGCTTTTCCCCACTTGAGGGAGAGAGGTGGAAATACTTCACGCTGTACGAAGGCGATGTTATGATGCTGATATTTTTAAATTTATGTAAAAGACAGCCAACCTTTCTTTCTCCTTTCATTATTTTAAATGTTGTATTTCATTATGCTAAATGTTTGCCAGTCCCTTTAATTATTAATTAAAAATATTTAAAAAGATCAAATGCTCGTTATTATTGGTTTTGAGATTCATATTGAAATCCACATTTATATAGTGACGAAAGCCTGATGACGAGCGCCATCTGCTGGCCAACAGATGTTGATGCTCGTAAGACGGAGTAAGACAGATCAGACGGGTCCCTGAACGGAAGACGCGACGTAGGTTTGGACGAGAGCTGAGACGATGAATGCAGCTGACGAAACGTCGAATATTGCCGTGCGATATTAACATGTGAATTAATCCTGCGACGTATTCGACGAAATCTGTTTAATGTTCATTTCCTTTATATTAATGTAATTGTCAGTCCTAAATGTAATTAAATGTGCGTGATTCTAAAATAGTAGTGATTCCTGAGTCCTACATTTAGAAATTTATTTTTTATAAATATAAATTATATTTATTATTGAGAAGCACTTTCCATAGCTTATGAAAGAAGAACTTTTAAAGATTTTACTGCAGCTTCATCGGAGCAAAACTCTGCAACATTGTGCTCAATTTTACGTGCCTGCGAGTTTAAAGTCTATTTTTTCTTAAACTGAAAATGCATTTTAAAGGATGTCAAAATTTAAGGGACAAGAAAAAAAAATTATTAAATAATGAAATGCCGTTGATATTCACTAAAGAAAAGGTTAATAATATATAAAAGAAGTAAGGTAAGCGAAAGAATAAACTAAACTAAAAGAAGTAAGCTGAGACATGTGCAACTGCGGCTAAAGCAAGAAAACAAATGAACAACAGCTCAAAATGATGCAAAGAAATAAAAATATCCTCCAAGAGTTCCGTCCGATTCCTTCGATTCGAAATGGATCGTCCCTATAAAAACCTGTTTGTAAACGCCGTAAACATAGACTTTTGTCTGGAAGTGTTCTCGTGGTGGAAACACAGTACTAGTAAACAAATGACCAATAAGGTTGCTAGAAGAAATACTCTGCTTGCTTGTTAAGAATACTACATTGGCGACAAACTGATGGGACACAATACAGTAGATTCCAGTTTACAAAAAGGATCACTTACCTTATAACCGTCTGGTTTCAGTCTAAACCTAATTATCTCCCGAAGATTCTCTGCAAAACGTGGTGGAAAGAGGTTTACCCAGAGGCCCATGTTTGTCACGTCTCTTTCATACCCTTCTTTGGATCTTTCAAGTTCTTCCTTTAGCTGCATCAACTGTTTCCTTAGCTCTTTACATCTTTCGGCCTCTTCAGTTCTGGGTTGCTGGTAGGGGCAATCGTGGACATGTATTTGCGTTAGATTAGCTTCATACTGAAGGGGGGAAAAAGAGATAACACAGTTAAGTTCTTTTAAATGGTTCGAAATATATCTAAAATTTATTTATTTATTGTTATTATAGTTAGTATAGACACCGAAGCAGCACACAGTGGCGAATTACTGATTAAGCAGAAATAGGGCGGCAGGCATTAGAAAATGCCATTTGTGAAATTGCTGAATAAATAAATCTTCCAAATTTCAAATTCTTTGGAAGTTATACAATATTAGGATTACAATTTGTATTTACAATGAATTATCAAAAGACATTATTTATTAACACTTTTAATGCTACCGACGAGATATCTCGTCTTTCAGGTACTTCCAATTACAGGTTTCTGTGGGCTAAAACTTATTTCTTATGCAGGTTTGAAAAAAGTAAAGGTATTCTTCAGATGTATTAGAAAGTTCAACCTATCTAATCGGGCATAAGAGATAAATTTTAGCCCACAGAAACCTGTAATCGGAAGCATCTGAAAGACAAGATATCTCTTCGGTAGCATTAAAAGTGTTAAATTAAATAATTAATTATTGATAAATAATTATTAATAACCAATTATTAAATTTAGCGAATTAAAGTACAATTGTATATTTATAACGAAGTGGAATATTGGTTATGCTATATTCCTATTGACAGGTCCAGCAAAATAAGAAATTTAATGATATAATAAACATAATCAAATTTCAAGGAATTTTATTACAGTACTTTTCCCCTGATATATACATGTGTGTGTGTGTGTGTGTGTGTGTGTGGGCTTAATGATACCTTGTAATCCAATGTATATCCTGAATTATTTCTTATTTTTTAATATTATGTCTGCCCATATCAGTTTATTTTAAAATGTCTTCTTATTATGTGATTCAAATCCTACTTTTTACTCAATTATTTTTAATACGTGCTCTAAAAAATTGCTGAACTTGTAATTCTCATACCACAAGTGAAGGGATAAAAAGTCCTAACAACCGCCGGTTAATTTCCAAAGATACCCAATATTCCCTTTCCTGAATCAATAAGTGTCAAAGAAGTCCTTATAAGAAACATTTAGTAAAGGCACTAAGAGAAAAATTCCTTGCACTTTCCGCTTGTATCCTGAGGTTGATAATGCGTTTTTCAACAGTTACTTCATTGTATAAATCGTGTCCTCCCGTGGAAAAATAAATTGAATTTAAATGCCAATTTTTCTTCTCATCGGCTAATTATCTACAAACTTATATTACGTGTATATATATATATATATATATATATATATATATATATATATATATATGCGTGCAGGGTGTCCCTGAATTCATGGGCCAAACTTTAAGGGTAAGTAAAATACATATGAAGAAACTTTTTTTATATATAAATGTGGAATGGGAGATGAAAAGTGTAAGCAAAGAAACAAACTGTTGAGAAAATGAAAAAAAGAGCCCTTTATGTATAAAATATTTTTAAAGAAGTAGATACACAAAATTATTGATATAAAATAAATAAGGATGAATATTGTATAGTTTAAGTTTGCTTTTTTAATTTGCATTATTTAATCATCTGTAAAGCCTGAGTTTGAACGCGAACTTCAAACGATTCTTTACTTTGAGAAAATATTTTTGCGCGTTAGAGCTATTTAAGATCTTGAGAAAGCAGTATTCATAGCAGGAACGCACGCACGCGTACACACACACACACATTTTTTTATGGGCACTTCTTTACTTCTCCCTGGAGTCAAAAATATTGTTGGTACCCTTATTCAATTCTCCTCGTTTTCGGATATCGACATATTTAAAATAAAGTTCAACCATCCAAAAGGCAATTCGAGGGCAAATACAAACACTGAAAACCATTTTATCACTCTCCATATAATATGATTTTTATTAATAAATGTATTGCCGCATTGAAGAAAGACAATGGACTCTCCATGGCCGAATGGTCATGGCACTGGCTTCGTGATCAAGAGACCTGGGTTCGAATCCCGCTAGAGACAATGTGATTAATAGTATATGTAAATACTTAATTCCTTGATTTTATGTTTCCTTTACTTCATGTTCCAGAAGATACTGGACATTTCTTTAGTTTTCCAGACAAGTGTTCTGGACTTTTCTTACTGTCTCCAGAAGAGTATTCTGGAACTTTCTCTGCTTGAATAAAAGCAGAAGATTTGTCAGTTACTGTATTCTCAGTTCTGAGTTCAGTTAATAAATTGGTTTAGCTCTACTTCTTGTGTGTGTCCTTAAGTTCTATAATAAAGTATCTACGTGACAGAATAAAAGACAAAAAAAAAATTGCAGAATTAACAAACTCCAGTACTATTAAATAAAATATTTCTCCACCTAATATTATTGAATAAAATGTTCCACCAAAATTCAATGTTTTTCAAATATTTAATAGAAACAGTTAATATCTAGCACTTACTGACTTTTAAATAATATTAAACAACTATAAGAAACAATATTTTCTTACAAATTTAAGATAATTTGGTTAGTTTTGGCTGTAATTTACCAAAAAGACTTCGTTAATTGATGGTTTAGGGGCGAAAATTTTATTGAAAAATCTTTCAAATCCAAAATGGTAAATGATGCAATTTCGTTTACGTTCTTGCGGAACATCTGTGTTAAAGAACAACAAAAGTATAGCCATTATTTGTCCGAACACTTTCCATCCAATCAATTAAGTAAAAGATTTTTTAGAACGTTTTTCCCACAAAATTATATTCTCTCCACGTTATTGAATAGAAATTTTTTCTGTCATAAATTTCCAGTTTTCTTCAAAATATATAAATTATTAATAATCATATTAAATTAATTTATAATTAGTGATATCAATGATCATATCTTGCAAGTTTATTCCAAAAAAGTTATCTCCGTTTAAGTGAAAATTAAGTAAAATATCCAAATTCGCCCGATTTGTAAAAGGTACAAACTGAAGTTAGAAACTATATAATAGCATACTGACATCATTTTCTTTATATGCAACAGCTAATCCAATGTCAATTAGAAGTCAAATTTGCCAACTGATATACGTGTAATTTAAGCAAATAAGCCTAACTGAAACCTAGTTCAATAAAGATTGCGAGTATTCGAATAGTTCTTGAACTGATAGCTATTGTACAATCGACAACTTGCTCTATGTGGAAGCCAACATGGTGGTGTTCATAATGGACGTAGTAACAAACTTGAAATGGGAAAGTCTAAGAACATAAATGCAAATCAAAAACTTTCGAAGAATTCTTTATGCATTATCAATTGAATCATAAAGTTTTAATTGCCAGAATACTTCATTCCATTTTATAATTCATAGTTTGTTGTTTCATTATAAATTTTATCCTTGAATTTAGTGACAATTTCATGCAAAAATTTTTAACTTAGTTTTAAATTTATCACATATTTTTCCGTCAACGTCCATTTTAACCATATGCAAAACATATCTTATAAATTTGAGACTGTTTTTGCCGAATACTTAAAATAATCATTATGTCATCATTTTTTTCTTATAAGTTATTGTAACTCAGTTTAATTAAAGTCTGCAGATAGCACTGCATGCGATGGTTTACTACATAATTATGTAGTTGCTTTTTAATGAAAAAAAAATGGTGCATTAAAATGAAGTAGTAACTTTTTCGCATTTACATTTGGGCTGGTGTAGTCCGTTATTATACAGGGTAGTTATGATTAAACTTCCCCTATAAACTGCCTCCTATAACGCAAACGAGTGAATGGATTGCAATGAAATTTGGTATATAGACTTTACAGGAGATGCGCTCAAGGAATTTTGAAAAAAAAAAGTTCCAAAATGTCCACTAGAGGGTGCCTTTTCCGGAAAAGCATTAAATTTAACACAATAAACTACCAAAACGGAATACAGAAACAATAATAACATTTATTGACTAGTTTCTGATCACCTTGTCATCAAACCACATTAAGTAAAGGCAAGGAAAAATAACAATACGTTGTTTGAAAAAAAAAAGTTCGGTTTGCAGAAAGAAGACCAGATTAGGACAAAATTGCACAAGAGGAGCAGTTATTAATCGTGTCCAGGATGATGTAGGAAAAGATGCTCCATGTTACCACCCTCATTAACCTGTAAAATTTCAAGTCGATGGACAGTGTGTTCAACAGCAGATCGTAACTGATCAGTTGTGATGTTTCGCACATGAAGCGTTATGGAGTTTCCAGCTTTTCCAGGTTTTTTCATTTTATTACTCATAATTCTTGTTCTGGATTGTTAATATTGTTTCTGTATTCCGTTTTGGTCGTTTATTGTGTTAAATTGAATGTTTCACTCTGGTTATATTTCGGAACTAAAATTTTTTTTTCAAAAGTCCGTGAGCGCATCTCGTGAATAGTCGTATATTTTGTATTAGATCACACAAAACTTAGAGAAAAAACTAGTTGTTTATATAAAAAAAAAGAATTCAGTACTTTATATGCAAATGAAATAGAACAATACTCATTGAAATTTAGAGTCCTAAACAGAGATCAAGCGGCTTAGCTGATTATTAAATTGGGCAGATTACATCAAGTTAGAGTGTATGCTATTCTCCCATATATAAAATGGATTTTAATGCATATGACTAAATATTTGCAGCGAGAATCAATTCTTTTCTTCTTTTTTTTGTTTTTTTAAAAAGATATTTAAGATATTTAAGATTAAAGATTTAAAAAGATTTTACCTGTTTTAACTCTCGTTCTTCCTCCTTTTTAACTCTATCTATCTCTGCCGACATTGCTAGATATTCTAAGCTGAAAAATATTCAATTGTTATAAACGCAAAACTTAAGAATTATATATTAATTATTTCTGCTCATTTGATTCTGAAATTCTTGGAAGTGTTAGGTATATAATCGAGAGGGTGTCTCGAGAGAAAGGACATTTACAAAATTTAAGGGTAGGTCAGTTGCTCAGACACAAGAAAAAACGAGTCATTGTCTCCTGCCACAAGCCGAAGATTGTATCCACATGGTTTCAGGAGTATATTTTAGAGTTTTTCTCAATAAGGACTCTGCGACCTCCTTTTCTCTGAAATCGACATCCTTATCCAGTTTACTGTAACATTCCCCGTTTCCCAGTACTGATAAGACATTTACAGCCAGCTGTGTCGTTGCTGTTAATTACTAAACTCCTCGAGATAGCCAGATGGTAGATCTTTTCACATGGGTGGTCTCGCATCTGTTCATTAGCGACTACAGTGAAAGGCCACATGTGGGAACTCCTCGTCCAAGAGATATTGAGAGTACCTTCAAAGAGAAAGGGATGTCCAATCACCTGGATGCTAAATGTTTCTCATTGTGAAAGGACTATGATAACTCAGTGTTCCAGAATAGTCAGTTATGAAAGGTGCATCATTAAAAGGACCTTCCCACGACCCACTGGCGCCACTGATTGAGCATATTGCTAAACCCCGATTGGCCGAAAGAGAGCTCAAATGACCAATGTAAATTAAGAGGCGGAGATTGTCGCCGAAATAAAGTGTGGCGATTTTTTTTTTAGGGAGAGGAGAGGAAATGAATTGAGGCAGACTGTTGGACTACACACACGAATTCGGAGTCTGAGATCTACCCCTGGAGTGATCGTGTTGACTAACAACCTGTTAGTTCCCTGTGGTGTTGTTTCTCCGTACTGATGGAGAACCGAGTTTCAAGAAAAACCTTCGACTTCGACTGTTGTGTCTCCTACTACAGGTGTAAATAACTATTTATTTAACCAAGATTAAAACAAGTTGTTCTTTTGTGTATATAGGGCTGTAAAATAAAGAATTGTCTGGAAATTGTGCTTCGTTATTTGATCAGTCTGGATCAAGACATTACATTAGTAAAAGAAATCGGAATTGGTTAGATGGACACAAAATGCATGACGACCAGTGACATACATCACAGGTACTATTTGTTGACTCTTTATATTTGATTTTAAAGACACAAAAAACATTTTATCTTTGTATTGGTGTCTTTTGATACCCATAGATATCGAAACTGATTCATCGATATCTTTCTAGCCCTCATTTCTGGTTGAATGATTTGATCAGTGCCTCAACAATCAGGGAAAAAAAGTTTAAGGATAATGTTTTTACTTTTATAGCTTTTACTTTTATATAATGGATGTATTTCCTTCAATACTGTTGCCTTTTTTAAGTTATAAAGAATGTTTTTTAAAGACATTTAAAATAATTTTAGGTCTGCCTGCCAAGAGAAAAAAAGTCATTTTTGCAATTGAGTGTAATGTTGGACACACACACACACACACACACACACACACACACACACACACACACACACACACACACACACACACACACACACACACACACACACACACACACAAATGCACAATACAGATTTAATTGAATAGAAACTTACAGTAATTGCATGTCAGACGGCAAGTTTTATTATCACTTATTTAAATGATTTAAATATCATGTATCAATGATCCTTCATACTGCTTTTTTTTGCCTTTATCTGTTATGCTCTGTCATGTTGTTATCCAAACAAGTAAGTTGTTCCGCTGATTGAAATATATATTACATATATTCTATGGTATATTTTATCTGGTCTATCCTTTCCTTTCCTTTAATTCGCTGATAAAGATCCCAATGTTACAAACTCCTCATGAATTTCTCCTCTCATGTTTCTTTGCAAAATGATTTGTTATTTGTTTCTGTCTAACCTATATGCCTTGAAAAAATTTGAAAATGACTTCTCAAGACATTCTGCATAATGTAAGAAAGTAAGGATGTGAAAATCGCGTTCGTGTTACAACGGAAAGAGAGATGCAGTAGCATCTGATGGTAAAGTCTTCTGAGCACCTGAGGGCAGGAGTCTGACTTCTAGCTCACAAAAAAATGACACTCACACACTCCCTAGCACAACCCCTTTTTACAAGGGGGAGGGGGGCTCATTCACACACCTCACAGATAGAACACAGGGGGAGGAACAACTGTGCCCTAACCAGGACTCGAATCCGCGACTACCAGATCACAGGGAAGACGCGCTACACCTAGACCAGGACGCCTGCACACCAATGACATGTTACATACAAATTAAATAAATCTAATGCTCAACCATTAGTTATTTGATGAATATTCACTGGCAGTGTAACGAGATAAAGGCAGCAAAGATATGTATAGTTCAGGTCTTAACTTCTATAGGTACCGTAAGGACAAAATATTTTTGCGTTTATTTCATATTTTTATGGATGAATATAACAAGGCAACAAAATACAAAGGCAGTTGTTATGTTTTTATGTCTGTCTAATTATTTTGAACTTCCTTTAGGAAGCTGGACAAACAAATCGCAGCAAAAAAAGAGGTATTGGAATTACATTATACACCAGAACCGAGTAGTACCGAGACATACACCTGAAATAATGATAGCATTATGTTCGTAAGACACTACGGAGACATTGAGCAGCTAGAATCCAACGGGGCACTATTAAGTGTGTAAATAAACTGATGGCATAAAGTTGTTCCCTGGCTTTTGTGTGCTATGAGTCCAATAGCGCGATTGGACTGTTCCGGTAACTATTATTACGTGCTCACTGCAAATGGAAATGGCAATATCTCGTGTCAAAATTGAAACTTCAAGTAGGCACAGCAGTAGGTCCCACTTCTAGCAGCATCCGCTGTACCGTGTATTCTAAATCATTTCTACTTTGCCTTGCTTCAAAGTCAGCAGCCAGTCAAATCATGAAACTACAGGTATTGCGCTTGACTAAACCGTTGTCTTTCATGAAGTGTGAACGACATACGTCTTCTTGCAACTGTTTGTTTTGTCTTAATGCGCTTGCTGCCACGACTCACGATATTCGGACCTTCAGACCATCTAACTAATTATGTGACCCCTTCTTTACCTATTTAAAAAATTGTAGCACAAAATATTTTAAAATATAGCAC
>JAPMOR010066507.1:25625-40580 GCA_026543865.1 Argiope aurantia
ATTGTATCAAAATTAAAACACCATTACTCTGAGCTCTCTATACAGCGAACTGCTCAGTGTAAAGGCTCCAAAATTGGTGAACATACCATTCAAGACATGGGGAGACGGATTGCATGAAAAAAAAAATAGTTCCAGAAACACCGATAGATGGCGCTGTATAACAGAAAACGTGCTAAAAAGATATAAATGATGATTTAAAAAACGCATGCGGTATATAAATTTTCCTTTCTAGATTCTATTGCTAGAGTGAAAAAAAGAAGAAAAAAAAAGTGAAGAAACTGAAACTGTCATTATAACTGCAATTTCGCACTGTAAGCACAAAAATTTGAGTAAATCCTTGGTTTGCTGCAACCGCTCTAGGCATAAAAGGGATAAAGCTGGGAAGAAGCTTGTGAAGTTGTTTCATGAAAACAAGGTAGCTCCATTTCGAGAGTTTCGACGACCTGAGAATTTATGCAAAGGAACAGCAGGTACCAAAACATGCTCGAAAATTTTGCTGTACTCCCAAATGCAAAAGAGCCAATGTCTTGATTCAATTACCTTTCTACAAGAGGAAGCGTCTCCACACGCTGGACTCTGTGTACAGCCGTTTCTTCGGCAACATTTTGCTAATGGTAGAGTAATTAGTCGTGCTTTGTCGGCAACCTAACCACCTCTTTCTACACATCCTAATCCCTTCGATTTTTGGCTTTGGGGATACTTAAAAAATCTTGCTTATCGAGGATGTGTGATAACCTTGACAGATTTGAAAGACAGTATCACTCTGCATGTGAGAAGCATCTCAATCGATCAATTAGAATCCGCAGTTGGAAAAGTTGCTAAACATCGATAAAGTCCTTGTGACTGGATGTGTATTTTGAGTCTTTTCAGCCTATTTTTGTTGTAAAGCGCCATCTATTAGTGTTTTTGGAACTTTTTTTTTTTTTGTAAAATTGTCAACGATTCTGGAGTGATATCTATTTTGTTCAGTGATTATTTTAGCCATAATTACTCTTTTGAATGAAGCAGAATTTTTCAAGTACCAATTTTACATGTAATATTTCATTGATCAAATAGTTCATTTGATATATCGAAAGCCAATCGTTCGAATTTACGGTGGTGATGAAAGTTTATCAGATCACCAAAATATGCAAAATTTTTACAACTTTGCATATATCTTTTTACTTTTACTTTTTACTTTAAAATATACAAAGGGTCATCGAGTCCGAAAAACGCATTTTTTAAAATTATGTCAAACTGTCTGTGAACACGATGACTCAAAACTGTGTAGAACAAAATAGAAGAAATTTGGTATTCGATTTTTATACCAAACTAGTTGATTTCTATCACATTTTGAGCCATTCAGAGTGAATAATTCCTGTTTATCTGTCTCTGCAATAGCAAGTGAACACGATTCTTCAAAAGGCAAGGTGCTGGAAATAAATTTTTTCAAAATGCACAATTTTAACAATAAATTAATTAACCAAATAAATTAACCAAAATCCGTCAATGGGTGTTCTTCTGTCAGTTTGTACTTTCGCATGTATGTAAATTTGATAGTTCAACTGATATCCAAAGGCAGTATTTTTTTTTAAAATCTTAATGTTAACAGAATGGGATTGAATGTTTTGACGGATAAGTTTAAATTTTAACATATTAAAAGCATTGTAATTAATTATGTATTAAATTTTTAAAAAATGCAAAAATAATGAAAAAAAGATTATATAGAAATAAATTGGGAACATTAAAACGACAAATTTTAGTTTTAAGACATTGGAAAAATTATTTTTATGATATAACAATTTTGGAATGCTCCTTAATTTTCATAGTAAACTCATAGCGGATACAACATTTAGCAGCGGTTAAGCCTATTTGCACACTCGATTAAACTTTCTATTAGACGCCTATTTCTAAGTTACTTTTTTCATCTTATTTCTTCTGATTGAATGAAGTTTGGAGAACGTGGTGAGTACTCTCCCAAGCATTTCTAAAAATATTTTAAAGCTTTATTAATTAGTGAAACGAAGAATAAAACGCAGCTCTGAAAAGTTCAATGACGCAATCTGAAATGTTCGTAAAATTACTTATTTGCGTTTAACCGTTGCCATTCCGCAATAAGTAATTAGTGCGATTTCTGTGCCACGTACATTAGAGTTTTATATGTACAGAGTGTCTTTAATGCTTACGCTTCTGCTGTGCTTTGCTGTTTGGCTCTTTCATGTTCAACTTCCGCTTTATCGAGCTCGTGTTTCGCAGTGAAGTAACGTCGCCTGCAATCGTGGATGGCTTCTTGGGCGCTGGAAAAAACAAAGTTCAATTGAGAATGGGAAAAACAGGAAGATTTTAAATAGTAAAGATAATGCATGCAAAGAATGTTAATTCTCATCAGTGAATTTCAATAGTCATTAAATTCTTAATAAACAGAGGCTTATTGATAAAAGAAGAAGAAGAAGAAAAAGAAAACGAAAATAGCCCTTCCAAAATTTTCTTGCTTGCAATAAAAGCGTTCTTAAAAATGTAAAACGGTTGATCTATGGTAATGGTGTTATGAATGTCCCTATAGCTAAATTTTTTTTTTCTGGAGCCCATGATGGAAGTTTTGTACTTCATAATATTGTAAATTAAAACGAAGATGTATTTTGGATATCTTTTTTTCCCGATAGATAGAAACCAAAATTGAACTTAGAATTGCATTTTAGTAAGAATATCTATCACATAATGCCATGATAACATGACCACCTATATAATTTCAATTATTTAAGTCAATGTGTTTTTGAGTTATTGCGTTTACATACACGCAGACCGACAGACAGTCAACGTTTTACAGATTCCCAGAATTTGAAAAAGACTTTAAATGTTAAATCTTGTGTACCACATTTCATTCATTTAATTATTTTAAAATAAAGAAGAGTTAACCACTTGTTGGTCTGTATTTTCTCAAGAATGCAGACGCAATAACTCAAAAATACTACGATTTAGATAAAAAAAAATTTGGAATATATCTCGTCATTAAAACCCACACAATAAAAAACACACACATTCAATAAAAACATAAAAAATATAATAATCAATAAATTCATGCCAAAGATCGATATTTCGTAACTATTGCTTACCAATACCAAACAATAGAAAAAATCGACATTTTTGTAAATCGATACTCGTTTACTCAAAGTATCGATATAAGGTATAACATGGTATATCGATAAAAGGTATAGATAAGTCGGCATTGTAGTTTTATGTGCACTACAGAATAGTTTTCATAACTTATAATATTTCAAAGAATTATTCAACAAATATTTCAAGGATTCAACATAAAATTCAGTTTTTAGTTTTATTTCCAAAAGAATTTAAACGATGTCAATAATAACATTTTATATTTTTTCGGTTTATAAATATACTTCAAAAATAAGGAAATTTAAATTTTATACAGTTCTTCGATCCAAAAGAATCCTATTCTGCAAAACATTCTTAAATTAATAAACTTATCTATTTTTTGCGATCAAATCCGTTCGATTTATTAAGATTTGAATATTACAATTTTAAAACAATCAACATTTTTATAATCTAGGTCAATCACTCTTGAGAAACTATAGAAAATGACCGACTTCTTTGAGACGGTCGATAAAGTAATCTAAAATCGACCATTTTTATAGTGGAGTTGTGTTTTCTGGCGCAAGAGCCATGCTTGGCCATGCTGCGCCAATCTAATGGTAAAATTATTAAAAGTTTTTAATAAATGAATTTTTTTATAAACCAAGATCAGCTTTATAAAGATAAAAACACATGAAACAGACACAAGTAAACAGAATAAAGATGAAACAGACACGAATAGAATCGAAACTATGATTCATGAGAATACAAAACAAAAAAGTAATTCATTGAATCTTAAAATCACTAAAGGAGAACAAATATGCTAAATGCAAGTGAAAAAATTAATAGCTTTTAAAAAATTAAAAATATTTGGGTGGTATTTTTCACCCACCAGGTCTTGTAATGTTAAAGATTCTGAGTTAAAGAAACGAGCACGATAAGAATTAAAAACAGGACATTCAATTAACACATGTTGAACAGTAAATGGAACTTTGCAACTGTTGCACATGGGCGCATTTTCTCCAAATATGAGATGTTTATGGGTGAAGCGCGTATGCCCTATACGGAGACGAGTCAATTGAACATCCATCTGCCGTATAGGATGAACAGGCCATAAAGCAATGTCCGTTTTAATGAAATGCAATTTATTTTGGATCTGCAGATCCCATGAAATTTGCCAGTTAGAACATATGTGGTGAGAGATGAACCTTTTAATGTCACAAAAGGGAATTCCTATGCTTAAAAAGGTTGTTGCAGATTTTGCAGCCAAGTCTGCCCTCTCATTTCCCAAGATGCCGACATGACTCGGAACCCAACAGAAAATGATTTGAAATCCATCATTCTGCAGCAGTCGCAGAGTAAACAAAATTTTAATAGCAATCGGATGTATCCGATTGTCGAAATGTGAAAGTGTCTCCAAAGCACTCATGCTATCAGAATAGATAATAAATTTACGCTGAGCAGAGGGTGAAATTTTCTGTAGAGCACAAAAAATTGCCACCAACTCAGCAGTAAAAACGGAGCAGCAATTATGAAGACGGTGGCTCAGTGTATCAGATGGAAATATTATGCCACATCCGACATGACCATCCGATTTCGAGCCGTCCGTGAAAATGGGGTCAAAAGAAGAATATCGATAGCGATGGTAGGAAAATATCTGTTGGAAAACAACAGGCGCAGTTGAGGATTTATCGAATCCAATGAAAGGATTCAAGTAAGAAAACTGTGGGATATCCCAGGGTGGGATACTATAGATGTCAATAGCTTTAACACGAATCATGTTAAGGTCCGAGTCATGCAGGAGCAATTTGGCTCTTTCACAAAATGGAAGGATGTGAGAAGGACGGGCATTATAAAGTCGACGAAGACCTACTGGCAGTGACATTTGGCTCAAAGGATGTTTCGGAACAGATTTTGTTCGAAAATAAAATGTGGTAGACAATTTCTGTCGCCTTAAAGAAAGGGGCAGTTGGTGACATATAACATGGAGGCTTTCAACTGGAGATGTACGGAACGCACCAGAGCAAATACGCAATGCAGAATGATGGACGGTATCCAGTCGCCGCAAAACAGATGAGCGGGCGGAACCATATACCATGCATCCATAATCTATCCGGGAGAGAATGATTGCCTGATAAATTCGGAGAAGGGAGGTTCGATCGGCACCCCATGATGTTTTTGAGAGAACCTTTAAAATATTTAATGATTTCTCACACTTCTTCCGCAAATATAATATATGCGGAAGGAAGGTGAGTTTCCGATCGAGAATCACTCCCAAAAACCGTACTTCATTCACCACAGGAATTGGAATATTTTTAATTCTAATACAAGGATCCTGGTGAATGTTTCTTTTCCGACAGAAGTGAATGCAATTACTCTTCTCTGGGGAAATAGTGTGACCATTATTATCACACCAAGCTACCAATTTATTTACTGCGTTTTGCAGTTGTCGCTCTATTAGTGTCATGTTACTGCCTTGGCATGAGATCTGAAGATCATCAACATAAAGTGTTCCTTGAACAGATGAAGGCAACTTATTTAAAATTTGGCTTAGATGCACAGTAAAAAGAGTAACACTGAGGACACTTCCTTGAGGAACTCCCTCAGCTTGAATAAAATTATTCGAATAACAGTTACCAACTCGAACACGAAAAGTACGTTGTGTTAAAAAGTTTTCTAAAAATATTGGCAAGTTACCCCTAAAACCAAAATTAAATAGTGTGGAAAGTATACCATAGCGCCAAGCACGATCATACGCTTTCTCTATGTCGAAAAATATAGAAACAAGGTGGTTCCTCCTAACAAATGCGTTGCGAATTTGAGTTTCAAGTAATACGAGGTTGTCAAAAGTAGACCGACCTCTACGGAAACCACTCTGCAACGGGGAGATGCAACCTTGTTTTTCCAATTCGAATATTAGACGAGCGTTGACCATGCGCTCGAAGGTCTTACAAAGGCAATTTGTAAGAGTAATTGGTCTGTAGTTCAGAGGGACAGATGGTTCTTTGCCAGGTTTTAAGATAGGAATCACAATAGCTTCTCGCCATTGTGAAGGGTATTTCTGCTCAGTCCATATTCTGTTAAAAAGCAGTAACAGATTGGAAAAGGAAATGATATTCAAATGGCGAAGCATGTTATATGTGATTCCATCTGGCCCAGGACTGGTATCATGGACTTCAGACAGAGCCATCTCCAGCTCATGCATCCTGAATTCACAGTTATATGGAATGGTTCTTCTAGTTTTGAAGCGCAGAAGCAACTGTTCCGCTCGATTCTTAATTGCCAGAAACTGAGGGCTGTAAGAAGCAGTTGCGGAAACTTGTGCAAACGCTTGACCGAGAAGGTTAGCAACGTCTAATGGGTTCGAATGCATCATATTGCCGGTTTTTAAAACCGGAATAGAAGTTTCGTGATAGATTCCATTGGCGGCTTTTACTTTTCTCCATAAAAGTTTACTGGACGTGGATGATGTGATGGATGAAACAAAGTTAATCCATGATTCTCTCTGGCTACGACGTCGAATGCGGCGGGCTAGCGCCTTGGCTCTTTTAAAGGCGATCAAATTCTCAGTCGTAGGGTACCTTCTGAAACGATTCCAGAGTTTTCTCTGTTTCTTATGACTATCGCGGCAGGATTCATTCCACCACGGTCTACGAAATTTTCTTAGCCGTGGTGTGGTTTTCGGAATGGTGGCGTTAGCGGCGTTCATTATCGTATCAATGACATTTTGTACTGCTTGTGAAACGTCTTCATTACTGACCATAGCCTCATTGATACCTGCTACTTGGGAAAATGTATTCCAGTCTGCCCGCTGGAATAGGAAACGCGGAGGACAAATAGTCGCACCACCGCTATCAGCGTGGGAGATTATTAGAGGGAAGTGATCGCTATTGTGCAGATCATTCCCAACTGTCAAATTTAGCAACGGTAGCAGTTCAGGAGAGCACATGGCCAGGTCAAGACAGTGGAAGCTACGCGTGGGCGCATGGAAGTATGTTTTCTCGTCAGTATTGAGCAGGCAGAGACAGTTGTTAGCAATAAACTGTTCGATCTGCTGCCCACGAGAGTTGGCACTATCCGAGCCCCACAAAGTACTATGTCCATTGAAGTCGCCAAACAAAATGAAGGGTGACGGAAGTTGGTCTACTAGATTGTCCAGGTCTTGATGACAGATAACACCGTGAGGTGGAAGATAAATACAGCAGACTGTGACTAAAGATCGTATATGAACCTGCACAGCCACAGCCTGAAGAGATGTATGTAAAATAAGAGGTGTGCTCGCATAGAAATTTGAAGTGAAAATACCGACACCTCCAGAACCATGAGATCCAGTGTATGTATCTTTCCGAACACAGCTATATCCGCGTAACTTGATGGGAATGTTGGGTGTCAAGAAGGTTTCTTGAACACCGAAACAGATAGGATGAAATTTGTTAATAATTGATTTCACGTCATGAAGTTTGGAACGAATGCCGCGACAATTCCAAGAGAGAAAGGTACCCATTAAGAGACTGGTTTAGAGGATAAATGAGAAGATACAATTGTTGGAGTTGCCAGGTCTTCGCAACTCATTTCAAGCTCAGACTCATCCTCAGATGGATGTAATTTTATATCTGGGTTATTCAGCTTTTCACCAAAGATGGACGTTAGGTCCTTGTGGACTTTACCTTGTGTAGCTAGTCCCAAGGCTACGGAATTTTTTGATGTCGATTTCTTTAACTTTATTGGGAGGTCGTTTTGCTTAAGCCCGCGTTTTGCAAGCTTTAGTTTCATTGATTTGCTAGATTTGACTTTCTGTTTATTTGTTTCCGGTTTGCAAGTTTCAGGAGCACTTACTGTTGATTTTTCAGTGTCAGAGTCGGATGTTTTCTCAGGTTGATTGGTTTGAGGCTTACTTTTGATACAGTTTGGACATGAGCAATTCGCACAAAATGTTTTTTGGACGGCAGATGCATAGCTTAAGCCTGGCGTTGGAGTTTCCGCTAAGACCTTTCGTCTAGCTTCAGGATAAGATATGCTTTCCTTTATTTTAAGTGTTATGATTTGCTTCTCGAGAGTCCATCGTTTGCATGCCCGTGAAAAAGATGAGTGTGCGCCATCGCAGTTCACACACTTTTCTTGTGCGGTACACTGCTGGCTGTCATGGCCTTTCTCAGCGCAGCGGGCGCATGTGATAGTCCCGCGGCAATTTACCTTCGAGTGGCCGAAACGCTGACACTGGAAACATCTCAAGGGGTTTGGAATGTACTGCCTCACTGGAAGTTTCATATACCCGGCATAGATATATTCTGGTAGTTTAGGAGAATGGAACGTCAGTATTAGATGCTTAGTATCAAGGAGTTGTCCATCCCGCCGAATAGTTATACGGCGTACATGTGTCACTCCTTGTCCCTGTAATTCCTTCAATATTTCTTCAAGCGGCACATTAAATAATTCGCCGCAAGTGATCACGCCCTTTGAATAATTCAATGCTACATGTGGTTGGACAGAAACAGGTATTGTGGCCAGCGCTTTTAACTTTAAAATTTGGTGCGATTGCTTCTTAGTACTAACCTGCACCAGCAAATCCCCTGAACGCATTTTTCGAATTGAGGAGACCTCGCCAACTGTTGCAGAGATAGCCTTCTGAACAAGGAAAGGCGAAACTGAGTTGAAAGATTCATTATTGTCCGATATTCGTTTAATAACAAAAAAGGAGTCAAAGATTGGAAGATTTTGGGAAAGTTTCATTGTTCTTTGTTGCCCACTGAAGGGAGCCTTTTTAGGAGGAGCCATACGATATTAAAGAAGATTCGGGCCCGACGGCACCGCCCACCACGGAGCCCAACAAGGGAAGGCAGCCACCAGCTCTGGACAGTTCCAACCTCGGCACTTACCCTAGTGCTAATCGGTACCTATACGCTCGGAGTTACCCCCGGGGACAGTGACCACCCTTAACGCCAAGCCCAAGGAGTAACCCCTTCGCTTGATCCCTAGCAAACTAGCCACTTAGGTGGCTAGGTACCAGCCGATTGATGCACAGGGGACCACAGTACACCACCCGTCTTTCTAATGGGTCGCCACGCACGGCCAACACGTGGGGTTTTTGGCTGTCCATGAGAAGCAAGAAGCAAACAGAGCGGCGACAGCTTCTCATGGAGAGCTCCCTCGCTTGCCGTCGAGGGAAGGAAAAAACAGCAGAAAGCAGAAGGCGCAGTGGAGAGTAAACATGAAGGGAGTAAAGATCCCTGGGAACCTCGGGATTGGGACACCCGTACTCACCTTTAGTAGGTGAGCCCCTGAGGGGACCATTTTTATAGAATCGTGATATTCAGATTTTCATTAATCGGTCAGTTTTATTGATTCGTTTAGTTGATTGGAGGGTATTTCTTTTATTTAAGATATTTTTGTTAAATATGTTTCACAGGGCAGAGGATATATATAATAATTTAAAATTTGTAAGTCATTAGCATTTATCTAATCAATTTACATAAAATATAATTATTTATTTCATTTAGACCATTTTGTTAGCTGTCTATTACTAAAGGTTTACGAATTAGCTGTTGGGCTCTGACTAGAGTAGATATCTTGAAATTTTAAACCAAGTTTGCCTTAAATAAAACTGTTACATTGTATTAGTAATATAGGTATTGTAAAAGATCATAGAAAATGTTTTCACGCATTTTATTTTGTGAAAATTATCATATTTCATATTTTTTTTTATTTTACACAGATAACGCATTTATGTGTTGAAAATTACACCTTTATATGTTTTTAATTTGAAATGATAGTTAACTTATTTTTTAATTTGAACTTTTGTGGATGTGATGGCAACGCTTTATAAGAGTTATTTTTTTCCCCCGTTGGCTCCATTACATTACGCATTCCACTACGTGCTCGTGCATCTTAAATTTTATTTTTATTTTGTGAGAAATAAATTGTTGAAAAATATGATTAAATTAATTTTTTTAAAGAATTCCTTAAAAAGAAAAATTTAATCAATGTATAGAAACATTAGTATCATTGAAAGGATTATTTATTTAAACTTCAGTATGATGTAAAAATCAGTTTTGTGCGATAATAATTTCGGAGGTTATAGCCAAAATTTCGCCTTATTTTTAATTAATTAAATCGGTCTGAGGTGCACATTACCGACCTTCAAGGTATAGATATGCCAAATTTGGTAGCTTTAGGTCAAACGATCGGGATTGTAGAGCGCCAACACACACATTGAGCTTTATTATTACGAAGAAAAATCAGACCACTCGTGGCATTCACAGCTTTGTCAAAGATCCGAAATTTTATGTGTTTGCGGGGGGGGGGACAATTCTTTTATTATTCAGTCTGCCAGAGAGTTTTAGGGAGACCACTTTGTTTATTTGCTTAAACAAAGAATTCTGCAACAACCCTGACAATTTTTTAAGAGATCAATCAAGAGACATGATTATCTGTACTCACTAGAGTTTGTGTACACGAGTCATAGCTGCTATAACATCTTGGGAGAGTCCTGGATGGTGGTACACATATATGTCCTAAAAATATAAGTTACACATGAAACGATCCAATTTTAAAAGACAATCAGATTCATGAAGCATTTTAATCAGTGTTTGTATTTTAATGGCTGATGTACCCGGCAATGTTCGGGTTTGGATTGGATTTTGTTGTTTATTGGCGCAAGAGCCATTTCTGACTATACTGCGCCAGACACATGGTAAAAAGGCAGTCTTATACTTTATTTAAACAACTGTAAAAACTGGATGTAAACACTGATAAAATTTCAAATCAGTACGTCTTAAAATTGTAAACAAGTTAAAAAACAATAAAGTTAGATGTTAAATAATATGGCAATGTTCGGGAGTAAAAAGCTAATAATTTTAGCATAAAATCTATTTTCATATAAAACTAGCGGCCTTTGGTGACCAGCTCGTTCTCACAGATTAACGATTTTTTGTGGGGGGAGGCGTTAAATATTAAAGTAAAATGCACATTCCCCCCCCACACACACACAAAAAAAAAGAAAGAAAAAAGGAAAGGTGATTTGTTTACTTCATAAGACCGAAAAGAATGGATTTTATTGAATAATGCCGGGTTTAATCTCGGCCAGTTATAAGACGGCCAGTTGACAGCGCATGCGCTAAAAGGGACTGCTTTATGTTTGTCACAATTTCATAAGATAGATTCAGACATTCCATGCTTGGCTATAAATTGCCGTTTTGCCGTCCCTGAATTTTTTTTTCACTTCGTATGTATTTAACGATGGATTTTACACAAAGAAACATGGTAAAATTTAAAAAAAAAGTTCAACATACCTCAATTAGAAAGGCTATAGAAAAAAAATGTCAAATAAAATGAAAGAAACACACAAGAGAACAAAGAGCAAAAAATGTCGGAATCAATCTATGATAAGTTTTTTCACTCCAAGAAAACAGCCAAAATCTACAAACGAATGCGCAATAAGGAAAAAAAAAAAATACAATACAGCGGCATTTTGTTGTCCCGTCGGTACAATTACTTGCCATCGACTGAACAGCCTTTTTCAGCCTTTCTACGTATGCGCTCTGCCTACTAGCCGTCTTATAACTGGCCGAGAGACCCAGAATAAACAAACAAATTTTAATTCTTGCAAATTAAATATTATATATATATATATAACAGGTTCGAAACCCGATTCCACTGAAGAGCAGTCGTATAAGCGGGTCTGGTGTGCAATAAATCCGTCGGGGCCAAACGTTCACCCGCTGGCGTGGTATGGAAGTTTTGAGAGGGGGAGCCAGCTCAGGAGTCGTCCTCGTCGTCGGACCGTGGCTGAAAATTACAATTTCCGTCTCAAAATAGCACTAATATTGCTTTGAAACGGGACGTTAATATAACTAAATTAAACAAAATCTAAAATCAAATAAAAAGCACAACATAACAATTATTTTGATATCAATAAATGGATATTTTTTTTTTTCATTTTTAAGAAATTTCTTCCTTTAACTATATATATCCTTCTGAAACGACAAAATCGTATAAAATTCAACCGATAAATTCTTTACTTTACCCCTCTTCTTTCTTCAACGTCCCGAATGTAATTTGTCAGTGCTACAGCAGCAACATAAGGATTCAAATTTTCTGTGTCGACTTCAGGGAGGTACAACTTCACCAAAAAGTGCAGTCCTTCCGTCAATATTTCACAATCTCGAACTAGGGGAGTCAATATCAGAAATGATACGATCTGCAAAAAAGAACTAATAAATATGAGATTTCGCATTTTTTCTGCATTTATATTTATATATCTATATATTTAAAATAATTTACAAAAAGAACTAACTCCAATAACTGCTGGACCGTCAATCTGTACGTTATACGAAAGCTGATGAATTCAAGTTAAGTTAAAAACGTTCATTTGCTTTCCATCAACCTCTATGCTGCAGATATACTACAGAAACATTACTTTTCTTTACTGTAACGTCACGACATTGGTAGGGTTTATGACAGAGAAAATTTAAATGAACTTGACCACAAATTTGTCTCTCGGAATATTTATTTACAACTAATCATAAATAAAAAAAAACTACAGTTTGTTCTCGCCAAAACATTCTAGTATAGTCTCTAACAAACTTGAAAGATCATCAAATGAAGTATATTACCAATATTAGTTAATATTAATAATATTAACTTTTGGCGTTAATTTAGTATTTTTATACTGAATCTATCGTGTCATCCCTGGCGAGTTATTTGGCGATTAATCCCTGGCATACCTTTAATAGTGTCCAAAAATCGAATTTGAGTGTTAGGCATTCATTATCTTCTCGACCGATAGAAACAAAATTTTGACACAAAACTACATTTGAAGCCACAAAATCCCTTATCAAATTTGATATATTTAAGTTCCTGCCTTTTCGATTTATCAGGTTTACTTGGTTTTGAAAGTACAAACCGACGGGCAGTTAACCCGTAGTTCAAAATTTGGCAGGTTGGTTGGTTGGTTATTTAAGGTTTTTGGCACAAAAGCCAAATCTGGCCATGCTGCGCCACTCGAATGGTGAGATAAATCAAATTCATATAAAAAGTAATACTATGAAATTTATATATAAAAAGCTAAATTTCAAAGGGCAACGTATTAAAACTAGTACTCTAAAAATAATATACTTTTCATATTTTCTAATAAAGGCGAAAAACAAATTAAAGACGAAAATTTAACAAATTGAGGAAGCAAAACTAAATAGAATGTAAAAAACCAATTTTCTGTAAAAATTTAAAAATGTTAGGATGAGGACTTTCACCCACAATCTCTCGCAACTTGATGGATAGCGAATTAAAAAACTTTACGCGATGTGGATTAAAATTAGGGCACTCTATTAAAACATGTTTGACTGTTAAAATTACATGGCATTTTGGACATGAAGGGCATTGTTCCCCAAATAAAAGATACTTATGGCTAAAGCGGGCATGGCCAATTCGCAGTCGAGTCAATTTAACGTCTAATGCACGTACAGGAATAACAGACCATACACTTGTCATTGGATCAACAGAGTGTAGTTTATTCGAAGTTTGCTGTTCCCAGGATTGCTGCCACAAAGCGCGAACATGATCAGCAAAATATTTTTTTGCATCGTCATATGGAAGTTCACGCTGTAACAAAGAACTTGCCGTTTTTGCCGCAACATCTGCCATTTCGTTTCCGGGTATTCCGACACGACTCGGGACCCAACAAAATAAAATTTTTGCGCCTCTTTTTTCAAGATCGCGAAGAAGAACAAGGATTTCCATAGCAACAGGATGCATCCGGTTGTTGAAATTGGAAAGAGACCTCAAAGCACTGATACTGTCAGTATAAATGCAGAATGTCTGGTTAGAAGAAGCTGAAATCAGTTGAAGAGCGCAAGCTATTGCAATCAATTCAGCAGTAAAAACCGAGAAAGACGTGGGCAGGCGATAGTTATAAGTTTCAGAGGGAAACACTACTCCGCTACCAACATGCCGGTTGGATTTTGATCCATCAGTAAAAACTTCTGTATAAGGGTAGTATTGACAACGGTGATAGTGAAAGAGCTGCTGAAAAACAATCGGTGCTGTTGTAGATTTATCGTAACCAGAAAAAGGGTTCAAAAATGAAAATTGTGGAACATCCCAAGGAGGAAAAGAATAGAAATTTATTGGTTGAATTAAAACCTCGGTAAGTCCCGAATCATGAATGAAAGCTTTAACCCTCTCATTAAATGGAGGAATGTGATACGGGCGAGCATCATAAAGTCTCCGAAGACCAACCGGGAGAGACAGGTGATTAACAGGATGTTTCGGAGCTGATAGCATTCGAAAATAGTATTGTGCGGTTATCTTCTTACGTCGAAAATTTAAAGGAAATTGACTGCATATGGCATACAGGCTTTCTACTGGTGATGTGCGAAAAGCACCAGAGCAAATTCTAAGGGCAGAATGGTGTATCGTATCAAGCTTTCGCAGAACGGAAGGACGAGCAGATGCATATACCATGCACCCGTAATCAATGCGGGATAAAATGACGGCCTGATAGATCCGTAAGAGGGATGTACGATCAGCCCCCCAGGAAGTATTCGATAGTACCTTCAGGATGTAGAGAGATTTCTCGCACCTCTTCCGCAGATGCAGGACATGCGGAAGAAAAGTGAGCTTCCTATCAAAAATGACACCTAAAAACCGAATTTCATCGGCAGAGGGAATGGCAGTTCCACGAATATTGATCACAGGTTCTGGATGCAGCTGTCGTTTTCGGCAAAAATGCACGCAACGACTCTTTTCCGGGGAAAGAGTGTGCCCATTTTTATCACACCACGAAACTAGTTTGTTGACTGCATTCTGCAGTTGCCGTTCAATTAGGTGCATATTAGAACCTTGTGTGGAGATCTGCAGATCATCAACATAGAGCGTACCTTGAACAGATGG
>JAPMOR010066512.1:0-12164 GCA_026543865.1 Argiope aurantia
AAAAAAAAATGAATTGTTGAAAAACGCAACTCAGCGAAATAATAATTATTTTTTTGTATTAAGAAATCCTAGTTAATATTGGTTATGTTTTATGTCAACTGATTAAATATATTTTTGATTAAAAAAGAAAATCCATTTTGTTTTAAAATCAAGAAGTTATTCGACGGACATATAAAGGCAGTTAAAACCCGTGATCGATAGCAGAAATTACAAATAATATACGATTCCTCAATAAATAGGCGTGTAAAGGCATTGCCGCTTGACAGTGGGAATTTTGCAATTTTTCGTATATATTTTAAAAACTATTACAGATATGGTCGTAATTTTTAGGATTTTGATGTTTTAGTATCTTAGCTATCCTGTCAATTAAAAATTTTACTATGATACTATTCAACTTTTTTTTTTAAACTTACGTTTAAAATTCATAGAAAATATATATTATTTTTTTTATGAATGAAGTTATTTCATGACTTTGTCCAGTAAAATTATGTTTTTTAACTAACAAAAAAAATTGAGAAATATATTATAGTTTCAGAGAACGGTTCCAAACGGCTTGATTATTATTGTTTTAAAATTTATTTATTAATAGTTGGACTTTATATACTGAACAATGTACAACAAAAGGCTTAGGTAAAAAATTAATTAAAAGTAAAAATAAAAATAAAATTAAAAAATTTAAAGCAAAAATTTTTAAAAAAACCTCACCTAACACTCACCACCGCACTAAACGGTGAGATGCGGAAGGATGAGCACATTTCTGAAGTTCTTTATTCTTTTCCTTGATTCCCGCCCCTTTACATACTTTTTAGTTCTCTATTTTTTAAAAAAAATTTTTTTTGCCATGTGAGTATCGTGTCGTTTCTGATCGTATTATTTTATTGTAAACATAAATTACGTATTGATTGATTATATGGCTAATTCAGGCAGTAAAATAACTTGAGATTTAACATGAAAAATATTTTATATCATCTAAAAATGTTATCAAAAAATTCAATAACAAATTTAAAAAGTGCTTTAATCTAAAAGATATTATTACTTTGTAATTATTATAATTTATTTTCCATTTACTCATCATAATTTAATGTTCACACACCTCAAAGTAAAAAAAAAATTGCTTTACAGTATTTTATTATGAATTAGTATCTTTTCCTGGTAATATTGGCGAGTTATCTGTAGTTTTTACGCCTCTGTTGTCGGCATATAATCCAAGTTCACCTTCCTTATTTTATCTTTCCTCTCACCCGATTTTGACTAAATAAAAACATCCCGAAGTATGTACAAAAATGCAAAGGATTTTAGAATCCAAGAATGAACAGTAATTTAATGATCGGTGTAAGAATTCTAAGCTATAATATAAGAGTGACATTATGCGTATTACAAATATGAGCAAATTATGATAGTGAGTACAAGGAGGACATTATATTTACAAATGAAACTGGAACGACCGGTAAATCTTTTGTTGAAATTCCAATTTTTTTCTGAAGAATTTTTCCGTTAAACCTACGCAAGCAGGCCTTTAGGCTTTCTGACATCTATATTAATTGGGATATTACAGCAACTTTTGCTAAAAAGTCTGTTCGTTCACTTCCTAAGATACCATAGCATTCTTTTATATGAATAAGTAAAATTGTTGTCTGATTCTTTTTAAGACACCGAAAGACTTCTAGGGTTCCAACCATAAACTTTTATTTTTGCGCTGTTTATAATTTAAAGCGAAAATAGAGGAAAAGGAAAATCTGGTAGCGTCATTTTTCAAAACATTATAACTCTCGAAATATTCATCAGAAACATAAAAATTTTGGAGGGTTAATCTATGACAATGCAATCGATGAAGGAGAAAAATTAGTAGGCGTAATGGAAAAACTTCGGACAATGTTAATTAGCTCGGTTAGTCAATATTCTATCTAAATAACCTGCTACTTTAAGTCATTTCTACTGAAACTAGTTTTGTGGAGATGTGATTATAAATGCTCGAGTTATAGAAGTGTCCACTTAGATTTCGACGATTGCCCATTGTACCTTCCTATATATTATCAATGTCAATTCCTTTTATTTAAATCGATATGAAGATTATTAGTAAGCACTTTTTTGCAGTTGCTTTGTTTCATTTGCGAAAGCTAGTCCCTTCACACTGATGAAGCTTTTATTTGAACAAGACTTTAACTGAACAATATTAATTTTCGCTTGATATTTCTTTGATTGACTCAGCGTAAAAAAATAAGCATCAAAATCATTTTAGTTCTTACATTAGAATGGTGCTGAAATTCCGAACAGACATGGTGAACATAACAGTCACTATGAAGCTTCTTCTAGAAAGTTTGAAATTAATAATGCAGTTAGATATAAAACTTCCGTATCAAATTCAAACATATTTCGAATAAGCAAACTCATGAAAAAAGAAGACAGATTTCTTTTGCGATCTCTATATTGGTTATTAATCTATGAAGCTGAACTTCAAAATAATTTCATACCGTATACTAGACTGCAGCTGAAACTTCGAAAATCCTTGGTGGAAAAAGGATGAAGCTTGCTCCAGAGACATATAGTTGAAAATATAACTCCTGTACAAATTTAGAAAAAAAAAATAAGTTCAAAAATAAAACAGGCATAATTCTTTTATATCCGTTATATTGTTCATTGATCATTTCAAAATAAAACAAAAAATAATTTTATTCTTTACACTTTGAAGACATATATTAAGAGAAGGGACGAAGCTTGTTCTAGAGTGTTTGAGCATAGAAATGTAGAGTTACACATAAACATCCTGTACTCATTTCCAACATTTTAAAAATAAGTAAGCTCGTGTATAAAAAAGAAAAATACCTTTCGCTTATTTTTATTTTTCATTAATCGGTGATATTGAACCTGAAATAATTTTATTGCTTATTGTAGATTTCAGATCAAAATTTATGAGACATGGTGAATTTGGGATAAATCTTGTTCTAAAGCTTTGAACATCGAACGAACTATTAAAAATAAAACTTTCAAACGAAATTTGAACTACATTAGAATGAAAAAAATTTTTGAGTACAGAAGACATAAGTCCATTGTACAGTTTATATTCTTCATTAATATATGAAACTAAATTAAAAAATCATTTTAATCTTTATATTTGATTCCGACGGAATGTTCGAAGTGACATGGTGAAATTAGGAGACAGGATTAAGCTTATTCTTCAAAAGTGCTTGAATATGATATGCAAAGTTAAATATAAAATTAATTATATATTTCTTAGATGTATTTACTTTTACCAATTTCGAATATCCATACAATAAGAAAATCCATGAATAGATAAGAAAGAATTGCTATTATACTGTATATTTTCCATTTATTTATGAAAATGATATTCAAAATTATTTTATTCCTTATTCCAGATACCGGCTGAGACATCCAGTCCATTTCATATTTTATACTATATTGTGGCTACAACTTCGAAGAGAAATGGTGAACTTTGGAGGCATGATGAAGTTTGTTCTAGATTATTTGAACTTCATACGTTAAGTTGAATATAAACCTTAAGTACGAGTTTCGAAAATTTTCAGAATAAACAATTTCACAAATAAAGAAGACAGAATTCCTTCATATCCTTTATATTGTTCTTTACTCTTTACGATTGTACCTCAAAATCATATTTTTTTTTTTTAACTAGGTTGTGGCTACAGCTTCGAAGGGACATAGTGAGCTGTGGAGGGAAGATGGAGCTTGTTCGAGAATGTTTCAACTTGGTGCACAAAGTTAAATATAAAACTACGCCATCAAGCTCAAACATTTTCAGAATAAGCACGTTCATCAATAAAGAAGACAGAATTCCTTTTTATCCTTTATTATGATTCTTTAATGTACAAAATTTTACATCAAAATAATTTTTCTCTTTACGCTGGATTGCAGCTGTAGCTTCGAAAAAACATAGTGAACTTAGCAGAAATGTTTCACCTTGTTCAATAGTATTTTAACTTCTAACGAATAGTTAAGAATTTAACACTTGAACCAAATTCCAACATCTTTAGATGAAGCTTATTTATGAATAAAGAAGAAATAATAGATTTATCTTTTATATTATTCATTAATCTATGAAACTGAATTTCGAAATCTTTTTATTTTTGATAGGAGATTGCAGCTATAAATATATCACCTATACTATAAATATATCATTGCTTTTTTAAATATATTTTTCTTTTAAGGCTATAGCATTTTTTTAAATGTTATTTTAATTATCTTCTTTCACTAAAGCTACATGATGAGAATATGAATAAGAATACCTTGAATGAAAATGATATTGCTGCTGTAATTTCTAATCACAATTAACCAAATTAACATCAATGGATAAAGGTTAATTTTTTTAGTGGTGTGAAACAAGATTAAAATAAAAATATGTAACTGAATGAGACTCAGAGGATTATTAAAGTGAATATATTTAAAAAGAAATCAACATTCGTGTCATAAAGGAAAATTATTATAAAACCGGTTAACCTGTGTTAGCTTTAATGGAAACCACATCTGGTATCTGTATTTCAAATTTCTAAAATGAATCTGTGTATGAATGTCGTTTAGATTGAATAATGGTTCTTACTACTGAGTCAAAAAAAATCTTATTGACACTTCATCTTAAAAGATCTTATTGATACTTTATATTTAAATCACATTAACTGAGAATTATTCTACGACGATTTTATAATGACTGTTGAAACTCATGGATCGCGACGAGTAAATCGATGGAAGCAATTTAGAAATAATATCCGGTCAGTCAACAAGCAGGCGTCGAAAGGCATTACAACTAGATAGTGAGAATTTTGAAGTTTTTTTCATAAATATTATTTATACTTTTACGATATGCTCACAGTTTTTAAGATTCTGATGTTTTCGCACCTCAGTTTTGATAGCATGTAAAAATGTTACTATGTTACATATAAGTTTTTTCTGACTGTCGTATTTAAAAATTTATAATAAGATATTAATTTTTGGGGATTTTATTTTATTATTTTGTATTGTAAAATTAGATTCTTTTAAGAAGTCAAAAAATTGAGACACATATGAAGGAGACAACAGAACAAGATGATGATACTATAAGTTGATCATTTTTAATAAATTCGGGTTTCGAGGTAAATTGTTTTTCTAAAAAAATACCTCTGCAAATCGAGCATTTATAATTGCATTTTCAGAATACTGGTATCGATGTAAATGGCTTGAAAAAATAGGTTTGCTCATATAGAGAAACTGATTAACCGAGTTAGTTAATTAATCAATATCTCGAATTTTCTCATTACACCTACCATTTTTTAGCACAATTTATTTTTTTTGTCATGAAGTATGTCTTTTATCCCAGAAAAAATGATACTTTCAGTGTTAAAGGAATCTTAAAACCTTTTGGCCATATCTTGGAAACTACTATAAGTATCTCGATTTTTTTTTGGCGCATTAAAAGAACATGTGTTTGCTATACAAAGTGTCAAAAGTAATTCATAGATAAAAGAAAATGAGTTTTTATTACGAATTTTTAAACACGTAATTGAGAAAAAAAGTGAAATTTAATATATTAAAAGTTTGATGTAAGAGCTGATAAGATACTGAAACTATTGGAATCCTGAGAAACAAGCATATCTGTAATAGTTTTTGAAATACGCCTACTTTGTTGCGAGACAATACACACAATCCATCAAAGAAATTTCAAGACTAGGTTTATAAAATTTGAAAAAAAGAATGTAAATATTTTTTTAGAAATTTTATGCACAAAAAAACTCATTCGGCTTCAATACATTTGTTACAACTGCTTAATAACGACTCGAATGTTTGTTCGAGTTCACTTTGTGGTATTGCTTCCAAACCAAATAAATTTGTTTATCTAAATAAGCCTTCCCCTTTTATCAATTTCCATAGATACCAAGAGGGATGAAGATGCGACAATAAATACTCGACTTACAGAAGTGTAACTTTAAGGTTAAAAGGTGAATTTGTGTTTTAGATACGGTTTCTTTCTCCCAACCGATTGAAAACAAAATCTGGCATAGATCTACGATTCCAGTCACAAAATTACATACCGAATTTGATATATTTAAGTCATTGCGTTTCTGAGTTATTGGGTTTACATGCTTCTGAATATACATATATACATACGTTCAACACTTCATTGGATTTAGCTCAAAATTTGGTAAACGACAGGTGTTAAATCTGTGCACCGATTTTTATTCATATATTTCTTTTCGTTTTGTCGTTATCGTTTGAAATTATTTTCGAACAGCCGGACAGGCAGACCTTCTCTCAACGGAGTTTTCTCAAAATCTGACAGGTATCTGCGGTGCAAAGACAGTAAACAAAATTTCATTCGTCTAGCTCAAATCGTTTTTGAGTTATATTTGTCACTGATAGACAGACGGACAGACAAACATTTTCCAAACATATGTTTTTAGAACTCATGGATGTCCAAAATGTTTAGATTCGTCAATATCAAGAGTTCGAATTTTTTGACAATTACAATTTCAATACTTCATATATTAGAAAGTAAAAAAATCATACTGCTTTTTACGAAAATGTGCAAGTTATATATATTTTTTCCTAATTTGTTCTGTTCAAATAATCTGTTACCTAGTAGGGCAGCGCTTAAAAGTTGGTCCTTTTCCATACATAAAAAAATTAACTTGCTAACAATTGATTTTTTTTCACTTTGAGCCAGTTTGCAGCCATATGACGGCGGATTATGAACTAAACCAGAAAGTGAACTCCTTTTCTATATTTTTAATTTCATAATTTGCTTTTTGTTAGATCAAACACGTCAAACAAAAAGGAAGGATAAAAATATAACACTGCAACTGACAAGATTAGAATGTCAGCAACAAAGACAAGGAAAAAAAAAAAAGCTGAGTCAGGCAGTCATCTAGCATTTATCTATTCTATATTTTATTAGTAAAAGAAAATACACTATATGTATTTTTTTTAAAAAAATTTCAGTGTCTGGACTTGTCTAATCATTGCCTGAACTTTTTATTGATTTTGCTTTTAATTTCTGCCCGTTAGCGGATGCATATAGTTTGAACAACAAAAAAAAAAGTATTTTTTAACGTGTTCACATAAGTGACGTGTTCGAAGTCAGACAGGTATAATGACAAAAATGTATTTTACGTACTAATGGATCTAAAATGTAAAGATTAGTGAAAATCGCGAGTTCGAATTTCTTGACGATTATAATATTTTCTCTGTACTTCGCTAACGGGAAAGTAAAAAAGAATGCAAAATTTCCACTGCGGTCACACGATTCGATTGAAGAAGAAGAAAATGTCTATAGTTGGGCAAACGGCGTACGCGATAAGTCAATATTCAAATAAAAATGCTAACTTTTTTTTCTCCGATATTAAGAAACGATAATTTAATATTAAGAGACTGAAAATCTTAAACTTTATTGAAAATTATTAGTATAACCATTAAATAATGGAAACTATTCGTTTAAGAAATGATTTTGATAACGTGTGAGCAAGCTGTCGATCCAAATTCTGAATAAATCAAATCTTAAGTAGTGAAAAATTTATTATCAATAAGTTGTGAGGAAAAATATATTATCATGGTTAAAAAATGATATCATTTTTCAAATTGTCTTCAAGTAAATTAGTTATTGAATAAAAGATGAATAAATTGATTTCATTAGAGCTGAGAAAGAAAATTCTAGCTTATAATATCTAAATTAAGAAATAATATATATTTATTGATTTGCAGATTGAAATTTCGAGAACAGCATCTTATTCACGAATTTGAAAAAGTAAACAAGCTGTGATGAAAATATAAACTAATGTCTTTTGTATCTTGTCTCATAGGTAAACAAAGGATAATATAGACTCGATATTTGAAATATTTGATATAATTTCCAACAAAATTGCTGAGCTGAAATTGTAATATATGGTAAATATTTGTTTAAGAAATTGTATATGAGGACTGGCAACATTTCAGAATTCAAAACTGAAGGTATAAATTTACCTTGAGATGCGATGATTTGTATCTCGTGATGCTTGAAAGAATCTCAAGATCATCAGTGCCATGCTTTCAAAGAAGTACATACATCAACAACAGAGTAACATCATTATTAAAATAAATATACTCCTTTGTTATTCAAGAATGAACATCATTTGTAATTTTTATAGATAATAAAGTGACTTTTTATAGAAAAATTGTGTTTAAATTATGTCTTTCAAATAAAAAAAATGTCTTCCGCCTTCATTCATGCTGAAGTAAATTAAATTTCCTCAGAATTTTATCTTTTTTGTAAGTTTATCTCTTAATGTTTTTATTTTGTGTAAATATTTTTATGTTCATTCACTTATTTCTGCTCTTCAGATATTCATGCTCTTATATTTGGAATATAATATAGGATTTTTATATTGCAAATTTTCTAACTTATTGTAATATTTGGAGTTTTATTTTTATATCGCGTTAAACGACGAAAAAAAAAATGTGAATTGTGTTTGCAGAAACATTTTCAAAAAAAGTTCTTCAAATTACGCTTAAACAGATACGCTATTTTTCTTTGAATTTCAATTAAATACATTTTAAAACTGCAGTCAAATTTCTTTTTATGATTTTTAAATAAATTATATTATTAATAAATTAAATGCGGGCAGAGATAAGAACTCTTTTTTCGAATTCCGTCTCTCCTATTTATGGAAAAGTTCCTACTTTGTTTCAGCCGCTCACTGATTTTTTTTATTTTTATTTGTGGGTCAAATTTTTTTATGCCCAAAGCAATGTGCAGAAAGTTCAAGAAGTACAAGCAAAAGGAAATTTATAAACGAATCTATTTTACGAAAGTGCATCAAAGCTATCTTTGTGTATTTGTAAACATTACATGAGGTTGAAAATGAAGCTTTCCAAAACGGTTTTATTATAATTAATAGATTTAGAGCCCATTATTAACAGTTATCAAAACCCCTGAAGGATTTATAGGAATTAATAAAAATCATTTATGTTGACCTCCTAAATTGGGCCCATGCAACCCAAAACACAACCCAATGCAACATCCGTAAAAAATGCATACAAAATTTGATAATTTAAAAATACGATTTCCGAATACATCTTCTTTAAATATGAAGGTAATTAAAAAAGCAATGAAAAATTCGATATTCTTAAGATTTCTTCAATAGTAATGTTTAATTCCTTCATTGAAACTGCCTTAGCTCAAAATCCCACTTTAAAACAACTAGTTTGTTATTTTAGGAAATACCTCATCATCTTGAACTGCAGCTACATTACTCTGAATTCGTATTCTAAACAACTGCATTTATTGAAAATTGGTGGAGCCTTCAAATGATTTATCTTAGACCAAAATCGAATGCACAGCTGATCTTAATACCGATGACCGATTGTCTTTTTATAATATTGTCTGCTAAAGCTCTTTTCTTTTATGTCAAGTTTCAGGTGAGGATCGGAAGGAAAAAATTTCTCACATTCAAACAAAAATCTCCTTAGTTGATTAAAGAAATCCATTGAGTCATGGAGTACAAAATACTTGTGAATCTTCTGTACACATAGATTATAAACTTTCGGAACGTTCAATATTTGGAGAGAGCTTAAGTGGCAAAAAAGTGAGCAAAAAAATGTAAAAGTAAACCATTGAAACTAAACTAAGAGATTGCATAAATTTTGATTTATCAAAAATAAATCACGGCTCTTAAAACTAACAAATGAGTGCAATAAGTTGTTACTAATCATAACACAATTTCATCTCTCGTTTTTTCTCAGTTTAGAACCAGCGATTTATTTCTACTAAAAGTCAAGACTCGCCACTTCACCCATTATTTATCATCTCTTCCCCTTTAGAAAATCGTTTTTCCGTAGACAGTCTGAGGTTGTAAATCTCGGTGGGTTTTTCTCACTCTTTCTCCTTTTCATCAAAATAATATTGTTCTGGAGTCTTCATTCCGAAATGCTTTTAACATCAGTCAAGCAAAGTTGTTGAACTGATTTGACATGAATTGCCTAGAAATAGCTTTTCTTGGGCCATGTGTATTTGGGCATAGTTATGCAAACAGGAACCAATTCAGGGTTGCCACGCGTATCTGGAAAAAAAAAATAATAATAATCCCTACGTTTTCCCCGTATGTATATGCTGTATAAGAGGAAAAGCGCGACTCACCCCTCCCCTAGTTTTTTACTGTAAAAAAAGAGCTCAGAGAGGTAAACAACAGTTTAACATTATCTGAAGTAGTAATATACTAAGCGAATGTTCATATTTACATACGAAAGAAGAAGAAAAATAAAAAAAAATTTTCTTTACTTTTACCTAGAATTTAGCATGGCAAATTCGCATGTTAACCCTTAAAAGCATGAATTTTTGCTTTTAATAAATTAAATTTGAAATCAACCGGGATACGGGTGTAGTTAATTGAAAAAAAATATTAAAAAAAAACCATTTTTATTTATTTATTTATTTTAAATTTTCAAAGAACATATTGATGTATTTCTACATCATCATGAACAATCATGCCTCGAGTTCTACGAATCTACTGCTTGCAATAATATAATATTTGAAACCTATATAATAACTCTCATTATAAAACATGAAAATTCATAAAATAATTATTTCTAGCATTTAAACATAAAAGGAACATAGCATTTGTTATATGACCACTGTGCGGTACCTTTACATAGTGGAATTACACCGCAATCTGTTTGAAAATATATGACAGTGTCCAAAGCCGTCTTTTCGTTCAACTATAAATGGCAAAGGATAAGATGACATTAGGTTTAGTGAACTTATGTAGAACCGATTTTGCATAACGATGTATTTTTACGTCATAAAAAAGCTCCAGTTTTCTTGCATAAATTTATCAGTATATGCAAAAATATAAATATTTTTCGTTACTCTTAACTTGTTTCTATCCGAAAACCATTTTTCATGTATGTTTTTATTAATTTTTTAATAAAAAAAAGTAATTCGTACCCCATTCAGAAATGAAATTGTTCTCAGGTAACGCTCCAACAATGAAAATCGTCACAGATAAAGAAATAAACTGCCAAAGATTCTAGTTGAGTTCGGAAATGATAAAATAGTTTTGAAAAAATTAAAATTAAAAAAATCACAATGCAAAGGTTGCTACATAAAGAGATATGAGGTTTTAAACATGCGATGCAGTTGTACATCACTTTGCATTTAAGAATTAAGGGGGGGGGAATATTGATAACTTACCTCATGTTTTCTAATTTTAAAATAACATAAAATTAAAGATTTGGGTGAAATAAAACACAAAATGACGTTCTTGGTATCAAGAACGTCAAGGTATCAAGATACAAACCATCCAATGATATTACTTAACAAAACAAATTTACAAAGGATTTTAGGCTAAAATTCGAGACCCGGTTCTACCGCAAAACTGTCGTGTAAGCGAGTCTGGTGCATGTTAAATCTTTCTGCGCCAAACATCCTCCCGATGAAGTGGTGTGTGAGTTTTGAGAGGGTGTGCCAGCTCAGGTCCATTATGAGGTCCGTCCCAAAATAACACACGAATTGCTTTAAAACGGGGCGTCAATATACCTCAATAAACCAAGCTAACTTACTTTTCTAAATCTTAATAATTCCTCATAAGCGCTGATTCAGCATACTGAGACTAATCTCTTCAAATCCGAGCATTTAAAACACCTATAAAAGTATATGTTATCAGTTCTAAAAATTAAAAATTCTTCATCAGATTTTCAACTAGCACAGTTTTGTTGATAGTAAATCTACTTTCCACTGAGACAATACGTGAATTATATTTACGATTTTCCAAAAATTCGAAAATTCTTTGAGCCTAAACATTAGAATAAAAATCATCTGAACGGATTTCTTTATTAACTTAATCAAACTCTACTAAATATTCATTTTTTTAGTTTTTTCGGGTAAATTTCGAATTGGATATTGGCACGTTCACGCAGAGGAAAATTATGCTTTGGAGTGATGAAGTGGAAGCAAATCAACCATTAGCCTTTCACAAACATTGTTTTCAATAAACGATTTTGAACAAGTTGTAATTTTTAAAAGAGAAAAACTTCTGGTCATACATTCAATTTGCTTTGTAATATTTCTTACAAATATAAATACACTCTGTTAGTGGCAGCTCTAAGTTCTGTGCGCAAAATAGCTACATTAGTATTCAAGTAATTTGAAGTCATTATTCCATTACCGTCATTTTTTCTGTCTTGGAAATTTG
>JAPMOR010066526.1:0-36268 GCA_026543865.1 Argiope aurantia
GTTGTATCATTTATTAGGAATGCGCAATTACTTGTATTTGTTGTTATACAATCAATTTGTACTAGAAAGTAACAGCGCAACAACCTCTTTCCCCAAGAATCACATTTTGACACTTTTGAATTATTACGTGATCTCAGTCACTTTGTTTGCTCTCCGTACATTTATGCTTTTTCTGTTAGTAATAAAAATTATAACTACATTCATAACAAAAAATAATTTTAAATTATTTCAAACTACATGATCTGCTAGTCTTAATTTTTCATCATTTACTAAAAACTAAATCACCAATTTCTAAAATTAAAATTTTTTGGTTAAGGAAAGATATATATGTAAGCATATAATTCTAAAAAGCAGAAGGCAGGTTTGAAGACATAGAAGAGACATTTCACATTTTTAAATTCATTTTAATCCATCCCGGGAAAGAAATTTATTTACAAGCAGGCGCGGACAAAACACGTGCACAACAGCGCGAAACAAAAAGCAGAAGTAAGGATGAGACGAAACAAATGATCATTTGTCTTAAATAACATGAGATTTCCGGCCACGTGTCAATTGAATGCTCATGTTCACCTTGGAAAGAGCAACTGATGGCGCAGTAATTTTTACACAGCTTCAGTTGAATTAAAAGTGGAATGAGATCAGGAAATAAGAGAATATTTTAAAATGACTTTTACATGGGCTGAATTAGGCGAAAAATTTTGGAAATTATTTAGGATTAAATTTTGTTTAAATATCATTACAATCCCCCCCCCCCCCACATAGCAAAACGAGGAAGTGCGTCGGAGCTTTTGACGCACAATCATACCTTACAGTGGTGTCTGAGTAAGTTTAATTTAAAAGTATATTGAAAGTAACACCTCAGTTTCCCTTAACTTCACATTATATAAACATTAATGCAGAAATCCCATTCATCATTTTATATTAGAAGCCTAAAAAGACTTATATTTGTGAAAATAGTATATAAAAACCTTAATAATCAACAGTAATAACAAAATATTAATAAATTAAACAGTATATTGCACAAAGTTATTTGACCATTTTTCTGTAAAAACTGAATTGATGAACTTAATTTAATGAAGACAGTCTATGATGTATTTGCCTATATTATTTTTAAATGCTAGGAAGACTGACTCAACAAAATTATTAAATTAGAAATGAAATATTAAATTATTAAATAAAATATCAATATTGTTATGATTTCACCCAAATGAAATATCAGTATAGTTATGATCTTAAATAAAGTATTTTAGCTGTAAATAAAAACACAAGATTCAAAACTTTAGATAAAAAAACTTGGATATGAAAATAATGCTTTCAAAATTTAAATATTTCATATAAAACTGTTGGAAATGTAAATAAATATAAGATTCATGTATTTCAAACAAAACACTTGTAAATGAATGTAACAAACACAAGATTCCAAATAATCTTAGTTTTTTTTTTTTTTTTTACTTTTATTAACGTCCCGTTTGAAGCAACACTAGGGCTATTTTGGGACGAACCTCGTAATTTTGAACCGCGGTCAGATGACGAGGACGACACCTGAGTTGGCACCCCCCTCTCCACACCACACCAGCGGAAGAACGTTTGGTCAGGACGGATTTAACGTGCAACAGACCTCCTTACACGACGGTTCTTTGGTGGAATCGGGTCTCGAACCTGAAACCCTCCGGTTCCGAAGCCGAGACCTTACCACCAGGCCACCGCGGCCCCAAAATAATCTTATGATTAAGTGTTTAGGAAATAAAATATATAAAAGAAAATTGAAGAAAAGAAACATTTATATTTTGTAAAAAACAAGTATTTGGACACAGTGATAATGGAAGGTAGCATAATAAATGTCAGAGGTGTAAAAATTTTTCCTGAGGTATTAGTCTAATTATCACGTGTCATTAATTATTAAGTATATAAGAATCTTGGTATGTTACTTTTTTCGTTCACAAGGTCTATATGTATAATTTTTAAATAATAGATTTGAAAAAATTTAAAAACATCATAATATTTTTAATAATAGTATGAAAATATCATTTGCAATTGTATTGTAATTGGATTATGCTTTTAAGCGCCATTTTAATATGCAATCACCTTATTATTTCAAAATTATTATCTCAAAAATATGAAAGCATATTTTTGAAACTTCTAAATAAAAGAAGAGTAACTTGTAAATTGACACCTGAAAATCTGTATTGAATTGAAAATTATTTTCTAGAAGCAAGCTAGAATGGCCATACTTTTCCTTACTAATCAAATGAAAACTTATCAAATTGTTTTAATTTTATATAATTGTAAAAATGTATTGTACTCCTTCTATTATTATTGTAAAAATCGATTGTTGATCAATGTTTTTTATTACACCACAGAACAAAAAATTAAAATTCATGGCTCTAAAGGCAGTTTAAATTATATCATAGGATTTTTGTATATGGTATTATAAATATATTGTACTTTTGCAAAGAAATTTTCATTTGAATATTCTGAATGCTCCTAATACATATTTTTGTAAGGCATAATTTCTTTCACAAATTAAAAAAGAGCGTTGACTAAATTAAAAGTCTAAAATATATTTTGTATGCATTTATTTTTCCTTTGTCATCTTTAAGTGGAGGATACCGGTGCTGGTTAGCACCCAGCGCAAGTAGGCACTTTGCTAATTGCGCAGGTAAAAACACTAGATGGCAGAAGAAACAGAAACAGAGTAAACAGGAAGTATGGCTTCATACGCTCAGAAGTTTTCAGTCAGTTATATTTGAATCTACAGACACTAGCGGTCATTTTTTTTTTTTTTTTTTTTTTTTTTTTTGCTTCGAAAAGTAAGTATTACTACTCACTTGATTTTCTTCTAAAATATACAATATTAGCAATGAAAATTCTCGTATGTTACATTTAGTATTTTGTATTCATGAACGCATTTGTGAGAAAGTATCTTTTAATTTATTTAGTATTTCTGAATCAAAAATGGAATAAAATTCAAAATGGCGTGACGAAGCATGTTGGCACCAAGCCAGGCGGGACACGTTGGCATTGGCGGGGCAGTTTGGCCTTGAGCTTTTAATTATGCCGATGTTTTATTTGTCTAATATTTTTTTTCAGAGCCATGGTTAGAAACAGAAAGAGGACTACAAATCGAGCTTCGACTCTTCGGGTCGTTATTGTGGAAGCAGTAAAAGCAATATTGCATAAAGAATTGTCATATTCAAAGGTTGCTGAATAGTATGGGATACCTTTGCGTTTCCTAAAACACTACTGAAAAAGGCTTCAAAAGCAGGGGTTATTATCCTTTGACTTTTCAGCTATCTGCCAACACGAAAATTTTTCAGGTGGAAGCAGATCTCGCAGAATATGCAAAACGGGAGTCAGATGTTTATTTTGGTCTTTGTCCGAAAGAAGTACGGAAATTTGCGTACCAGTTTGTTATTTCATTAAAACGGAAAGTTTCTGGTTCATTGGAAGAAAATCAACAAGCAGGCGAGGACTGGTTCAGCTTATTTTTAAAAAGGAACTCTTCTTTATCTATCAGAAGACCAGAAGCAACGAGTCTCAGCCAGGCGACTTCCTTTAATAAAACAAACGTTACCACATTTTTAAAACTTTTGACACAGTGGTACGACAAGTACAGTTTCGAACCTGCGGATATATGGTATATATACCATTGGGGGTACTGGTTCAGAGATGATCGTTCTCTGAAGCAGGTTTAAATTACGATCTGTGGATGAGTGAATAAAATGTATGAATGAAGTACAACCCGTAAAAAGGGCTGTGACGTATGAGTAGCTAAGTCATACTCTTAGCTCTAGATGGCGCTACTGAAACAAGAGACGCTAAATTTCTAGGCTTTAAACCCCTGACTTTGTCAGCGGGCCTTTTTATGACAAGTGTCCTAAGAAACAAAAGAAAATTAATGGAGAGCATAAAAGGAGTTTAAGTATATCGACTGTAGTTTTCATAATTTACTCTTTCAGTAAGACTCACCGATCATCATGGTGAATATATTTTATGAAAGCTAAAACCAGTGCCCTTTTTTGGCCTGATGTCATTCCTTCCAGTGTGATATTTTTTTATCTATAGGAGGTAATGATTAAAGAAGTTGTTGAACTAATTGCAACTTCTATCACATTTATAAAAAGAAAGGGTGGCAGCTGAAGTGCGTATTACTTTCTCATGTACTACTAATACTTACTTTCTCATATACAGAAAGTATTGTAATCACCAAAAAACAAGAACTTGAAATTTTGACGATATTTCACATTTTAACCATCGTTGACACTGTGCCCCTACCGACCTTCTGTAGAAAGGGGCCCGGTTGTAAGAAACCATTTGGGACCCTAAATTTTTTGCAAAGAAAATAAAAAAAATTACAAACACGAACACATATTACTATTGCATGTTTATTTAATGCGTGATTTTGTTTTTGCTATTAATTACTTCAGAAAAATTACGATTTTTTGGAATTTCTTTTTGGGTGCTTAATATAGCAAATGCATTTAAGCGTTATGCACACATGCTTGACCGAAAACAATTCTTTATTAATTTTAATTTGCTGAAAGAGCTCTCAAATTTTAACACAGTTAATACATTTAGAAATAAGTTATTATGATTATTATTTAGAATGCATTGCAATATGTGTAGTGCATCCCTTTTTACATTACATCCTTTTCATTCAAAGTCAAATCCCGTTGCTAAACAATTTCTTGGATTAGGTTTTCATCTACATATTTGTTATAGAACATTACAAAGTTTTAGAACATTTTTCTAAAGTTTTTATATTTGGCTTAGTTTGAAATACTTTTAAATCTCTTTTATAACTGTACAGTAACAGTACCTGTTACAGAGTTTAAAAAAAATAACATGTAAATTCCTCAACCATTTCCTATAATTTTATCTTCTGCTGTACTGGAAAAATGTTCTGAAATATTCAAATCACGTGCCATCACTTTTACTTCATCCAAAAGTGAATTAAATTTTATTCTTAAATTTTGGATTTCAGTTTTAATTTTATTGACAAAATTAAAATCCCAGTTTAGAACAACTGTTTTTGATTTAAATAGTTTATTGATTGTGATAATTTTGAACTATATTGCAAACTATACTATTTAATATAAAATAAATGTCATTCCTTGCATTGAATCCAATAGACTTTTAATTTCGGATATTGCTGTATTATTGTTATTTGCATCAATAAATTATTCTAAGGCATTACAAGTTTCTTCAAACAATATATACATTGCTTTAACCGAATCTATTTTGGCGATCCCAACGAGTGTCACATAATGTTTTGGGAGTAACTTTTAAATGTTTTTTAGAATTTCCCATCTTTTCTTTTAAATTTTTTTATTGAAACATTTATAAAACCCCCGTGCACCACAAAGTATCACACGGGGCTTACAGAAGTAAGTATGAAACACATTACATAAAGAAAAAGAAGAAAATTTAACAGTCATGAAGGATTACAGACGTCAACAATAAATTTACAAAAATTTCAAAAGCACTTCTGGTGGAAATAAGTTGGTGAAAATTTGGAGGCCAATTTATATTAATGCCATTCCCCATCTTTTTGTATATGCAAAATATAAACAATATAAACGTTACAATATCCAAAAATACTTACAATATGTACTATTGAACACAGCATCGCAGATTAATAAATTAAAAGAGTGTGAGTGCATGAGATTTTTAGAGCAATTATTCTAGGTTGCACACTAGGGTGAAACGAAAAAAGGAACTCTTGGTTTTTAATTTGGAATAACGCGAAAAATTTGCGTTTTGGTGTAGATAAAATAAATTATAAATATGAGCAATATTAGAGTACGTCTTGAGGTGCCGCAAGAGCGTTAAGATTTCCTAAAATTAAAATTTTTGCTACATTTTAAAGTTTTCTTATGAAATAATCAACTTTTGATTTTTAATTTTTAATAACGTAAAAAATATAGCTTTTATTATAGATAAGATAAATAAAAATTATAAAACATATTAGAATACATCTTGTGGTGCCACAAGGACGTTAAATTTTCATAAAAACACACTTTTTGCAATTTTTTTTAAAATTTTTGCTAGTCTCGATTAGGAAATAAAAAGCTTTAAATAGGCGTTATAATATGAACAGAAAAATAAAAACAATTTAATTCTTACATTGGTATGGTATCCAGGAAGCTGAGTCATCATTGAAGTAGTTGTCATTGAAGCGAGGCGGAGTTATGTCTGCGTTTGATGATGAGATCAGAGATGGCGCCGAGCTCAGCTGAGCTTGAGTCTCCACTCTGTCTGTGTGATTAATGTAACTGATTTGTGAATTTATGCACTTGTGTACTTTGTAGTTAGTAAAATTGGCTCAAGTTAAGTTATTAAAGACAAGAAAAATGTCAGAATGCCCATGTTTGGGAAATTTAGTGATTTGCTGAACTGCCTACTTACGAATCTGTTATGAAGTACTATTGTTATATTAGACATAACTTCAAAATTGCTTCAGAGAAGGATCCTTCTGTAAGTGAAATATGTAACACTTTAGTTCGCAAAATAGAACAAATATGGTAAAGAGCTTCTATTTCTCTTATTTCTAGCAAAAGAACTTTACAAATGATAAAAGCTTACCATGCTAAACACAGGAATTTATTAAAGTCTAAAAGCAGAAAAGGTTCACATAAGTTTGATTCCAACCTCAGAATATTTAGAGAAAAAGCTAAACGTTTATTTGATAATGCTGCCTGTAAATATGTAAATTTTAATACTTGCACTTGCATAAAAGAGAAACAAAGTACCAGTTATGGAACAGGAATTTCTAAACGATCAACGCTCTAACATGGTTATAGGTAACATTGATGTAGATACCACAAGAGCTTTGCGGAAGAGAGAAGGAAGAAAAAGTAAACAACTACAGAGAATAGTTAAGTTTAATCAAGAATGGGCAAAAAATACTAGTGTGCCAGAAATGGTTATTGACAGAGCTGAAAAACAATAGTATTCTTTAAGAGAGCACATACAAGAAGATACAGATCAAGACAAGAAGAGATAAAACTACCAGACCCTTCGAAACTTAACAAAGAGAAAAGCACTCAAATGCGTATTAAATGGATATCTGTAACTTCCATTGCTGATCAGATCGAAATATCAGATAAAGCTGCTGCAGCTATAGCTAATGCTGCTTTACAGGACTTGGGTGTAATCACAGAAGACAAACCCTATGTAATAAACAGGATGAAATTTAGAAGAGCAAAAACAACAAATCGAAGAATTTTCATCAAATACAATCTTTATACTCATAACTGAAAATAGAGGATTGTTTTTTTGATAGGAGAAAAGACATAACAGTTGTTCAAGAAAAGAGAAGTAGTAAGTTGTATTAAAAATTATTTCAGAAGTGCAAGTTTTATTAATAGAGGAACCAAACTCAAAGTTTTTAGACCATGTAACACCTAAATTTGGCACCGGAAAATGTATAGCAGACAGTATATTGGAATTTTTTAAAGATAGAGAGCACAACAAACAAATTTGAACTTTACTGCTGTTGGGTGTGATGGAACCGTTGGGCATAATAATGGTGGGATTTATTTGATGGAAAAGAAAATAGGAAGACCTTTACAATGGTTAATCTGTTTGTTCCATTGTAATGAAATACCATTGCGACATCTTTTTTATCATTTCAATGGTAAAACGAAAGGACCTAATTATTTTAAAGGCGAAATAGGTCAGCAGCTAGAAAACTTTGCTAGTCTTCCTGTAGTTACCTTCTTGCTAATTGAAAATAACCCTCCTCTTCTGGAAGACAAAAATGATTTAGGTACAGATCAAAAATATTTATTGGATATGTGTATCGCTGTATCAAGTGGAAACTGCTCACTAGATTTATCTTTAAGATACCCTGGAAAACTTGCTCATTCCAGGTGGTTGACATTAGCCAATTGCTTGCTTCGATTGTATGTGCAACTGAAAATCTTGACTCTGGCTGAATACATTGTGAAAGTTTATGTGCCTGTGTGGTTTAATATTAAGTTAAAACTATCATGTATGTATGGTTCCAAACATCTTGTGGTGGTAACTTCATAAGTCAGATAACAACACTTTTGTATAACACAGAGTATACACTTTTGTCTAGTGGCTATGTTACTCGGCTATGAACCCTAACGTTGCAAGTTCGAACCTCAAACATGTACAATCTGTTTAATCTTATCTCATATTTATGCTATCTCTCTGATAATCTCAAGGACGTTATAGACCAGATTATTCAAAGAAACGGGCACTTTGCTACGCCAGAAAATATCCTTTTATTCATGCTAAGTGATGAACATAAAATTCAAAGAGAACTTGGTTTACAATGTGTTTTAAAAACAAGAACAGAAAGTAGAGACATAGTTAGGAAGTTCAATGTACCAAAGACAAACTTCGATGCAAAGGATTACATGGACATGATTCCATGGTTTGAAAATGACGTAACTGAGCTCCCCGTGGTTAAAATATGTTTCCAATGATTCTCTCAAGGACTTTATACTGAAGGCATCTGAAGTTGAACCAAATAATATAGTGGACTCGATTATTGACTTTATCCAGTTTCCTTGTCACGCGCAAGTTGTGGAAAGAGCTGTAAAACTAGTGACCGAATCGTTCCAAAATATCTGTGGATCAATCGCAAGAGAAGGATACATAAGAGCAAAAATTGACTCATGTGGGAATATGCCAAATTTAATACAAAAAATACTTTAATGTGGCAATGGAGTAAAAGAAAAGATTTTGAACTGCAGCATTTGTAATCATTAAGGATACAAAAGTAAGAAACAAAATTTAACATTCAATATAGATATTTTTTATTATTTTATTTTGTAATTAAGAATTTTTCGAGTTGTAGTGCTTATATATGTATTTAAAACCATCTTTTATAACATCATATCCACGAAAAATTCCTAAAATTCTTTTTATCAAAGTTTATAATTTTGCAATTTTTTACAAATTTTAAGATTTTTGCGGCACCTTAAGACGTTATAATATTGCAATCAAATTTTAAAACATTTTTTTAACCTAAAAGGCACCTTTTCTCTCTATTACCAAACTGAAATCGAAAAAATAAATTTAAACGCCCTTTTTAGAATTTGACAGTTTTTTCAATTTTTTTTCAAATTCCAAGCTCTTTGCGGCACCTCAAGATGTTGCAATACTGCAAATAAATTTTCAATTATTCTTTATGAACCTAAAAGGCAACTTTCCCCCAGTATTACTAAACTAAAATTGAAAAAAAAAATTAAGGCCGTTTTCGTTCCACCCTATTCTATACCTATATATTTCCCTTTCATGTTGCTACCGTTGTAGTATGCCTATCCTCTACAGTACATAATATCTAAATCAAGCTCACCTAATATTTCCTGCAGAGCTTTTGCTGGTCCTTCTCCGGTCACACCAGTTATTTCAATAAACCTTATAAATGACTCATTTATACTTAATCTTTTCACTTTAAAATTTACATACTTAATAAAGGCTGAAGAGTTTTTTTAATTCATATAATAATATATCAGAATCAGAAGCCATCTGGATACTGTAATACATTGTTGCCTTTATATTGTCTTTAAATTTCTTCCTCTCTTCTTTCTATCCCGCTATTACCATTCAGAATATTATTTTAGTTCTTAATCATGCTGGGGCCCACTAAATCGCCGGGCTCTGGTGCATAGTATCCTCCGCCTTCCCAGATGGTCGACCCTGGCTGTGCCCGAAAAACACATTTGTGGAAAATATATTTTTATGACAAAGGCAGACATTTTTTATACGACATTGATTTGTAGATTACTATCAAATTTTGAACAAAATCCTTTCAGAGAAAGTCTACCTGTCCGATTGTTCGAATGTAGGTTAATACGATAACTACAAAACGAAGAGAGCTAGATGAATAAAATTTGATACATAGATTTAACGTCCATATTGCAGACATCTATCAAATTTTAAGCAAATTGACTGGTTTTCTACCTATATTTCCAGATCCATATAAACTCAAGAACACCAAGATATATCAAATTTGGTATGTGATTTTGTGGCACAAATTGTTTGTTCTATGTCAAATTCTATTTCAACGCGCTTACAACACAAATTAGATTTCCGGATACTATTAAGAGCAAGCCAGGGATTACTCACCAAGGATGTTCATAACTTTTGTACGCTATTTCTATGCAAGGCGTTCTTTAGAATGTCATCTTTATTAGAGAGTATGCGATATACGAGAAAATTTTAGGGAAACCATTCCTGCTTGTTTTTAGTTTATGTTTGCCATAAATAGTGAATTTAGTCACAAATTTTAATAATCGAATCTTCTTTAAAAATAATAAAATTAATATTTTTGAATTTTTTTTTCAAAATTTTAAATTATTGATTTTTTTTCAAAGCTTTAAAATCATATTTTCCCCATCGAATCTGGCAAAGATATCGCAGATCTTTCGTGTCGGAAGAATCCGTGTGTGCCGATCAACTGACTGTTGGAGTTGAACGTATGAAAGTGATCCGAACAGCTGTTCTTTCAAAGCAAAATTTCCTTGGACTCCTAAATTCTTCAGGATCATAGAGAAGGGGAGCATATATAGTATTTTTTACTTCTCTGTGTTGAGGACCAATGGAAAGATCAGAATCCATTTATAACAATCTGATATCGCATCTTGATTGTTTCTAGGCCATCGAAACAATTTTTGTTTTGGGAGCAATATTTTTACCATAAAATTGTACCAGTCACCTGTTTCATAGTAAGTTTTGCCTATTCCTATTATAGCATAATTTTTTCTAATCACCAGCATTAGATTTTATTTTTTTAAAAACTGATAATTATTGTTAAAAATCACCTTGTCATCTTTTCGTTTTTGATATTTATTTCGAATTCTGTTAAACATTACTTTTAATGAAATTTATTTGATTTCTTTTTTTTTTTTACAAATAGAAAGCACAATATTAAATTGCGATTTAATTTTTCTAGCTAAATGCGCAAAGTTCGATTCTGTTTTTATTATTATGTTCAGTATTATTTATTGAATTAAATTTTATAGTATAAATTCGCAATTCAATTTTATTTCTCTATTAATCATTAATTAAATACTTCTTTGAATAATATTAACACAAGTTATTTTTCTTTGTACATGGCATTGTAACTCTAATTTCTAAATGCTTGGTAATTTCTTCTTCAAAATTTAAATTGTTTTAAATGAGATTTTAGAGTCTGTGAGTGAAAATTAAATTTTCTCTCTTTGTAAATATGTAGACAATTTTACATGCATACCTATATTTTAAATTTAACTCTTTAATAATAAGTTTGATTTTCTAATGCTTTATATCATTCTGTACTTAAGAATTTTGTATGGATTTAAATATTTAATCAATAAATAGTTGGATTTTCTTCCTTTACTCTTTTTAAATAATAAAATTCTGCTTCTATATTCATTGATCTTAATTGTTAATTTATTAATAAAATAGTTAATCTAATTGAGTAATTTTTATCATGAATTAAAATTGTCTTCAGCTAGGTACAGTGTTGCATTATACTATTGAATGAACCATCTCATCAAAGTCACTGGTACATGGGAATTAAATGCATTTCAATGGAAAATTTTATTATTAATCATATACCATTGGTAAGCATTAAGTACAAAAGGGCCTATTACAATGCAGTCTTTGATAGTTTTGTTTAGTGATAAATTGCTAGCATGTGGTAAATGTATATGTTCAACTTGTATGTTTACCAATATTTAATGCTTTATTACGAGTCATTTTGAAACAACAGCTGCATTTCATGTAATTTTTTTTATTCTTAAAAACAGTATTTGTATGCTAATGACTTTTAATTAAAATAAGTTAATTTTCTGTTATCTTAGGCTGATAAATAAACATAAACTGATTTGTTCAATATTGATTTCAAAACTTTGTAAAAAATTTGTTAAAACACTAGCTTATTGGTTTTCAAATGTTTTAATACCTCTTTGTGTATCTGTTTGTGTTTGTTAAAATTTTGTTTGATATTTTTTGTTGTATAAAAGAAATTTTTATTTATGCTGATAGCCAGCTATGATCTGAAATATTATATAATACTTTAAGATTTAAAAAAAAAATTCTTGTATTTCATAACAAAAGCATCATATTTTTATCTGACTGATATGACTGAAATCATAGACCAAATTTTCTTGTAATTGTTAATACCATATGTTTCTAAATATAAGCTAATCCATGGGCAAGTGGAAAGTGTGCTTTTTTTCCCTAAAAATTATTCTAGATTCAAAACTTATATGTAAGCTGTAGTTAAAAAAAAAATCCTTTGACTCAATAAGTTATCATAATGGCAAAAATATTGTCAAGCAGATAAAATGGATGGAATAATTTAAGATCAAGTCACTATAAAATGAAATATAGATTAATGATGATAGTTTTTACTCGGGTAACACTGTCAGAAGTTAGCATTTATTTTTTATTTCCATTCATTTGCTATCTTGTTTACAATCTGTTGTGTCTGCTGGTCTTATTTTCGATGCCATTTTATTTATTTATTTGCAAGATGTATGGAAAGAGAATTTTTTCTATTGCTTATTTCAAAATACATATGATTGCATTTGCAGAAAATTCTGACAACAGAATGGCTTCTCAGTATTTCACTGTAGATTCTCTAAAGCAACAAGTAAACAATAATAAACAATTCTGTATATAAAATGGTTAATTTTCTCAGAAAGAATAACTCATCTCATTAAAAATTAATTTATTTATTAATTTAAAAAATGTAAACTATAGATATAATATAAAAAGTGGCATATTTGGCATCATTTAGACATCTATTGCATATACCTTGTTAACAAAAAAATATTTTTTTTACAAGATTGGCATATCCATATTAATTTGAACTGACTGCTATAGTTTTAGAAAAAAGTTCCAAAATCTCTCAACTTTTACATAACAGCATAAGTATATTTTATTAAATCCTAATGTTTATTTATTTATTATCTTCATAATAAAATACCATTTCATGAAAAAATTTTCTTTCCAGAATTATATGCAGTAATTTTTCAGAATTTTATTTGTTATCTTGATTGCTTTTACATGCACAAATGTACATTTCCATGAAACATTTGATTCTTTCTCGTTTTACATGCTTAAAATTATATATATAAGTAAAAAGGCGAAAACGTTTTGCTGAGATTTTATAAATTCTAAATTGTATACATAATGATAATATTGTATTGATTTTAATGTATAAATAAAAGTAATTACTATATGATTTTTTGCACTGAATCTAACATATATATTTTCATATTAATTTCTTTAAAATTTATGATTACAGTTAAATATTTTTGAACTTTTGTAAAGCTTACTGAGTTTCTGAATGAAACACTGATTTCTGTGTATTTCACCAACATTTAATATAAAAGAAACAGTTTACTCTATTCTGAGCAAAAATTGAAGTAAATTTGCTTTAGCCTTTTCTGAAATATAAAGCATTCTTATTTTAGTCTAAAACAAGGAATTCTTTAAAAAACATTTCATGGATTTTAAAATGATTCCTTGGTTATAATATAATTTGTCATAATTTAAAACATTTATTTGTTCTATTTTGAAAAAGAAATTACAGTAGAAAGTTTAAATTTTTTCATTATACTTTTTTCTTTTTTATAATGGATTAAATTTTGTAATTATAAAATTAACATAATGTATGATTGATTAAGGTATGATAATTTAAAATCATAATATGGAAAAATTTAGAATTTATTCAACATTTTCTCCTGAAATTTATAATTACCTGCGTAAAATATACTTTCTTTTATACTGATTGCGATATTAATGCATAAAAATATTAAGAAAAAAATGATTCAGTGATCAGTTCTTAAAAAGCAATAAATAAATAATTAAATAAAAAACATTCTTAATATGAATCTACTTTTTTGAAATGCATTTAAGTCTAGCTCATTTGTTGATCATACATTTAATTTTAATTTATTATATGAATATATATGCTTAATTTTTTAAAAAATATTTAACAAAGAAAAACATACATTTTTATAAACAAAAAATGCATGTAAAATTATTTATTAGATTAGATTGGGCTTATCATATTTAAGATAATTTCCATGCTACTGACTGATGAAATTGAAATAAATAAATAAAGTGCTTTATTTATTTAGAGTAGGCTTGTTATAAAAATGATATTCTGTGTTTAATTTACTGCTCAGTGTTTTTCCCTTCTGAAATCTGAATATGAATTTTGAATAATTATAGTAAAGTATGAAATATGTTCATTATAAATTAGATGTTACATCAGTCAAACACTTTTATTTAATTTGCTTTTTATTATATAAGCTGAAATTTTGTGCAATTATGGACTCTCAATTATTTCTAGAGTTAAATTAGTACAGCGATTTAGTTTAATTTTGATTCCTAAGAGTGGCATTTACATGGAAGTGAGTTGAGAAACATTTAATTTAAAATTATATTAATTCTTTGAATAATAAAGCATATTGTTTATTTGTATATTTACGCTATCACTCGGCCGAGTGCTGTGAAATTTCGCACAAACATATTTTGGGAGACGGGAATGTGCACTGCACCTTGGAATTATTCTGTTGAAATTTCAAGTGAAATTTTATTATTCAAAAAAACTTGAATAACATTTGGATCTTTTTCAGTAGTAATGCAGAAAATATTATTGAGCAAAAAATTTTACACTATCTGAAAATTTGAAATATATGCATAACATAATGATATTGATATAATAGTGAAGTAATCACTTCTGTAATTAAAAATTTATTATTTAGATATGTTTTACAATTAAATTAAATAGATTTATTTGGTATGTTATATGTAGAATTAATTTTAAAATTAAAATATCTTGAGGAATTTCAGGTAACTGGGTTAATATATGTGCTAGTCTGGTTTGGAAAATCGTAGGAGAAATTATTTTCATGTTTGCAAATAATGTCAGCTTTTCTATATTGAATAAATTTTCATTTCTAAAATTATTGGATTTATCTGAATTTATAATAAGTCTACTAAACTATGAAATACAGTGGGACCCCATTTATCGAGTGTAGTTCATCTCCCCAAATTTTACTCGTAATGCGAAATTAATTTTTTTCCATAGAAATCCATGTAAAATAGGATAATGCGTTCCATTCCGGAAAAAAAAAAATGCTCAAGTAAATTTATAATAAAGTATTTTTTTTTTATAATGCATTTTTTTTTTTACACAAGAAAATTGTCCAAAGACATTTAACCTTATTTACGTCTCAAAATTTGGCAAGAAAAGGAACAGCGTTATTGTTAAATGAATTTGTGGAGCACAGAACTACTTCTTTATTACGATAATACTTCTTAACATACGATGCAATAATTTCCCATGCTTTCAGCATCTTCCTTATTTCAGTGGAATAAGGGTTCAATTAATGTATTCAGTGGAATAAGGGTTCAAAAATGAATTTGTGGAGCACATAACTACTTCTTTATTACGATGATACTTCTTAACATACGATGCAATTATTTCCCATGCTTTCAGCATCTCCCTTATTTCAGTGAAAGGTTGCTGTTTTTTATAAGGAACAATATACATGTCTGGAAATACTTCAACCATGTGACAATTTATTTAAAGCTAACTAAGGAAACAAGGTATCTTTTCTAAGATTTCATTTGTAATTTGTTTTAAAAGTTTTACTTGTGAATAAGAATGAAGTTGGCAGAAGTTGGTGAATAAGAATGAAGCGAATGAATCATACGCTATCAAGAATAATTTTTCAATTTTCTTTCACGTTCTTTTTACGTCTCTCGTAATCGTAGGCCTACTTTATTTATTACTTACTAGCCGCCTTTGGCGACCAGCCGGTTCGTCAATCTTAATGTTCGTTAAAATTTTAATAATTAAATATTTTATGTAACTCCTATTTCAATAACTTCTTCATCAAAATATTTTAAAACTTCAAATTTTGATAGTCATATAATTTACTCATAATATTATAAAGACCTTCAGCCATAACGTATCTCTCTAATTTTCTGTTAGCTTAATTTATGCTTTAAATTAAAGTGGAGATGATTAAACTGTAATTAATATAATAATATTTTTTTACTGAAACAAAGTATTTTTTTTTTCTAATATGATTACTGAAACAGAGCCACTGAGCATTTAAACTTTATGGGTACTAATGAATATGTTTCTTAATTTATGTAATATCTCAAGAATTTTTCAACAAAATTTTCTCAGATTCATCATGAGCAGATCGATTAATTAACAATGTTTAATTTTAAATGCATCAAACACTAAGAAAATAAACAGAATCGTTTAAAATAATCAGTCGAAAACAGGTTAAAAAAAACTACTTAAAAAACGATGTACTTAGAACTATAAGCATATACAAAAAATATGTAACTAACATAAATACAATTTACTTATAGAAGCACACAATTAACCTAAAAATTATTTAAATCAAGTGCAAATCCGTTGAAAATAGTTGTCAACAATCAGAACACAATGCGCATGCGTGAATTTTCTAAGATAGTTGAGGTAACGCTATGCAGATTAGAAATTTTTCATTTCCTTTGTTCTGTTTTGTTTTAATTCAAAAGTACTTCAGAATGAATCAGAAAGATGGATTAATTAACAATGTTTAGTTTTAAATGCATCAAACGTTAAGAAAATAAACAGAATCGTTTGAAATAATCGATCGAAAACATGTTAAGCCTAACCTTATTAGCGTGGGGGAAAAAAGCGAAAAAACTGAAGCCTTATTCATTTGGGGGTGGGGAAATAAAGATTTTTTTGGCGGGAAAGTTAGTTTTTAATTAATAATTAAAATTCTAATTAAAATTTTTTAGAAAAAAGGACTCCAGGTGCACATTCCCGACCTCCAACGTATACATGTACCAAATTTGGCTGCTGTAAGTCAAACGGTCTGGATTGTAGAGCGCCAACACACACACACACATTGAGCTTTATTATAAGTATAGATTATCGGGGGGGGGGGGAAAGTCAGAATACCATATTAGTTCTAAAAGGACGGATCTGAAGTATTTTAGGTCAAAATGTTTATTTGATAAATAAAATAAGACTATTACAGTTTCTGATATTGCCTTCTGCTTAGAAAAATTCTTTAATTGTTGTCCTAGAACGTTTGCAGCTTTGATCATTATTTTACTTATCTAAAGTGAAACATTTCTCTTGAACCGAAGAAAAACTATAATTGTGTTCATTTATTTTTCTAATAAAATAATAATTTGCTGATGTTTTTTAATTTATTTTTCCAGATGGTGATTCCTTCCTTACAGCCTCTGTGCGAGTTGAGCGCCGTTAATATTGCCTATTTGATGTGGTGTCGTCACGATTTGATTACAGCTTCCTATAAAAGAGTACTTCCTGATGAATTGGTTGATGTCGTATTATCCGAAGTACAAAGCCTTGTTCTGCCAAAGAGAGTGAAACCGTATATCTTATATAATGTGAAACCAGTTGGCAGACGCTTGCTTGTTTTACTCATTCTGTGGCTACCAAAGACTAAGCCTAATGATTCTGGGAATCATCTAACTATGGACATGTTCTATGAATGTCTTGTAGTGAACGCTGTCGGATTGATAAATTATGCTAAAACAGCTGAGAAAATGTTGCAAAGTGGATTTCTCGACAGCACAGTTGCCTTTCGTCTGGCTTCTATAAATTACCTGGAGGCGGAAGTTTTGAAATTATGGCCGTCTGTAAAGCACTATTTCTTGAATAAGATTGTTCAGGAAAGTGAACGACCTAGCACTTCCGATGAAGAAATGGAGGAACCTGACGACGAAATGGTTCGCAATTCTCTTTCAGACACGCCTGGAAGAAGAGATTACTCTACTGTTTTCTCAAACATAAGAGAACCTTGTGAAGTTTTATATTGGATTGGTTATTGTTTGTCGAAAGAGAATGCCGTTACGATGGATGAAGTGCCACATTTTTCGGGTGATAAAGACTGGCTCGGATTTTCTTTGGCATCCGCTGCTTACTATGGTAACATCAGCCGTTTCGAGTATTTTGAAAAGAGTCGCGTTATAAGCATGAAGTATGATTATATGTGGATAATGGAAAAAATTTTCAGGTCAAAAGATGAAGACAATCAACAGCCATGTTTTGTTTTCATCTTTAAGCGTTTAGACTCGGAAGAAAGGGCCAGCCTCTTTCAACAATTCCCGAGAGAGACTATATCTCAGTTTCTTCAGTGGCCTTTATCAGTAACGTTTCTGGACAATGCTGAAGAGTTGTGGAACTTAATTCCAGATTCACATAAAGACTTCGTATTTATTAAAATATTTACAATACTTTTTCAGAAAAGTTCCATGCTACTTTACACACGACTTACCATAATGCATTACCTTGAATTGACGAAAAAGATGCCTGGCATAGTAACCGGAATATACAACACCGATCACCTCAGGTCTATTTGGTCTACCTTATGGACAATTAGCCGGAATGATTACAAATTACATGTCTTGGAATTGTTTGTTTTCTCAGGCCTTGTGCTTTGTAGTCCAAAGCCTTACACATTTATTACGTGTTTCGAAAGTTCAGGCCTGAAATCAAAGCTGTTGAATTTTTTCAACTCGGATGGATCGTACATTTTGAAACTGTACGAAGGAAAAAACCTGAAAGAGTCATTGAGGACACTTATTGCTAAACATATGCCCAACGATTATAAATACTTATACGGGCATTTGATTTCACGAATTACACCAAAAGCTCGTGGGCATTTCGTTAGAATGAAAACTTTGCTTCAACTGAGAACGAGAAGCGCTAAGATCAGTCGGTCAACTCCGGTTCATGAAGACTTTGTGAGATACGTCCATAATTTTTTGTTTCCATCGATGGACATTGATAAAGCTTTTTAATCCTGTGACGAATGATATTTTTATGCTTGCAATCGGTTTGCACCATTCAAATTGACTTTAATTTTGGTTTATAAATTATTTGATATTTTTGTTATTTCTTATCTATGCCGGGAGCAATATAGCAAAAAGATTTTTATTATCATTTGGATTGCTGACAAATGTTAAAAGTGCGACGTCATCTCAACTAAAAATAATAATCCTATCATATTATCTTGTATAAAATATAAGGATACAAGAGATCCTGTCATTTGTTTTCTCATTGAATTTTGAAATGCAGTAAGTTCTCTACTAGAAATGAAGGAAAATGTGTGTCGTATGTGGTTGCTCTGCAGGCAGAACGCTGTAACCAAAGTTACGAAATTCTTATAAGTCTGCTTTATAGGATGGGAATATGCATTTTCTACTTGAACCTTTTATTCCCAGACATTTTTCTAAAAATTTTAATGATTTTAAAATTTAGCAGAATTTTGGCTTTTTTTTTCATTAGTATTTCTTAGGGCTATTATATTACAAAATCGATGTTTGTAGCTTCCTAGTGTGTGTATATATATGTATATTGATATTAATTCAATTTGTGTGCCATTTTGAAAGCATTTATGTGTCAATCTTCTCTTGAATGTTCAATCGATGTTTGCTGCAATATATTTCACTGTTGATATTTAATTATTTAAACCGATTTCATTATTTCTGGAAATGTTTGATAATGTATTTTTGTACTTTTATTGAAAGCTTCTATTTGAAAGGAAGAAATCAAGATTCTCTGTTTGTTTTGCTACATTATTTCGCAGTGTAAATGTTTGGAATTTATACATGCTTACTTTATTTCTTCATTTTTTTTCTGGACTTTATGAATAAAAATCTTGTAAGATATTAAGAAATACATCTGATTTGTTGAAAAATTATACTGGCTACTCTTTAATTTTTTTATTACCTTGAATAAGATTTAGGATAAGTGTCCGGTCTGTTTCTCACCAAACATGATAGAATCTTGCCAATCTTCTAAAAACTCGAAAAAGGACCGCCATCTTGGATGGCTGCTATATGTAGTAACATATGTAATATGCTATATGTAGTAAGGAGTTAACCCTCTGTTTTCTCTGCTCACTAATTATTGTCATTCCTTTGTGCTATGTGATCCCAGCTTGCTTCGCTGGCTCACTATTCAGTAATGCATTCCATCTAGTAAGAATAAATTATAGATATATTCATTACTAAAAATAAATTTAAATTATTTTGAATTGCATGAATTGTTAACATTGATTTTTTATCAGTTTCCAAAAACTAGGTCAACAATTTATAAAAGCAAAATTTTCTGGTAGCAGATATATATATATAAATGGTAGAAAAATTTTTATAATTCAAAGATTTTTAAAAATCAAAATTGAATTTACTTTTTTTTCCTGTTTTAATAAGTTGTATTTCATCAAAATTGATAGATATAATGCTAATAATCTATATATGTAATGTAAAACATATATTTTAAAATAGTTTCGTGGCCGAAAAGAGAGAAGACACTGAATTTATAAACTTAGCATTTATTCCATCCCAGAGGGATAATCTATGTACAAGAAGCGAAGACAAAACACCTCCGTTCATAGCGCGGCACAGAGCGAAAGAGAAAAAAAAGCGAACGAAATATTTGCCCTCATATTACATACTGCGATATTCTGATAGGGATTTCTTTGCACGTGTCGATTTAGATAAGGAAATTGTAGGGATCTTTTAAATGAATGTGTTAGATCGACAAATTTTTATCCCTTCACTCGGAGTGTGGGAACTTGTAGATTTCAGCAATTTTACAGTGCTTCTGTTGCATTAATTAAATAAAAAAATAAGTGGAATTGTATCAGGAAATAAGAGAACATTTTAGAATGGTTAATATGGACTAAATTAAGATAAAAATTAGGAAATTAATTAATTAGGATTTAATTTACATTTAGAGATATCATTATATATACATATATAAAACGCTAATGTGCCTGTCACAGAAATCTCTATTATTTATTGGTAAATGACAACAATCAAATGGAAGCAAACCATCGTACGAATTTTAGACTGCTTCATTGTACATTTTTACACCTGCATGGAAGTCAATGCTTCGTTTCGATAATTAATGAAGGTACAAAGTATTACTAAAAATATTCTGAGCTGTGTCTGTCATGTAAAGAGATCAAGAAACAGACATCGACAGCAAGCTTAATCGAGCGCAAATTAGGCATAATTGTCGCTAGATGGATAATCACTATTATCTAACTGTAGAATTCATATCTTTAAAACAAGTAGTTTCTAAAATTGGTCTTTGTTTAATCTTAACACACAAAAAATTATCTTTCCAATGATACCAATTTTATTTCCGTACAATTTCCCCTTGAATTTTAATAATATATTTTATTAAATTTGATAGTTGGAACACAGTTGTTTGGATACAATGTAACGATGAAATTAAAATAATACATGTGGCGAGGGAATTAAAATAATACACAAACATACAATGGGAATCAACCATCAAAACATTAATTACCTTCTGTTGCCATTTACTATATTCATTTTAGAATTTGCACTTCCTGTTTTATTTCCTGATATATATATATATATATACCCTTTTTATTTTGCAATAAACTGATTCTGTTGAATTCATGATTTTCAGTCATATAACAAAATGAATTTTAGAAAAATATATTTATGCATTCTATACGAATAATTTAACATCCTAGAAAGTTAATACCTGAGCAAACAAGCTGGTCACCAAAGACGGTAAGTATTGGAATAATCGCCGAAGACGGCGACTATTAATAAGGTTAATTTACTTTATGACAATCAAATTAGATGAACCAAATCTTACCACAAAGAATGATACTATATTATTTTAACAAACTCATATTATTTTTATTATATTATTTCAAATTATTCTTGAGAAATACTGATAAAGCATTCTGAGTGGTTAGCTACACTTCAAATTGGCGATATTCTTATTGTTCACAAACTTCGTTCCCTCTACAAACCCGCTTTGCATATTTCACTTTATTCATTAGGTTGAAATCTATTTTAATGTACCTCGTCGTATCGCCAACAACGCCAAGTCGCTAAAGTAAAAAAAAAAAAAAAAAAAAAAAAAATCAAGATGGCTGACAATATAATCAATACTGTGCATAAGGTAGTTAAAAGAAATACTTCGCTTTCCTGTTTGTATAACCACATTGGCGACAAACTAATATTGGAATGTTAAAGTAGATTTTAATCCTCCATAAAAACCAACCATTTAAGAAATATACTTCAAATTTCAAATAAATTATATCTTATTTAAAAGAGTGTAATAATTTTTTTGTCACATCCTTAAGAGTGTCGCAAACTGCAATTAAGAAATTATATTTAAAAAAGCATATGTGGAATAAAATGGATTAGCTGAAATGTTTTAAAACCAAAAATGACAATTCATGTTACACCTTAAAATATTTTGTGGTACAATATGTTATTTGTCTGAAATATAACAATGTCAATTGAAGAACAAATTGCGACGATGTACTGTTTAACTGCTCGCATGAACTAATCCTCTTTAAATAAAGTATTTTTCTAACTCAGAATTCACAGTTTTACATTAAGCACAAACAAGATTAGTGAAAATCTAAAAAGAACCAAAATGATATGAGCTATTTAGCTATCGTAAGATAATTTTCACTTTTTCTTAATCAGAATAACAAAACATAATAACAACACTTGTAAAAGGCCTTTTTTTGCCTTTTCTTTTTATTTAATTGAAAAGCTCCACAATGTTTGACAAAAGGTGCAATATCTTGAGTAACATGAGGCCAATAATATTGAGGTAGTAACGAGATTTATCATTTTTTTGAATACCTGGATGCCCAAATTGTTCATGAGTATTTTGTAAAACTTTTCTCTTAAGAGGAAAAGTTACAACTATTTTAAAGAGGTATTTCTTTTTAGCTACAAGTACATCATTAATATTTTTATATTTGGAGTTATCTAAATTGGCTAAATTCTGATAGTGTTTCATCTCATCCAATTCCAAAAAATGCATAGAAAGCTGGAGATATTGAGTAGGATGCTGTAGCGGATTGTTATGAGCGAGGGTAGAACCTGTGACTTTGTGGTTCGCAGCCGAGTAACAAGACCACAGAACATAAGTAATTACTTATGTTTAGTAGCTGTTATCTAACTTATAAGTTTCATCACAATGCTTTGATAATATACCAGCTTCAACATTGGCTGTTGTCTTTAAATATTTAATTTCATAATCAAACACGCTTAATTTTAAAGTCCGACAAAATAATCTTCCTCTTAAATTTTTAACATATTTTTAAAGCCAAACAAGGGTAGCACGATCAATATGAATTATGAGTTTCTTCCCATGTAAATAGTAATTGAATTTATCAAGAGCATCTACTATTATTAAATGTTCCAATTCAGCTATACAGTAATTTTTTTCGTAAGGGCTTAACGTTCTTGACTGATGAGATACAGGATATAATTTACCAGGACAGTCAGGCTGTTTTAGAACAGCTCCAATGGCTACATGAGATACATCACAAAAAACATGAAGAGGTAAATTAGGGTTATATAGCTGTAACACTGATTTAGTTATTAATTTATTTTTTAATATTTTAAACGCTTTGTGACATTCTTCAGTCAACTATCATGATTTATCTTATTTAAGAAGATCATTTAAGGCTTCTCTAATTTTAGCATAAGAATCAATGAACTTATTATAAACATTTACAGAACTAAAGAAACATTGAAATTGCTTAACATTTTTTTGGAAGCTGTAATTTTATTATACTTTCATTATTATGATTATCAGGAGAAATGCATCCTTATTAGATTTCATACCTTAAGGAATTAATTTTGCCTTGCGCAAATACACATTTAGAAAATTTTAACTTAATGTTTTCTTTTTTTCACAATAAAAAATAATCTGTTTTAAGTGATTCTAGTGTTCCTCTAATGAATTAGAGAAAACTACTATGTTATCAAAATAGTAACAGGCAAAATTTGAAAAATTATCTTTATTTAGAATTCTACGAATTTAAGGTGCATTTTTAAAGCCAAAAGGTAGTACTTGAAATTCGTATATCACCAGTGCTATTATTTATTATTACCAGTGCTATTATTTTCAATAATATGCAAAGACATTGGATTGCCGGCGTCCTGGTATAGGGGTAACGCGTTTTCCCTGTGATCTGGGCGTCCCGGGTCGAGTCTCGGATCGGGCATGGATGTTCTTCTTCTTCTATGTTCTATCTGTGAGGTATGTGAATGTGCCCCCCCCTGTAAAAGGAATGTGCAAGCGAATGTGACTTATGAAGTAGTTAAGTCGTACTCTTGGCCCTAGTTCGCTACTGAAAAGACAAGAGACCCTCACTTATCTTAAATCGCTGACAGATAACTGTCAGCGGGCATGTAAAGTGCCATAGGTCATAACAACCACACACAGACATTAGATTATTACTGGTATGCAAGTTTGCAATATTTTTTTTTCACTTTGAAATATTTGATTTGTATCACAATCTATAACTAATTTATATAAATTACAATCTGGAAGTCCTAAGATTATATATGGTAAAGGATTGTCCAATGGAATTTTCCCAAATAAGAAAATCAAATTATATCCATGATATATGTTTGGCAATGTGTATGATTTGATTTTCTATTTATTTGAGTAAATTTTAAATAAATATCACAAATTTGGATTAATTCGGACGTTCCATGAGCTTGTTTGATTCTAATTGGGTTTGCATTTTCTCTTGCCTAGTTAAGTTTTTTCTCAGTATCTTCAGATATAATGGTGCGAGTGGATCCTGGATCAATAACAATATTTACATTGATATGAAGGTTATAAACATTGTCCAAGTTAGCTAGACTTGGAAGAGTGGAGATGTGTCTTGACACTAGTAATTGTTCCTGTACTGGGCCAGGAGTCTCATTAGAAGAATTTTGTCTCATTTCAGGATTGCGAGAACAGCCAAGAGGGACTTCTGTGCACATAAAATCAAATTAGCTTTTATTGGAAGACTAGTCACAAATTGGGGTTGTCGAAAAGGGCACTCTTGTGTCCAATGATAGGCATTTGGAATACGTTGATGTACATAAATTCTATAGGGAGAAGGTGGTAGTCTCTGTTGGAGATGCAAGTTATGACTTTGGTTATTGAAATTATTTAGATACGGTCTCCCTACATTTTGATAGTTTTATCTAAAATAATTTTGAGCTAGTGGTGCAAAGGAATTTTGGGTTCTATGATTAAAGTTTTGCCTAGGTACAAAAGATGCAGGTTGTCTTGCTCTGATTCGGGTTTCATTACTATATGTCCGGGCTGATCGGGTTTGGATCAAAAGGTTCTTGGATTTTTAAAAGTTTAGTAGTTATTGTAAGCCATTCTGCAGAGGTAGAAGAGATTTCTATTCTTTTCAATTGTTTTAATTGGGTTGGCGCCTATCAGTGAAACCTTCCAGAATGAGTTGTGGATTAAGGCCTAACTGCCTGCCACAATTTAATTTTTTATGAAAATAATCAATTAACTTATCAATTTTTGAGTCAAATTTATGTTGGGAAAAGTCAACAAAATTTACAATACTTGGTTGGATAATACACAGCACAAATCATCAAAATTATGAATGTTTAAGAGATAATTTTTGTAATGAGCTAGAGCTGACCCTTTAAGAAATTTGGCAATTTTTTTAATTTTCCAAATTAGTTTTGTTACTCTCTACAAATTTTAATGAAATACTCCAACTACGATTCCATTTCCATCCCATTTTAGGAATCAAAAGGAATTAGGAGGTTTCTTGGACTATTTGCTCATTTTCTTCTTTATCATTATCAATTTTATTTTCTGATTTTCTGAGGGCCATGCACATTTGTTTTAATTGAGTCAGTCATTATCTCTGATCTTAAAAAAATTAAGCTAAATTTCATTGACAACATATTTTTAAAATTAAGCATAGAATAAAAATAAGACTTATGAAATGGTTAAAAAATTTAGAAACACACTATTTTAAATATTATTATAAAAGATTATTTGCAGTTGTATTATAATTTGAAAATGCAATCCAAGATAAAATCAAGAATACACAACATAAATCTTAAACTGGTATAAGGAATAATGAGGGATCCACTTATAAAATTTCATTTGTTGAGTCAGTAACATAGACTAGAGATACTTTTCTTTTAAATACTTGAGCACTTTAATCTCTTTTTTGATGACTCACGATCACCAGGAAGCAGAAATTTTGAGTACTGTAATGTAGAACATTTAAACTTTAACACGGCGAAGACGGTAATTATTGTGATGAGAGTGGAACACATAAGACATCAATGTCTGGATGGATCTTTTGGTACAGGCAAGCAGCTCTGGTTCAATCACTTCTGAGAAACGATGTTAAAAAGAGAACACACAAGAGATGCATGTAGTGAAAGAAACAGAAAAAATGCATGGTTGAGCAGGAAAGTTGAGTTGCGGATGACAGAGTGTGCTCCATCGGCGATGTGGCGAGGAAAATACGCTGAGAAGTAACACAGAACTTAAGCCTCTGTTCGGAAGAAGTTCAGCTGTTCGAACAGACGTTATCACGCTAACTATAAAACGAAGAGAGCTAGAAAGATAAAAGTCGGTACACAGATTTAACATCTATAGTGTAGACACCTATCAAACTTTGAGCCAAATCCAACTACGGGATGATTGTCAGTCGGTCTGTACTTTCAGAATATGTAAACTCAATAATTCAAAAGCAAAATGCCTTAAATATATCAAATTTAGTATGTGCTTTTCTGACTACAAGTATAACTTTGTCTCAAATTTTTGTTTCAATCGGTTGAAAAAAACATGTCTAAAACAACAATTCAACTTTTGGATACTATTAGCACATACTAGGGATTAATCGCCAAGGATGGTATAATAGATTCAGTAACAATGCTAAATTCTCAGCAAAAGTTAATATTTTGCAACTACCGTACACCAATGCCATGAAGTGGTTCTTTGATATGACAAGTTTATTAGAAAGTACGCGAAAAAGTTTTAAAGGAGACCTCTCCCACTGGTATTAAATACGTTTGTTTCTTTTCTTAACATAATTGCCGTCTGCGGCGATCAGCTTTTGGTCCTCTGTGTTAATAACTTTAATTTAGTATTTTCAGCCCACTTTGATTAACTGCATCTTATCATCACACCAAAAGAAAATATTACTTTAAATTATGCTTGCACAGTAAATTTAGAGCCTTTTGATTGGTGAATTATAACAGCAAATTGGTGAAAGGGATTGAGTTGCTAAGGTGTGTCTTAACATTTTATTTTGTGATATCTCAGAAACGGAGGGAGACAGCAAGCCCTTGATGACTTAGCCAAATATCATAAACTTTCAAATAAAATAAAAATTGGTGAAATCTGTACAGTTATTGGGGCTGGGGACGTTTTGCGATTTTTTTCCCATAGTAGAAGTATAATGAAATAATGTTTTTTATATATATATTTCTTTCGGAGATGATAAATGGTGGAGTACAGGCTCCCACTGACTACTTATCGATTAGTTATAAATTTTCATATGAATTAAAAATGTACAAAATCAGATCAGCGATTAGAGTTGGGGAACTGCTACTTTGATTATCTCCAATTACTTTCTATATATAGTTATTTTTAAGGTGATGATCGCATAAATTACTTTATATGTGTGCTGTATGCTTCATGAAAAAAATCATTCATCATGCTTACTTCACAGAGCAACAGGTTATTGAATTTAGAACTCCCAGATTTAGCAGATAATTTGTTACTGTTCCAATTGTAGTTACTCGCTAAGAAGGGGGCTTTCAAAATTTTAATAAAATTTTAATTAAAAATCAACTGCAATTAAAAAAAATTTTCATTATTAATTACAAAACGCAATAATGCAGAAAAATCATCATTTTTACACCATTTTAAAATTTTAAAAAAATCTATAATTTCTCTTTAAAGATATAAGTAATGCTATTTTTGCACAATGTTTTCTTTTATTCTAATTAATTAAAAAATATTCTTAAATATATTTTGCAACAATATTTTTAAATATTTCTGACATCGTTTATACACATGCAGGTTACAATGATATCAATAGTTTTTTTTTTTAGTGTGTGTTTGCATATTATCATTGCTATGATTAAGAGCAATCTTAAAAAAAATAAAGATAGACGAATGAATATTAAAAATGATCGTGCTACAATGTTTTGGAATAGATGTTTCAATTTCCTGTGACATTTTTTGATGATATTTGCATCGCATTTTTTTTTTTGATAAACTGGTTCCAAACATGCCAATCAATTATTTACCCTTTGAAAACGCAATCAGTTGGTTCCTATTCTTCTAAATGTGATACAAACCCCATACCTCAGATAATATTGTAAATTAATCCTTCAAATCGATGCTTATCTTTATCTTCAACCCCTTTATCTTTCTGTATAAGAACAAAACCATGATGTTCAAATTTCAGTTAACACCGAGTGAGACTTCAATGTTAGGGCCAACATGATGGCAGGGCAAGACTTAATTGATCCCTTTTGGGTCACAGTGTTTCTAGGAATAATCACCGTTTTATTCCTTTATTGGTAAGAAAATCATTTTTACCCGCTTTTATTTATCTTGATTTTTTCAAGGCTTTGCTAGGATCGAATTTTGTATTTTATTTTTTACTTCTCGATTTTTATTTCTCTTGAATTCTGAAATTCTGTATGGTTGTGTGTTCTCGATGATATTAGAATCTTTTAATGTTACCAAAAGTTTAATTGTTCAATTAAATACTTAATTTTATATAATTTTGATTTATTACGATAAGCGCCTATCTAGCAGTGAATTTGAGAAAAATTGATTACAAGATTTTGTATAACTATTGTATTTAGGATTCAGAAGTTAAAGATTAAAAAGGGAAAAATAGGTAATATAATATTTAAAAAAGAATATTTTTATTACTCCATTAATAAATGAAAATCATTTTTATTTCAAAGAAATGTGTAGGCTAAATAAAAAATCGTAAAAATAGAAAAAAATGTAAATATAATATTTAAAAAGTAAACGTATTTAAACGTATGTAAACGTATATAAGCAAATTAAGCTCTTCATTAACAAACGTCTCTTCTATTTGATTCTTCGTAGTTTGTCTTTTTTTCCCCTTCAATTTTATTAGTTCTCTTTTGGCCATGCTCCTTTATCGTAACTAAAACCATAGCAGTCCCTACCTGTACTTATCGAATGGGATAATCTGAATAATGGAATCGTCACAAAAATTAAGGCGGGAACTGCGATGAACCTTTTTTAACCCTAATAGCCCATGTGCCTCTCCTTTATGCAGATATACAATCCGTTATCAAAGTGAAGGTCACTCGAACCTATACCATTACTGACGTATTAAGGAAACGAGAATTACCCGCCGAATTAAAAGAATAAAAGAAAAAGTATTTCATCTCTGTAATATTAAATCGTCGTGTATCAAAAACTACATATATGACATTTTGATATAACAGCTGCAACTATTTACAATATGTAGAATTTTGTGACAATACACAAAAATAACACGCCATACTAGAGAGCAGATATGGTTAAACTATGTAAACATTTTTGTGTCAAAATGTTGCGACAAATTGAAATTCAAAGTGAGAAAAAGGTTGCTTTTCAAATCAACAGATCAGTTATGTACTCAGTGAGTTTTCTTGTGTTGCTCGATGAATTGTCTTGCTTGTTGTTTCCTTTCCTGTCTTGTTTTTACTTTTTATTGATTTTTTTTTTGTATTCTTTGATCATTAAACTCAGAGTTAGAAAGTATGCAATGATCATCGAAGTCTCAAAAGAGAAAAATAAGAAAATACGATTTAAAAAGAAGCAGAGAAATTTATATAATTTTAATGAGTACTCTGCAGCTCCAAAGCACGCCATATGCATTTTAGAATATTGTAGCGGTTTCTGTAGTGGACTGTATACGAAAGTGTAATTATTTTTATCAGTAATGTCCTGTTTTGAAATTGTAGGTATTCTACCCGAAACTTTGATTACTGGAAAAAAAGAGGAATCCCCTATGTTAAGCCTACTGTACCTTTCTTTGGATCAACATTTTCAGCTTTATATAAGGTATGTTCATTATTATTATTTATAAAAATATTCCTCCACTGTTGTTGTTTCTAATGGCACTTGTCATAGACAAGCCCACTGACTTTAAAAGTCTGTGATTTTAAGCCAAGGATGCATTTTTGGAAAATGTACCCCTGTCTGTCTGAGTCAAGAGAAAGTCTGTCTATCCGGCAGTTCGAATGCAAGTAAAAACAATAACTGAAAATAGAAGAAAGCGAGACAGATAAAATTTGGTATATACAGATTTAACATCTGTAGTGTTGACAACTGTCAAATTTTGAGTCAAAACCAACTACTCCAGGTGTGGCACGATAGATTCAGTAAAAATGCTACATTCATACCAGAAGTTATTATTCTTTTACTATTGTACGCCAATATCATGCAAGGCATTCTCTGGCGGCATGACAAGTTTGTTAGAGAATATGCTAGAAAGTTTTGGAAAAATCACTCACCCTGGTTTTAAAAAAAATAGCATTTTATTAGTTTTTAGTTTATAATATTTAGATTTTTCCTAGCGCCAAGTATGGCTATATCATCAGCAAAAGAACTGAACTCGGTTTTTCTATATTTCTTGGGACATGGTTAATCGAGATATTAAAGCAAATAGGACCGAATTTGGAGTCTTAAATAACACCAGTATGAGTATTTCTTAATGTTAATAGCAAGTTTTCAACCTGCATCATAAATTATCGCGTTTGAATGCAAAGGATTTAATGTTCAGCGGTGGACACGCATACAGATACCTTCAACCAATTCAAGTTCCTAATCGAAACCGAGATTTTACTACTTCAGCACCCAGTTCAAATTCGCCAAAAAAAAAAAATTCCAAAAAGAAAAATATTCTTTTGAAATTTTGAAGCTTTTTCGTACATTTGTTGCAACTGGCTCACAAATTTTTCTGTTCTGACAGAAACTGGCATTGTGGTGATCACATTGGTGCTCACTCGGCGAAGCAGGTTAATTCATGGTTATCAGATTTTCACAAACAAATTTCGTATTTAACTTATTAAATATTTCTCTAGACAAATCATGAAATGTAAAATTTTAACTCTTAATAAACGCATTGTTTGTTTTGTTCTTTCTAGCCTTTCCATGAAATAGAATTGGAAAGATATCGGAAATATGGACCTCTATATGGGTAAGTAAAATATTTCTTGAAATTATTCTTATTATAGATACTATATTACGTTGAAGAGTTGTGTGATATTCTCAAATTTAAAACATTCTTACGATTATACGTATTTTACTAAAAATTATTTTTCTTCATGAACGGCACAAATTGTTTTGCCGGTGTCTTTACATAGGAGTAGCGCATCTTCCCCGTAATATGGGCTTCCCAGGTTCGAATCCTGGTTCGGGTATGGTTGTTCTTCATCTGTTCTCTATCTGTGAGGTGTGTGAATGTGCCCTCCTGTAAAAAGGGATTATGCAAGCGAAAGTGTGCGTTTCATCTTCATATGAGCTAGAAGTCAGACTTCTGCCCTCGGGTGCTCAGGGGTCTTTACACTCAGAAGCTACTGCACCCTTTTCCGTGGTAACGCGTACACGACGTCATCATCACAAAATGTTTTCATTGAAAAGCATTCTTTGAATTACAGATGAATTCTTTTGGTTTGCTTAGCGAAGACAGTGAAGTGGTCACTTCATTTAATTCTTGTCATCATCATTAAATAAATTAAAAAATTCAGTTTGATACATTGAGACATCTGTCAGACTATGTCGAAATTTCTATGTTAAGTCTACGGAATATCTGTTAAGATATTTTACTGCTTAATACTCATTTTGCATAAACTATGATTTTTGTTTGCATATTAATTATTATTGCATAAGATTATTTTTTTATTTTTCTGAGATTGAATTCATTATTTTCGTATTATTATTATTATCATTATTTTTGCTTTAAGGCATTATTTTATAAATACTCCGCAACTACTTTTTTTCCTTGATAAATATATGTAACTTTGTGCACTGATCTAATACTAATATGTATGTATTTCTTCCAATAATATCTTTTTGATGCTTACTTAAAAGCTGACCTATCATTTAAATTCAAATATTTATAGATATTTTTTAAACATTTTATTTTCTCATAGTTAACACCTGGTTAATTTAATTACTTAAAAAAGTTAATTTTTTAAAATTTTAAAATATTTTAAATTAATGGCTAAAATATAGGCTAATTTAACTATTTAAAGTTTTAATATTTTGATTGAAGAATCGAAAGCACATCGCTTTGGAGCGCTCTCTTGAATACGTAAAAGTTTTACTATATTAACCGTTTCAATCAACCACAATTTTTAGACATTTTGATGATAAAACGTTTCATCAGTTTTCAAGAATCGTCAGTACATCGTTTTTAAGCGAACTTTCGAATACATAAGAGTTTTACTATATTAATCATTTCAATCAACTTCAATTTTCTGACTTCAAATATAAATGTTCTTCTCTATCTAAGTGGATTATACGTCTTGATTTGTAAATGATATAATGTTTTGATTCAATGAAAAATCCGCAGAATATTTGAAATATTAATATATTTCTCTTACTTTTTTAAATAAAAAGTAGTTATTTATAAATGACTTATTTTATAAATATAGAAATTTGATGATTTAATGCACATACAAAACAAGTAATTAAATAGTTAATTAAAAACAGATTATACTAATAATTACTTTCAATAGAATTTGGCGTCATATTTCTAAAAAACATAAGAAGATTTAAAAGCTATATCGTTTGGTTTTACTAAATGACAATCTATTTAGCCTTGAGTAGTAAGCCATTACTTTTTTTTTTTTTTGGATAGAAACAGAAAGCATTTTTTATTTTGACCTTCAAAATAAAAGTGACAAAAGAGTGATTGTTGATAATAATCAATCTAAATAAAACATTATAAACGCATAGCTGAATGAAATGACATTTTTTTCTTTAAAACGTGTTCTGTATAAACAATATAATCTTATCAAAAATGGATTACAAAAAGATAAAAATTTCAAGCCATTTGTTTCTAGTCTAAAACACCTACCACATGTGCTGATAACCTAGTAGTTTAGTTAATAATACGGTCTTATCATCAAAACCATAGAACTCCTAATTTGAACGTTTTCCTTCAAATTCGATGAATTCACAAACTTATTTAAGTTTGTGAATTCATCGAATTTGAAGGAAAACGTTCAAATTATGAATTCATCCAACGCAATGGTATGAGCACAAAATGCAGACCTATATTTTTAACTTGATAATGTTTAAAGACATACTATCTATAAATTGTATGAAAACATGTAAATATAGCAGATTAGTAAACCTCCAGACCAAAATTGCCCAGTAACTTTTTTTTAATAGTAAAAAACTTTTTTTTAATAGTAATAAAAGTTTTTTTTTAAATTGAAGTTAAAAATTAATCAAAATTTTATTCCATTTTTCAATAACTTCGGAAAATTTTATTGCATAGATGCCATTTTTTGGCCATTTTAATATTCACACAGAAAAAGCAATCACAATTAATAATTGAACTTTTGAAAAGTTTTTCAAAAATTGCAGCTAAAAATCAATCAAAATTTTATTATATTTCTAAATAACTTTGGAACATATTGTTGCACATATGCCATTTTTTGGTTACTTAAATAATGAAACTGAAAAAGCAATAGCAATTGATAGGTGAATTTTATGGAATCCAATTTTGATTCCATAAAGTTTTTTCTTAATACATCTTTCCAAATATTGCTGTTTTGAAACAATATCTTTATTTCTTTTAGTAACTTCGTCCACATACACATCATTGCTACGTTATAAAATATTTTTTTTGAGCTGGTTTTCTTTGTTATAGTTAAAAATAAAGTTTAAAAATATAATAAAGATTGACGATTCATTTTAAAAACATTATTAGGCTATGATATTTCGTATTTCCTTTAATTAGTTAATTTTTTGTATACGAAAGAAAGGAAAGGCATTATAAAGGGTATTATAATGCCTATAATAAAAGGCATTATAAAGGGAAGGGTATTATAATTATCAAAAATGGAATGAAAATTTGAACTAAATGCATATAGAGGAAATTTGTCTGTTTGGCATAATAAATAGTTGCAACATGTGGAAAACTAGAAAAATTAAATTTAGCACATGGGTGTAAAACCTATAATGTAGCACTTGTCATAGACTTTAGAATTAAAGCCAAGTGTGCTTCTTTTGTTTTTTCAAAAGCGCCATATAGGGCCAAGAGTACGACTTAGCTACACACACGTCACAACCCTTTTTACGGGGCGGTCTTCATTCATGCATTTCATTCACATATCGTAATTTAGACCTGAATCAGAGAACAATCACCCCTTATTCAGTACCCCCAGCGATATTACTCTCCACATGGAGGACCTTGTGACCACGGCAGATCTATACGTGCGCCAGCCACCACACACACAGAGAGACGGGGTTCGAACTCTCAACCCAAGGAACGCAAATCCAAAGCCCTACCAACAAGGCTATCCCGGCCCTCGCCTATAATGTAAATCCGTATGAAATTTTCTACAAGATCTATAAAAATGTCGATAATCTATTGGTCTGTATTTTTTTATGCATGTAAACTCGATAAACCCAAAATGCAGCGACTTCAATTAATGACAATTGGTATATTGTCTTATGACTACAATTACAGTTTCTTGTTAAATTTTTATTTCAGTCGACCGGAAAAGAGGGGGTCGATATTACATTTTCTGGTATTTGTGTGCTAGCATTTCAACGATTAATCGCCAAAAGCGCTGGATTCGTGTTAAAGATCGAATTTTAGTAACTACTATTCGTCTATGGCATGCAGTTAATATACAAGAAGTTTTTTTATTATTATTAGACCACGAAATACACAACTCTCTTGTGTAAAAAAAAAAAAATCCTAAGCTCTCCTACCATTCACGCCTTTTACAGTTTTATACACACACACACACACACAGAGAGAGAGAGAGAGAGAGAGAGAGAGAGCACCTTTATCAGAGAGTATGCGAGAAAATTTCGCGGAGACAACTATTGCTAATTTTATTTCTAATGTACAAGAAAATGCTGATAGAAACAGAAAATGCTGATTTCATTTTAAGTTTTAAAATTTTCAGAGGTTACTATTACCTATTCTCGACTGTAATATTTTTATCGCCTAATCATCACAGAAACAGCCAATCTTATAAAATTTTGACGTAAACAATACACGTGATGTAACAGTTATATGAAAATCATAATAGCTCAAGTCATCTGATATCTTATTGCACGCAATCTAACGTCAAGCTATGATGTCACTTTTTTCCTCTTTTGCAATATGCATAAAGAATTACAAATTGAGATCTGCATACGTATGAGCATGAATTGACTCTAATGCATGGAAATTGCATTCGGTTTTGGAGCCTTTTCTTGATTACGAACATTTTTGCAGCATGCATGGAACCATAAATTTATTCATTTATATCGGCAGCGTAATACAATGAAATCATTTCACGTTTCGTAATAAATAGCCAGTTCGCGTAGATAATCTTCTCATATATGAAGTAGAGAAAAATTTAAATTGTCAAAAAATTTGAGCTCGTTTCAGACCTGTCTGAGTTCGGAAAACGTATTTTTGACATTATGTCTGTCTGCGAATCCTATATTTCAAAGCTTTGAGCTAGATGATTAAAATTTAGCATATGGATTTAAAAGCAAATTTGTAGATTTTTGAAAAATTTAGAACAAAATCCATTCAGAGGAAGTCAGTTTATCTGGATATTCAGATACAAGTAAACTCAATTACTATAAAATGTGAGGAGCTAGATAGATAAAACTTGGTACACAAGTTTAGAATCTAAAATATAGAATCTTATATAATTGTAAGCCTGATTTTTTAAAAGGTTAGCAGTCTGTACTTTTATGTGTATGTTTTTTAATGATTTAAACAATGAAATTTGGTACATGATTTTATGACTGCAACTGTAGTTCCGTGTCACATTTTGTTGCCAATCGATCGAAAAAAGGCGTTTAAAATATATATTTGCATGACAGATTCGAGAAAAAGGCTAGATTCATATCAAAGAGCTTTACTCTGTAACTATTGTTCACCAATGTCGCATAAAGCATTTGTGACATTGCCCAAATTTACAATTTTATTCGGAAGAGGAAAGAAATGAGAGCTTTAATATGGAATATGCGAGAAAGTTTCGGGGTGACTTTCCTTGCTTGTTCATGGATTGAACGGAATCATCTCTACTAGTAGTAAAAGGGAATGTATTTTTGTTTGCACATTGATCTTTTGACGATTCATTACAGAAGGGACATTGATTACAACAGAAGGGATCTAAAATTAACTCTGGATATTCAAGTAACCGCATCTGATAT
>JAPMOR010066526.1:36368-87724 GCA_026543865.1 Argiope aurantia
AGGCACACTACGGTTGCCCATTCAGATTGCCTTCACACTTCCTTACCATTTGCTTTTGAAGGCTGCCCTTCAAAGAAGGCTCTAACGCCAATTAAAATGCGGTAACGGCCCATCAAGTCTATACAGGCGGTAACCTTTGGTCTATATAGATAAAATCTAGTATACGATTTTGTCATAATAATTTTGAAGAGACAACCTTGGCTCTTTTTTATGCCAACATGTGAATACGATAATTCAGAAACGCAACAAGTTAAATAAAATTTGATGCATGGTATTAAAACCAAAAGTGTAAACCTATGGCAAATATTGGATCCGATTGGTTGAAAGGAAGATTTCCAAAATGCATTCTCAGCTTTTCAATATATTTCGAAGTGCAAAGCTCGTCAAATTGTCTTAATTTTTGGGGGAAAGTCGAAGGGTGAATAACTTCGCTGATTCTTTTGAGATTTAGATATGATGTCTTAACATCGATTACTTAAGTTTACTAATCAACTTAAAACAATAGTAATTAATTACTTAATGTAAATTATTATCTTATCAAAATAACGATTTATTAAAATTAGTAGTCATCTTATAAAAATAATTAATTAATACTATTAATAATCATCTATAAGTAATAATAATCAATTACATAGCGCATGATAATCATCTTACAATAATAACAATAATCAGTTACGTAATGCTAATAATCATCTTACATTAATAATAATAAATTACTTAATAATCATCTTATAACAGTCATAATGAATATATGCCATTCCGTTGCCATCTTACAACAATAATAATTAATTACTTAACATCAATAATCATATAATCATAATCATCTTAACATCAATAACATTGTTTTAACATTCAGTAATAGCATCCATTATTTGACATAACCTCACACACTTGGAAATTTTATATTTGCAGACACTTCGAAGGCAACCGACCTGCATTATCAGTCGCGGACCTCAAATTGATTCGAGAAGTTGTGGTGAAAGAGTTCTCATCGTTCGCCGACAGGAGAGTAAGTATCATTAATTTTCTAGCATATTAAATTCTAATCGTCTATAATTCGAATTTTTTTCTCCATCTATTCATTCTTCTATCAACCGAATGGTAAAATATCGTCTGCAATTCGAATTTATTTTATTTAATTTGAAGTTTTTTAAGTATTTAAAAGTTAGTTTTAGAAGAATTTTATTTAATTCGAATATCAATAATCATATAATCATCTTAAATTCAATCATATTGTTTCAATATTCAGTTATCGCATTCATTCAGTTCAGTTCAGTCTCCAATCTACTACCAATTTAAGAATAAAATATCGTTTGCAATTCGATTTTATTTTATTTAATTCGAAGTTTTTTTTAATTTAATTTTAGAAGAAATTTAGAAAAAATTTATTTAATTCAAACATAGATAGTCCATACAATCGAATTTATTTAATTTAATTCAGTGTAATAATTTGACAATTAACTGTAAAATTGTGATAATTTAACTGTAAGTTCAGTGGTCGAAAACGAATATTTTTTAATGGTTCTTAACTTATTTACTTTATTGTTGTACAATGTATTAAATCATAAAAGAAGCAACGATTTCTCATGTTTTGAAAAGCTTTGAAACATTTAAATATAAATTGATAATTAAGATTGATAGTTAACTAGAATTTTAAAGCTTCATTATGTTGTTTTTTGTATTTAAAGCTCTGTTTGCTGTTTATTAAAGCTGCTTAATTGAAATTATTATTTTCAAAATTATCACAATTTTTAACTTTGATATTTTTTAAATTAAAATTGCTGATTGTTTATTTATTGAATGGGTATTATTTTTCTAAAATTCTAAATATTTAAATTTTTACCTTCATCGCCATTTTTAATTTAAAAATATCATTTTGATGCGATGATAGACCTTAAATTTAGTTTTTTAAAATTGAATTTCTGGATAAATTAAATTGACATTCTACTCCTGTCAGCTTTGAATTATCCAAAAGCCATTGTACTATGTTTTTGAGAAAGAATCTAAAACCTGAAATTTGATTTACATTTTTATCGAACTCTTTTATCATTTTCATTACAGGACTTTTTGTCTGGCAACGTCATCGTCGACTCAATGCTGTTTTCGCTGCGAGGCGAGCACTGGAAGCGAGTGAGAAGTATTGTAACTCCGACGTTTACTACTGGGAAAATCAGAAGGGTAATGCCAATCTTAATTTAAAGTAACATGAAAACAATAAATATTGAAAAATTAAAAGTTGCATAGAACTTTCAATTTTTTTTATTTCATATTATTCAAAACATTCTCTATCGAGATTATAATGTAACTAAACGTTTCAGGCCTCCTTGCATCCAAAAAACACATTTTTAAAATTGTGTCTGACTTTCTGTGAACGCTATAGCTTAAAAACGTTTTGAATTATTCGGATAAATGGTAGCATATAATCTGCAATGCAAATTTGCTGCTTTATATCAAATTTTGACTGCAATATGTTCAAAAGAAGTTTAACTATCCAGCTGGCCGAGTACAAATTAACTAGATAACTACAAAACGGAGAAAACAAGATTTATGAATTCAATGCACAAATTCAACGCCTAACGTGTTGTTATCTATCAAATTTGGAACGTCGAGAAGTTGGCCATCTGTCAGTCTCTATTTTCACAAGCATGTAAACGCGATATCACAAAAACATAATTGTGTGAAATTTGGCGTGTGATTTTGTTACATATAATTTTGTGATTTGTAATTCTATGTCAAATTTGATTTCAATCTAGCCGAAAAAAGACATAGAAAATATACTTTCGTTTTTCTGGTATCGTTCTCAGCGATTAATCGCCAAAAATAGCACGTTAGATTCCTTAAAAATGTTGCATTTACACTAAAGATCAATCATACATATTCATATTGTATGCTAATGGTATACAGTTAATACATAACCAATAGTTTTGAAATATATTATATTTGTATGAAAATAAAAATCTGCTGTTTGTAACTTTCAAGGCTTTGTCCAAACTACCCAGTTTAATTAGGGGAAGTTGAAAATGCCTTTATTGCAAGTACACGGGAAACTTCCGAAGGGGATTACTTCTCCAGGTTTGTCAACATCATATAAATATAATTGGTAATTGCATTGTTATATGGCGTGTGTAGAGATACAGAAATCTGAAGCAAATTTAAAAAGAAATAATTCTCTAATGAAAGAAGATAAAAAGATGCTATTTGCACAAAAGTGCTGAAAATTAAAGTATAAAAAATAATACACAATCAGAATTTATTTATAACATAGTTTATGGTTTAAAACACTAAATGATTATGTAGTTGGCATTGTGATGGATTATTTATGATAAGACAACGAGAAAAGAAATGATACTTTTTCATTAGCCGGGCGCAAGCGAAAAATCACCAAATAATGTAAAAGTCCGCCAAATTGCTTACATCAAAATTCGCGTTTGGTTCATAATCCGTTAACCGGGCGCAAATGAAAAATCGCCAAATAATGTAGAATTCCTCCAAATTCGCGTTTGGTTCACAATTGGCTACATTTACGCCTGGCTAATGGAAAAGTACCAAAGAAATGGTCTACATATGTTATTTATATCATTTTCCATTCGAAAACGCAGAAGGCAGATAAAGAACCACTCTACACAACATTAAACGCCATTAGACCATTTCGTGAAATGGAAACCTGAAAATGTGACAAAATGAGCTGCAGAATACTATTTAATGCTGCGAAAAAGCTTTTTTTTTTTTTTTTTAAATCTTCTGAAAGTTGTGCCACTGAATGGGAAACGATGAACTGAACATTTGTTCTACTGAGGAACCATCTGAGTTAGGGTTCTTATTTGACAGTTGTATTCCTGAGAAGAGAATGATATATTGAACATTTGTCTCAAGTTACTCCCCTAAATCGCTTAATCTTGTACAAAGCATATTTCAACAAAGTAATGGAGAAACATGCGAATTTGATTTCTCACCTGACGGATCTCGAAAGGAGGACGACGTACTGAATATTTGTCTCTAGTTACTCCACTCAATGTCTTATTAGAGTAAAGTAAACCTCTGCCAAATATAGAACCATTTGAGATCAATCTCTCGTCTGACAGCTGTCTTCCAGAATGGAACTTCTAATGACGACATTGAACATTTGACATGAACAACTCCTTGAAAATATCTTGTATAAAGCATATATCTGTCAAACATAGAACTATCAAATAATTTAAGTTGTGTTATCAATAAATTCTAGTCTCGTATAGCCGACATACTAAACATTTGTCTCTAGTTAATTCCATTCAGTGTCTTATATGTATCTCTGGCAGTTTATATAATCTGACAGCTGTCTTCCAGAATGGAACTTCCAATGGCGGCATATTGAACAGTTGGCACGAGTTACTCCATTGAATACTCCATATATCTGTTGAACATAGAATCAGTTAGTGATTTAAGTTGTAAATTAAGTTAACAATAAATTTTCGTCTCATTTGCTTGCAATTTATTGCATTCGCTTGAAATTCATTTATTTTTAAAGTTGGATTGGATCTCTAAATCACCTTGTAATACAGAAGTTATATACCGGAAGATCATTCTTGTTTTAAACAGTTGTGGCACCTCTTTTTCCCCTTGAGCAGAGAACGCCCCCTTGTGGCGTTTTTACAGAAGACAAGCAGTTGAACGGGATACCTACATCCTGAGGTCGACTTTTCCCCTAGGCGCAACCCTTGCGCTAACGCCGGTTGGAAACGGTGGAATCCCTCCACCATATTGTTTTCTTTAACCTAATTGTCTATATGTGTGTAGTAGATAAGAGTTTGTATATTTTATAGTGTAGCTGTGTTGTGAAGATTAAAAATATTGTATTTAAAACAGGGCAGTTCTTTAGAAAACCACAACACACCACTATACAGTTACTTATCTCTTATCAATTGCAAATTATTTATGATTGAAATATGAAAATTTAAACGCATTTCAAACCAGCTGGCTGATATTTTAATGGAACAATAGTTTTCAATGAAGAGCCCACATTTTATTTCCTTTTTTGTATTTAGATGGTAAGCATAATAAAAGAATGCAGTCAAACATTAGTGGATAATTTCAAGAAAGTTTCAAGACGCGGCAAATCATTTCAAACAAAAGAGTAAGTAGAAAATTTCAAATATTTTAATGTTCTGTTCTGAAATCAGTTTAAGATACATATAAAGAAAAATATGAGATAAAAACAAATACTTCACCATGATCTGCAAAAAATTCTGATAGTTGTTTATTATTATACATTTGCAGATCATTTCTAGAGGATTTTTTGCTATGTAACATAAGTTTTTGAATGCTAGTAATTATAATCAAATTATAAAAGTCAACTTTTGAATTAGATTATTTTTCTGATAAATTTTCTCTGAAATTCTATATTTATGTATAATTTAATGACAGTCAGCTGTAGTATTACATTTAATTGCTATCTTACTTATCAGAGTAGCAATCTTTACAATATACCCAGGTATCAGTTTTCAATGCTAAAAACACTCATACAATTATATGAATAGTTTAATTACCTTGCTTGCTCGGAAAAAAATGTATTTCTAATTTTATTCTGTATTAAAAAAAACCAGGCTTATGTAATTAAATCGCGATTACTTAAAACCATTTGAATTTATATGACTGGAATAGTATCATATTGTATTTTGATTCTTTTGTGACAGAATTCTCATGCAATGAAAATAAAAATTTTAGAGTACACATTTTTAAAGAATTTTACTGTTTAGAACAACAAAACTATGGTTTGTTCAGGTAAAAGAATTTCAAGAAACTTTGTGTGTTTTCTTATTTATATATAAAAAGATCTCATAATATTTTGCAGATGTTGTTATTTATAATGGCACTTGTCATAGACAAGTCCACTGACTTTAGAAATCAGTGATTTTAAGCCATAGGTGTAACTCTTGTTTTTTTTGTAGCGCCATTAGGGACAAGAGGACAACTCAGTACACACACGTTAACGCTTTTTACGGGACGGACTTCATGTATTTCATTCACAGATCATTATTTAGACCCGGATCAGAAAACGATCACCTCTGATCCGGTACCCCCAGTGGTATTACTCTCGACATGGAGACTTTGCGACCAAAACAGATTTAGATGTGCACCAGCCACCACACACATGGAGAATCTTCGCCCAGAGAGGTTCGATCTCGCAGCCCTAGAGACGCGAATCCAACGCCCTACCAACCAGGCTATCTTGGCCTTTTATTTCGTAGATGTAATACAATTTATCTTATGCATGCCGTTTTATCTTATAAATTCTGACAAGATGGATAATTGACTGTTCAGTTCGTAGAGTTACACTGTGAATGGCTTTAAGCGGACGCCACTCGAATGTATCTCAAGGTATTTTTAATATGCATTTGAAATTCATTAAACAACAATTTTTATTTTCAGATTTTATGGTGCTTTCTCTCTCGACGTCATTGCCAGTTCTGCGTTTTCAACTAAACTGGATTCGCACAACGACCCAAAGAATAGATTTGTACAGAGCGCCAAAAAAGCATTTTCACCAGATTTCAGTTTCAGATTTGCCATACATCGTAAGTATATAGTGAAAAATAATTGCGAATTAGATTTAGATTCAAGCGACTTTTTTTTTATTAATGCATATTTACATATCCTTTTACTTATAACAATTTATCCGATGCATGCATCTAATTGCAAAATTTTTGATATTTAAACATGTAAGGAAGTTAAAATAGCTATTAATTTGAAAGTCAAAAATTACTGAAGCACATTTAAGTACTTATATTCTTGCATGCATTGAAATAACAATTAATGTCCATAATGCGACGTGTAATTTAATTAAAGAGAGTACTAAATTTGTAGGTAAGGAAGTTAAATACCCATAAAACAAGAATTTAATTTTATTTCTTCATTATTTATTTACGGTTTAGGAAAAATTTTGATGCTTATGCATCTAATATTTTCATAATTCTTAAGATGAGATGATCATATATACAAAAATAATTAGTTTATTAAGGAATAATCAAGTTGGGTTTACTAATAAATCAAGACATTTTAAGCTGAAAATAACAAATTGTTATCAAAGTGTATTAAATTATTTTGAATTTTTTATTTATATTTGTGTATCAACAATAAAGAAATTGGACAAAATCAATCATTGTCTTGTTCTTAACACTAATTCAGAATTTCCCAATATCTGGTACACGTAACCTTGAGTGCGTGAATGTAACACTAATAATAGTGAAAAATATAGAGCAGAAGAAAAAAAGAACAATTTTGTCTCTCAAAGATTATGCTAAAAAGTGAAAATTCCGAAATCATTAGGTAGTTATGAAGAAAGAGTATCTTCCTCGGACAAATATCACAATAAATGCTACGCAACTCCATGCCTGGTATTGTATTTATCTTTTTCAAATTTTATAAGTCTATTATAATACTCATTCCCATGAAACAAAACCAACGATTGAAATTATTTCACTATTTCAATTGTTAATAATGAGCGACTAGCAACATAAGTTAATGCAAAATTATTACAATGTAACTTTTATTTGTTTTGTCTTGGAACTAATATTATTATAAAAATAAAATAAAATGTAAATTAAAACCGAAATCTGCAAATGGCAATACGGTAATTAGAGTCATATGTCTATTAAACTGACCTAATTGTTCAATTCCCTTCTGTATATGACAGGAGGGATTTTTTTTAATTGATCAAGGGATACTGAAATAAAATAAATGTTTTGCGCTACAGCTCTAGTTCATTCAACGATTCTGTAGAGAGTGATTCTGTTAGATTAACGCACTATTTTGACGCTAACTCTATATAATGAGCCCTTGTATAGCCTCGAGTCAAAATAGCCTTTGTATTTACGAGAGCTATTTTCAGATGAACCTAGCATTTTTTGAATACTGCATTTTACGGGGGAAGTAAATAAGAAATTCGTAAGTTTGATTGATACTATTTGAATACGTATTTACAGAGCTTTTTCCAAGACTGGTAAAATTGCTTGGGATACCTGTCATTTCACCAGAACCAATGAAATTCTTCAAAGACGTGACTCTCCAGATTATCGAACAGAGAAAGAAAACAGGACAGGTCAGTCAGTTGACTTATAACTTTTTGATGGAAAGGTTTCTTGTAATAGTTATATTGAGTTGAGTAATAATTCTAATCGGTTTTCTATTTGTCCAAATTGAATAAAAAATTACGCTGAAGTAGAATGTATCTATAAAATATTTCAAATTCTTGTAAATCCGTAATGTTAGTTTCCTGCCGAGATAATCTCATAGTCAGGAAGAAAGATTAGCATATTTTTAATGGATATTATATCAATGATCTCTGTCCTTAGCGACTTCGGGTCAAAAATGAAGGTTTTAGAAGATAAAATAATGTTAATAATATCTATGTTAGAAGCTCAGAATGTTGATACTAGTTAGAAAATTCTAAGGAGCGTATATAAGCTGAAACACACGCAAAAACATTAATTCTCACTTTGATATGTTGATTACAGAGTGAACTTTCCCTGTTGCTCTGAAAAGTTGAAAAATTATAAACCTTGACAAAATATTTTTATGAATTTTTTTTTTGTTCATATAATGTTACAAAAGATGATTTTAAGTACATATATAAGCATTATAATCGGAAAAAATTATTAATTACGAAGTAGAATAATAATAAAAATATTTTTTATGTCAAATTTTGCGTTTTTTACTTCAGTGTCCTTAATGATTACAAATGTTACAGCTGTAAAATTTTTTTTTCTACTTCATAGTCACATTAAACTGTTTTTTTAATTAAATTTTGGCATATTCACACGTGAATCAATTTTTTGCTCTTATGTATCCTTCTCTTGCGATTGAACCGCAGAAAATTTGAGCCCATTCGGGCACCAGTTTCACAGCTCTTTCCACTGCTTGCATGCGACAGGGAAGCTGAGGAAAGTCGATAATCAAGTCCCTATACTATTTGGTTCAGCTTTAGATTCCTTCTGTATAAAGTCTTTGAAAGAGTCACTAGAAACAGGTTTTAGCAAGGGGGATTACGTCATTTTCAAGCCATGAGATAATGTCGATATAATCCTTTGCATCGAAGTTTATCTTTGGAACTTTCGACTTCATGACTCTGTTCTTTACTTTCGGTTATTACTTTTAAAACACAAATCAAACCAAGTTCCCTTTGAATTTTACGTTCATCACTTAGCATGGACAAAGGGATATTTTCTGAAGCAGCAAAGTACCTATTTCTTTGAATAATCTGGTCTATAACGTTCTTGAGATCGCCAGAGAGATAGCGTGAATATGATGTAAAGTTTAAAAGATGTTTGGAATCATAAGTACATGAAAGGTAACTTACCATTAACTTAATATTAAACAATATTAAACCACAGAATCACCTAGTAGTTTTATCTCTTCTTGTCTATTTGATGCGTCTGGTTGGTTTGCCTCTTTTTTATAAACAACACTGTTGTTCTTCATTATCACCGTCGTCAGTAATCGTTTCTGATGCACTAGTATTTTTTTTGTCCGTTCTTGATTAAACTTAACTATTATCTGTAATTCTTTACTCTTTCTTCTTCAAAGCGCTTGTGGTAGCAATATCAATATTACCAATAAAAGTTTTCCTGTAAGAACGTTGATCGTTTAGAACCTTTTATTCCATAAATGACACTTCTTTTTTCTTTTATAGAAGTCAGCAATATCAAATAAACGTCCAGTTCTTCTCTAAATTCTGTGAGGTTGGAATCAAACTTAACTGAACATTTTCTGCTTTTATACTTTAATAAATTCCTGTATTTAGCATGATAAGATTTTATCACTTGTAAAATTCTTTTGCTAGAAGCAACGGGAATAGAAGATTTTTTGACCATATTTGTTCTATTATGGGAACTAAAGAGTCACAGATTTCGCTTACAGAAGGATCCTTCTCTGAAGCAATTTTGAGGTTCTGTCTAATATAAAAGTAACACTAGATTCGTAAGTAGTGAATTTAACTTTAAGCAAATCATTAAATTTCTCAAAATTAGAACACTCCGACATTTTTCTTCACTAATTTAGACTGAGCAATTTTTACTCTCGGCAAAGCACACTAGCGCACAAACTAGCAACTCTGTTACGTTAATCAGTTACACAATAGACGGAGCGGAGACGCCAACTCTTCTGAACTCCGCAAAGCTACTGATTTGAAACTAGCTCTGCCCTTATCATCGAACGCAGACAAATCTCCTCAATAACAACCGCTTTGACGACGACTCAGTTCCATGCAAGTTAATCTGTTTTTATACTTTTATTCACATGACAACGCCTGTTAAAGCTTTTTATTTCAAAATCGTGGCACCCAAAAATCCTTAAAAAGTTGCAAAAAGTGTGTTTTTATGAAATTTTATCGTCCTCTCGGCAAACCAAGATTAACTCCCACATTTTTCATATTTATAATTTATTTTATCTACACTAAAAGACAACTTTTCAAAGCTATTACAGATTAAACATCAGAAATTGATTTTTTCGTTCCACCCTAACACACATACCAAATTTGGTAGCTCTAGGTCAAACGATCTAGCCTGTAGAGCGCAACAAATACGCTCATCCATTTTTATTGTAAGTAAAGATAAAGATACATAGATTTTCTTATTTCGCCTAACACTATGAAAACTTGCTGACATGCTGATTTTTTTTAAGACTAGGAACGATTTTCTGCAACTCTTGATGGACACTGCGAAGGAGGTTTCTCAAGAACAAAAGTGGGAAAATGATAAAGATGACATCACATCCAATTATGGGCAAGATGAAAGTAGCCACCAAACCGGAAAGAATGTTTCGAACAAAAGTAAGCACCGATTGATCAATAGCACATTAGGAACATTCAGCAATAAATTCGTGAAATATTGTCATCTTTAAAATGAAATAAATATCCATCTAGAGAGAAAATGATAATAAACCATGAACTATATATAATTTGAATGCGAATTTGAAATTTATAGAAACTTATAGCGAATTTGAAACTATATCTCTAACTTAGAAAAAAAAATCTGTATATTAGAAGATTATAAAAAAACTATCCCAATATAGGAGATCGTAACTATCATACCGTTGACAGGAAAGGAATAAAATTTTGGTGCAAGGCATTTTGAGGTATGCACTCAAGAAGAATCATATGGAAAACAACAGCTGAACCCTAACAGTTACGGTTACAGTGACGAAACTTCTAAATTTTCAACTGGCATCACCAATTTTTTTTTTATTGGAATGTATTCTCCTCGGTAAAAACAACAATGAGTACCGTTTCAACTGTACCTGCAGCACGACAATCACCAGCGGTAGCTAGAATAAGAAGAAAAGAGAAAATAACCAATAACAGCAAAGAAGCAACAGAAAGAAGCATTTTATAGTGTTTCACAAATTTCTACATGACCTACTTCAACCACATGACACTTTGCATGCGGCATATGATTCCTAGAACCAAAGCACGTTCCATGTCAAAGGAATCTGTTGAATTTCACGTCTCTGTTAGACACACCGCAGTTGTTTTCTCCTTTCTTCTTAGTCTGCCTAGAGAAGGTGATTTTCATGCTATAGGTGGTGTTCCAGCGCTGTTTTTTTTTTTTTTTTTTTTTTTTTGGCGTGCAGAGCACATTCCAATAAAAAAAGTTGGTGTTGCTATTTAAAAATTTCTAAACCGCTGTTTTCCTTATGATTTTTGGGAGTATACCTTGAACCAAAATTTTATTCCGTTCTTGTGAATGCTGTAATAATTAGTCTCGGGATAGTTTTTTTTTTACATAAAACGCTATATAAAGCGCTTATATACGTATCATAGAAATCGCTCTTACTACACACATCGAATGGAAACAGTCAAATGTAAACAAAGACTTTACGAACATTTCAGACTCTTCCATTAAATGTTTTTGTAGCTGCGCTTAATTTAACGCTCCATTAATTAAAGAAGGCGAAAATATTATTAGAAATACTCTGTATAAATTCAAATAAGTTCATTCTGGATAAGTTCATAACCAAAAGTTCTGTTTTATAAGAAAAAACAGGATGTAAAAAATTTTAAGGAATAAACATCAAACAAGATTTAATTGAATGTGAAAATGGGTTTACCATTATCATATAGGTAAGCGCTATAATTTATCTATGCGTCGAAATGTATTACAAAAATAGTTTTTGAGTTATCTTAAAACTCAAAAAATTACATTTTTGAATATATCAGTTTCAATTCTGTACAATGTTTAATTTATTTATGATAATTTTTAAATGCAATACACAAATTGAAACAATTAATTTTTAATGTTATGTTGGAATTCAAACTCATCCAACAAAATATTCAATCACTTGCTTTTGTCAGTGTGAAAACTAAGATTCTCTCTTTTTTTTTAATATTTTGTTTGGATATTAATAATAGAATTTTTTGGATAATAATATATTTTTAATTTAATCTTCCGGTTCTATTCCGTAGTATATGCACTTTTTAATTTGCACGCATTATAATTTAAAAAAAAATTATTATGTTAAAATCACGTATTTTTGGTCTCATTAAATAACTAGGTGAGATTTGTTTAAAAATAAGAATTCCACATTAATATTTAACATCCTATAAAATCAATAATATTTTTGGACAAGCTGCTCGCCAGAGACGGCTGGCATTAATAATTTGCCATTGGTATTGTACCTTACAATAAATATTTCTCAAATCATTTATTTACAAAATTGATCAACTTATTCATGATTTATATTATTTTTTTCTTTTCTCAACAACAGACCTCACTTTGGACGAATTGGTTGGTCAGTGCGTTATCTTTTTCCTCGCCGGCTACGACACAACTGCATCCACCTTGTCATTTGCTTCGTACCTCCTTGCTTTGCACCCGGAGATCCAAGCCCAACTGTACGACGAGCTGCGTGATGTGCTGCAGAAAACAAACGTAATTTTTTAATCTTTGCATTTTGATGGTTTTAAATTAAGTAATTTTGTTAAAACGGTGCCGAAAAATCATCGATATTTTGGATTTTTCTTGCTTTTATTCTTCCCTATATAAATTAATATTATGATACAATCAACTTTTAAATAAACCAATTCGAAAGAGTTCCGTACTTCCCACATTTTCGGATACTGTCAAATATAGCGGTGTTTAGCTTCGTTGTATTAAAAATAAAAGCTATATATAATACAAAATACAATTGGTAAAGTTCTTTTAAACTCTATAAATTTTAAACAGTGACTAAAATAACAGAAAAGTAACGCGGATCTGAAATAAAGTTATTATTTTAAGTGCGTTCAGAAAATTTACAGTGCTTCTAGCAGCGAAGTAAGGAAGTCAGAATAAAAAGTCCTTGAGAAATAAAAGATATCGGACAAAAGAAAGTAAGACCAGAAAAATGTACGCTATACTGTAAAATACAAAATAAATGTAATATATATACAAAAAAAAACCAATTTCGTGGAATCTGTAAAATTAGCGGTGATATTTACAATTAAAACCATGAACTTTCCCCGACTTGATGAAGGGTGCGTTCTAAATTTCCTTCCCCCTGTTTGGTGAAACTACACCAAACAGTTATATGAAGAAAATGCAGTGGCTTGATCAGATATTTACGTGAATTTGACATCATCCAGATAGGCCTTTGAGTATTGGCATCATTATGCAGTAAAAATCGGCTTCATCCGTTCACATGACTTTCAATAACCATAGTTTGTCACGCTCCATTTTTGCCAGGCCCCCATGCGGAAAATTACAGTCTTTCATCTGTATCTAACAGTAATAACTAATGAAGTTCTTGTAATTTGCGCAAATACCGATCCAAGATTCCGTGCAGAATATGTCGTATCGACAATTCTGGATAACGCGACATTCTCCAAACTTCACTTGCATAGCTGGCGAAGTACCTCATTGATGTATTCGATTGCTGATTGATATTTTGCTGAGACTCGGTTGCTGATTGATACATTTTTCTAATATTAACATGGTACGAGCCCAAGGATTGTATCCACTTGGATTGTAGCCGCGAATGTTCCTCCAAAGTTCTTGTTTACTCGAAACATTTTATTAAATGCATTATTTTATTCAATAAGGATTTGATACCTTCAATATTTTCTCCGTGCGAAACTTTTACAATGCAATAGTTGTGAATTCAGCTTTCTTACAGAGACATTTTACCATCAGCGATAACAGTCATTTAAAAACAGTCATCTAAAGCATTTATTTTTTCAATTTGAACTTCAATCTGTCTCTAATGTTTTAGGAACTAGCTATTAGGTACATGATAAGAACAAACATTATATATATATCTCTTCATTTCATATATAAATTTGATTTAATACGGTAATGAAAGCGTTCTTTATAAGAATTTACTGCTTTTATTATTTATTGCCTTCTTTTCATGTCCAGTTTTATTTTTGTGTCTTAGGGTGAATTAACGTATGAAGCCCTTCAAGAAATGAAATACCTTGATAACGTTATATCCGAATCAATGCGTATATATCCAGCTGTTACGAGGTAGGAAAAAGCATTGTTTTATTTTAAAAGTTCAATTAAACCAAACTTTCCAGTCCATAGATAATTCTTAACTCACGTTACTAGCAATTACTGACTATAACTTTTTATACTCTACAGAGGGTGAAATTCTTTCAGCAATATCTAGCAAAAGTTTTACTTGTAGGAAACGAGCAATTGTTTAAAAGAAATATTGAAGTGAATTCATTTGCGTAACAAAGCATGCTATTTAAGCATATAGCTGCATTATTTAATGCTGATGTTTATCATTAATATCATACAATTTGTTCAGATTTTGCTCAGGATTTTTTTTGTAGATAAATGCTTTATTACTTAAATTTCAGCTGTTAATACGCAAAAGTCCTATGTAAACGAATTTTTAGATTTCATGAAACAATACTGAGTTGTTAAGAACAATGACTGCGAAAATTCGAAAGGAATTTTTTTTAGTCTAGCAGCGCAACTGTTGTGTGCAATTTTGCAATTTTCTTTTAGAACGATTTCCAATAACCTTAAGCAACACAGTTGCATGTGCATTTCTCACTTATGAAAAATAGAAAATAATTTAAGTATAGTTACCAGAATATTTAATACATTTTGAAATGTTAACATGCTGATTTTATAGAATAGACATCCTCCAATAATGACTTCTTAATAAAGAGAAAATAATCCTTCTTAAAACCAGCAGGAGTGGTCCCTCCCAATTTTTCCCACTTTCTGTCCAATTAAGATTTTATCCCTGTACCTGCATAAAATTACGGCCTTGAATAAAGCAGAAAGTGCCTTAAATGTCATTAGATAACAATATTTACGAAATATAGATCTTTGAAATGAATCTAATATTTTTGCTGAATCTATAAAACGATTGCGTATTTTGAACATCATTTTGCTCACGTAATGAAATAAAAATTTGACAGGGAATTACAGTTGTAGTTAAAAGATCATATATCGAATTTCATAGAATTAAGTCTTTCCCTTTATGAGTTATTGTGTTTACATTCACGTGAAAGTACAGAAAGTCAAATAATCCCTTGATAGATTTGATTGACAATTTGATAAGAATATATATTTTAGATGCTAAACCTGTATCCCACATTTTATCTATCTAGCTCTTTGGAATTTTTAGTTATCCAGTTTATTTGTACTCAAACAGCCAAAGAGATAGATTTCCTGAAAAATTAAACAAAATCGAATTCAGAAGGATTCAAAATTTGACAGAAATACACATATTTGTTTGTAATTCCATATACTAAATTTCAGTTATCTAACCCAAAACGTTTTTGAGTTGTCATGTTTCCACTAATGCCAAAAATATATTTTTCTAACTCAGGGAGATATAAAATATAAAGATTCGTCAAAATTTCGAATTCGAATTTTTTGATGATTACAATATTTTCTCTATACTTCGACTTGGAGGTAAAAAGGAAGAATGTTTAAAATTTCTAATTAAAATTTTAATGCATAAATTTGAAAAATTATGGGGAAAACGCACTGAATAAAAAGAAATATTCCTTTTAGCTAAAGAGTTTTCTTATTGTTGCCAAAAGCAATTGCATAATAGCAATAAATGCATAATTGTAATTGGGTTCTTTTAGTTTTATCATGAGAATATCAACTGCGTTCATTGAAAAAAAGCCAACTGTTTTCGTTTTCCCAAGAAGTCAAAATTTTCATCTTGGACAGCGGTGGCTTCATGGTAAGGCATTAATTAGCCTTAAGTCCAGAGAGTTCCAGCCTCGAAGTCCGATAAGAAATGTTTCCTCAGGAGAACTGTCGTGTAAGCTGGTTTGGTGCACATTAAATTCATCAGGGGCAAATGTCATCTCACCGGTGTGATAGCTCTTGTTTCGCTTCGAAATAGGGCTTAAATATAACTAAACAGAATCGAGTTATTCTTAGAAAAATTGGAAATTATTTCAGTGGATATTATTCCGGTGTAAAAATAATCTATACTACAACAACTGATTTTTTTTAGTATAAGTATGATTGACTTATAAACTATATTTCGGATAGCTTACATGAGTATATTGAGACGGGGAAAATGCTTTACAAACGTTTCATTATAAAGCTCACATTGTTCAAAAATCGCAAACATATATTTAAATCATCTCAACTTAAGTATGAGCATAAAATATCACTTATACAAATTAGACCAACACAAGCAATACATTCTTTGAATAAAGTCTAGATAAATATTTTTTTAAAACAGATTTCACAAGGATAGTCAAACATAGAAACTCATTGACATGCAATATGTTTATCAATTCACCGTCAGGTGCAAGTATATTTAATTTAAATATGGTTGATATTTATATTACGCAATTATGATTGATTATATAATTATGATTGATATTTCTATAAGCAATATATTAGATGACTTGCGTAAATCATTACATTATTAATTTTATTCATGTTTTTCTTTTCTTCTTTATCAGGTTGGAAAGAATGACAGTAGCTGATTGCAAGCTAGGAGATACCGGCTTAACTGTTCCAAAAGACATGATTGTCACTATTCCAATTTATGCTCTGCAAAGAGATCCTAAATTGTTTCCAGATCCAGAAAAGTTTGATCCAAACAGGTAAAGCAAAATAAAAAAAAGAAATCTAACTTTTTTCTAAAATAAATGGCTCCACATTTAAATACAGTTTCTTAAAGAGCGCCAGTTCTATTGTGACCGCTTTGTGTTTTAACCCCTACTCAATGGTCTTCAAAGCAGTTTTGTAGTTATTTTTACTTTCTTCAGGGTTAGTAAAAATAGTTAAAAAATAGTTAGTAAAACCTTCAGGGTTAGTTCAGTTGCCTCTGGACATCATTTTGAAGATAACTTATATTCTTTGCGTAATTACAGGGGATTTCAAAATTCTTGGTACAAACTTTAAGGGGCGAAAGAACATATCTAGACAAAAATAAATTACCATATAAAGAAAGCATGGTCGCAACTCATGTGGTAAAGTACTAGAAGAAATTTTCGACTAGAAATGGTCCTACTAGGTGGCTGGCGTGGTTACTTGAGATTTCATATTTACCCTATTCCCTAAGAGAGAATATGAAGAATCATACCTGCTATGACAATCAATAAATTCTATTGCGAATTTTCTTGCTATTATTTCTGTAACTGCGGTTTCTAAAGAAGAATTGCATATTTATGGTTTTAATGGTTTTAAATCTGCTTTAGTTTTAGTAGCAGCACTTTTGAGCAATTTTTGTTATTTTTTCTAGAAATTGATATTCTTCAAATTCATTGGATATTATTTTATTCAATCTTTTTAATTCGTATTTAATCATTGCAGAATACTGGAACTATTTTTCCTGGGGTTTCATCTTTAGAGTTATGCCCATGTATTCTATGGCTATTTGTATTTGTCTAGAAGTATTGTATCACACTTTAAAATTCGTATCAAGAGATTTTAAAACTTTTTATGTTTTAAAAAGCTAGAAATCATTTAAAAATAATTTTAAGTTCAGGCAAATATTTCTTTATTTTCTTCAAATTGAATTTAAGAGTTAGTAATCCACAAACCACAGTCTGTTGCACAATATTGTACGATATTATATTATTCAATATTGCGAATATTGTTTAATATCATACAATACTGTGCAATATATGTGTGTTATTTGAGAACCTTACTATTCACATTCTGTCACCTATGATATTAATGTTCACAAGTAAAATACATTAGCAGATTTCTTAATGAGTGGAAAATTCAGGTGTGTATCTTCACCTGTGAAAATCATCTTTTAAGTTAGCTTCCTGCCTTTTCCTTATTTTACTATTTGAACAACAGTGGTAAAACGTTAGAGGGCGTTTCGACTGCCAATTAAGCCGTGAAAATAATTAAATATGGTATTGTCATCAATAACATACAATATACAGAGATTCAAAATTTTAGCACATCAAAGATGAAAAATTGTTCAAAAAATTTCTTATTTATGAATTTATAGCTCGTTAAATAAAAATATATAATAAGGGCGTTTAATAATACTTGTTTTGATGCAGAAATTTAAAAAATTTATCTCATCGCAGAAAATCAGCTATCTGTTTTACTCAGTAGTAATATAAATCATGTTTTGAAGTTATGGTTTTGAGTTTGTGATCTTCTAATAAATTCTCATCTTGGACCTGCACAAATTTCTATATTGGTGACATCGAAACATAATCTTCTAAAATATATTCTAAAGTGGTACTGCATACGTTATTTACAATTTAATTATGGATTAATGTTTCTCCAGATTCACGCCAGAGGAGCGAGCTAAGCGAGACCCCTACGCTTTCATGCCTTTCGGAGCTGGGCCTAGAAATTGTGTCGGAATGAGATTCGCCCTCATGGAGGTCAAAGTGTGCCTCGCTTACGTCATCGCTAATTTCAAAATCCTCAGATGTCCAGAAACTAAGGTAATGTATGAATTTTGCATTTAGTACAGTCGAATTGAATTTTGACATGAAAAAAAATACATAACAGCAACTTTGTTAGTTTAAGTTGCTGATTTAGCTGTTGGAAATAGGACTTTAAGTTTGAACGTCGCTATATTACCAGATAAAAGTGGAAGGTGGCTAGAAGATGAAAGTCAATTTTTCGCGTTTTCATAAAACGCTATTCATCTTAATAGAAATAATTAAATAAAAGAATTTTAGGTTTAAAAAAACATGTAAAGTGAGCTGCCGACTTATGATAGCCTTTGAAATACCATTTTTGTCGATTCATGCTGTATTAAAATATTGTTTAGGATTAAGATTATCTTAAGAAAATTATTATCTGATAAATTTAATTATTCATTAATTATTCTCATTAATTGATATCTAAATAACAAATCAATACACATCATTTTGTGTGAGATAAGAAACTGAACATTTAGGATTTTGTCTTATAGAAAAATTTATGACAACATATGCCAGCTTACATAACTTCATTCAAAGATTGATGAGTTTGGTGGTAAGTAGTGGATGTATTCCCATGATCTTAGAAAGGGGTAACTGGATATGCAGTGTTTTTCGAAAGAAAAAAATGTAAATATGGAAAAAAAATCTTTTTATTTTAACGAAATTGCACTGAATTGCATAGAGAGTAATAACAGATAAAAATTTCAGGTTCATATCTGTTTAAATTTTTGAAAATTTAGACATTGCCAAGAAAGGAAGAAGACGTCATTTATAGACGTCACTATTTTTTTTCCGACTGAGTCGAATAATGAAAAAAAAAAAAGAAAAAAAAAAGATGCATATATTGACATGTAACTTTAACAATTTGTTTTCTTTTGTATAACGTATCTTAAGAGGACTTTCAAAATTTCCTCTAAAATTTTTTTTAAATGCAAAAAACATTTTTAAATTTTTAAAAAATTACTACTGGCCCTTTACTATTGATCTATTAAAATTTACTATTTTACATTTAAACTGCATAGCATTTTACAGCTCATTTTATAAGTCCTTTTAATACCTAATTTTTTTTAATTAAACTTTTCCTCTCAGTTTAGTTGATTTTTATTAAAACTGCAGAAGCGGTGTCTCAACTTCTACTTTTTTCCCCGCCCCTTCTTCAGTAACTTATCCAGGGACAGACTTAGAGTGTTGCTTTGAATATCCAACTCAACGACATAAACCAATATAATTACTGATATGTATTTTTCCATTCCTACTATTAGCTCACACTCTGCCTCTCTATATGTATCTTGTTCAAATTTTCAATCGTTAATAAAATACTTTTTATTCATCCACTCAAGTTCAAATACATTTTTTTATAACTTGTAGTGGATGACACTTGATGTTAATACAGTTTTTTTCAAATATAAATTAATTAGTGCAGTAATTTCTATTTGGTCACCACAGTCGCAAAATTCGTCGCCAAATGGTCGCCAAGTTTGTCACCAATTTTGTAATTCTTTAATAAAAAGTAACTAAAATAAAAAAACATTTGTTGACCTAAGTAGAAATTGACTTAAAAAATTTTGTTTTATATATTACTTGTTTCTCATATTTCTAATAAAAATTTGTTGACCTAAGTAAGAATTGACTTAAAAAATTTTGTTTTATATATTACTTGTTTTCCATATTTTCATATTTTTCATAACAATTTGACAAGACTAATTTTGACATGATATTGTTAATAGGTAACTATAAAATTACAATATGCAGAAATTAAAATCGCCTTAAATGCTCTAAAGCGTTGCATAATTGAAGATTTTTCAAAATTTTGATTAGATTTTTAATTTAAAATGTATCGAGATTTTAATATTTCCCTTCTATAACTTCGGAACGTATTATTGCACAAAAACCATTTTCATATCGTTTAAAATGCAAGAATAAAAGATTCAAGTCATATCGGTTTTATTTCCTTAAAATTCTTCCATTAGATTTAATGAATTTTAAAAATATTATTCAGTGCATTTTATAACGACGTTTTTAAATTTTTAACTATTGGATTTATCAATAATGCATCATTAATGCAATAATTATGATATGGGTGCTAGTAGATTTTTAAAATAAAATAAAGATATTCGAATAAAATCTAAAACATTATCATGCTACATAGTTTCGCATCAATAGTTTGCATCTCTTTAAAATTTTTATTATTATAAGTAAAAATTATGGTTCCGCAAATCCGAGCCATAAGTTTACATTTAACCCTTTTGCATGCAATGATGTATCTGATGTGTATTGACTGACAGAGTTTTCATTATTTAAATTTGTAATTACTAAAGTAGAAATTAATTTAAATAAGTAGAAATGAATTAAAAATAAAATGCCTTAGCCACATTTGAATTTTTCAGATGTACTGTGCTTTCTTATATTTGGCATTTATTTTATTTCAATCCATGAGATGCATCATCTAATTAGTTGGTCAAAGTAATTTCTAGGTCAAGAGGCTAGCTTCTGTTTCCTATTATGAATTAAAAACATGTATTCTACCTAGCTTAAATTTGTTTCCCTGTAAAGTTTATTTAGCTAACAGTTCATCTATAATATAAACGTTCGATTTTGATGCAATAAAACAATGTTTGTAAATAAATATCATCATTTCGATGTTCTGTCTAATGTCTAATGACATCGAGATTTATTAACCCTCGATTTCAGACTTAAAGTGTAACGGATCATATACAAGATATTGTTACGGAACTTCAGCCACTAAATCCGTAAAACTGGTTCGCTTGTAGTAGGTGTATGACGTAACACAATCAACAGGCCTGCGTTGAAAATTAGGACGTTTATTAATTCGAAGACATGAATACATAGACGACAAAGCACAACCGCAAAGTACACGAGGAATACATAGCAACACACTACAACAAATAGTAACACACAAGTAGTAATCAGTAGTAATAACATCCACAGCACACAAAGCGGCCAGACAGAATTCAGCAGGAGGAAGGAATCTTCATAGCATATTCTCTACGGTCTCTCCAAACGCCTGCAATTCTTCACTGTTTCCTCACCACTTCAGCTGTATCCAACTGCCAATTCACTACTACACGACTGGCTCGTCCTCACACGGTTTGGTGCTGCTTTTATAATAAATTCCAGGATTCGTACAACAGCCGATCTCTTGAGCTCCACTCTACGCCTGCGCTTCGCGGGATTAATCCAACTAATTCGCCGTTGATTCGCTATGCGACTCTAAATCTCTCAGCGACTGTCTTCGGTTTGGACTACCGGCCTTTTATAGTTTTCGGAGCAGAGCAGAGAAGGTTCTTGAACAATCAAGTATACCTCAGCTACTATTGTCTCTATCGACAAAACCTTTGAAGATTCTAGTAGCATATATTTTGTCGCAAAGTCACCAAATTCGTCGCTAAGTCTCCAAACCCTGAGATCAGCTCTATTGCAGGCTGATCGTAAAACGGTCTTTCCTACGATGGAACTAACTGTGCTAGGAAGCAACATTACAGACTCGTAACAATATATATTGAATTTTGAACCCTCCGATTCCTAACCATAGGCTTCTTGATTCTAAAACTTTGAACCAGGACACTGCTGCTTATTTCCAAATGCGAAAATCTTACAATTTGTTTTTGAAACTATCTTAAGTCTAGTCAAAATTCTGAAATTATCTAAATTTAAGAAAATTAAATGGAAGTTATTTCAATAATTCTCATTACAATTTAATTTAACACTAAGACCTGCACGATTATACTGTAATTTGATGGTACTTGCAAAATGTAATACTTGAATAATTTATTCACAGGTTCCTTTGGAATTTCACCTTGGACCCGGTCTTCTGATTACTAAAAATTTGGCTCTGAAGCTCGAAGAAAGGACAAATAAAATATTACTGAAATAACATTCACTTCTCAAATGATGTTTGGAGAGTAGCGAAAACAAGGAAAGATAAATTAATAAAATTTGTCCAGGATGAATTTCAAATGATATTGTTTTACAAAATGAAATAAAATATTTTTTTTTCTAAATTTCCTTTTTTCATAGCGTTATTTGATATGTGATTGTAAATTTTTTAATATTCCTTGAAATGAGATTGTCAAAATATGCAAATTTTAAAATTAGTTTAAATTAATATGAAGGAATTATGTAATATTTTTTTATTTATAATCAAGTAACAAGAATGGTATGAATTGAGCCCAACTGATTGTCAGTTGATTTGGACTATGGAGGAACGAATTTATTTCAGGGAAACAAAAGCATTCATTTAAATAAGAAATTGTGAAAAGAATGCTATTATACATTATTTATGCTATAAAAAATCATTTTTATATTTATTTTCTCGTATTGTTTTTTTTTCACTTTCTTTTGTACGAAGTATGTAAAGAGAAAGCAGTGTAATCGATAAAAAATTCGAGATTTTGTAGCATCTCTACATTTTAGACCTCCCTGAATCTGTAAAATACATGCTTTTTTGTAAAATACATGAACTGTTTATTATTGTTTAAAGGAATGCATAAAAATCTAGGAACTAAGATAGCATTTAAAAGTTGAAATTAACAACTTAAGCACAGTATTAATGATGCCAGAAAATCTCAAAACACTGAGAGACACGATGTTAAAAATTGACAGTTTTTACTATCAACTATTTGAAAGTTTTAAAGTGCTTGTCTTTCCTTTGTTATGGAACGAAAATTTTGAAGAATGTTAAGAGTTTTGAGATTTTCTTAAAGTGGGAGCCTGTTCCTCTTTTGAAAGGATGGTATGTGTACGGGCAGATGAGCTGGAAGGCCAGAGGTTGACCACTTTGTGGCTGGGAGCCAATCGCCTGGAAGAGGATGTCAGTTTGGTAAATCGAATAGTGTTATGAACGGGTTGATAAAGATAGCAATGGATCACAACAAATCTCGTCATTACTGCTTCGTTCAGTGATGATCTGCTGTACACAAGAAAAAGTCCTTAAAACACATTCTTGAAATTATGTCTGAATATTACCCTCTCTGTCCGCAGTGTGAGCCTGATAAGTCAAGAATGTTTTGATCATTGAAATTTGGCTTACGGTTTTTGCACTAAGTTTGTAGATTTTTATCCATTTTTGAAGATAATTCATTAAAAAGAAGTTTCTCTTTTCAACCTCTATATATAAATTAACCTGATAATTAAAAACCGAAGAAAATAAATAATATTTGCACAGATTCTACATCTAAAATGTAAATATTCTATCAAAATTGGAATTAAATTCTTCAAGGGTGATTGTCTGTCATTCTATATGTTCGAAAGCAATTTAAACGTAATAAGTCATAAACACAATGGCTAAAATATATGATATTTGATATATTATTTTAATATCACATTTGTAGTTCTGTGTGAAATTCTGCTTTCAGTGGTCCAGAAAAAAGAAATTCAAAATACTTTCAGCTTTTTTAGTATTTTTTTATTAACTGTATTTCAGTGATGAATCAAAAAGTTCGTGCTAATATGTTATTTCGTAATTATTATTTGTCAAAGGCATGCAGCTAATATTATACAGGTATATTTATTGCAATAAGAATATGCAAGAAAATTCCATGGATACTACTCCCTCTGGTTCAATACAATGTAAATCGAGAATTTGTTGTAATATGGTGGTGTATTATTTACCATCGTTATTCAGTAACATAGTGGAAGGAATTTCAGCCAATTAACCGATTAATAAGAAAAGGACCTTTTATGTAGATCAGATATTCAAAAGCAAGGTATTTCAATATGGTATCAATTTATTTAACGAACAATTTGCTTCGATATTTTCCAATATGAAAACTCGGGTGTATTATTATGGTATTATCATGTGAGAACATGATGCCGTTTTGGTTTGGGGTTTTTGAAGCCTCAAAATGCACGGTGAGAAAATTGGTGATTTATCGCTTTTGAGGCATGGAATTTTATCTTTTAGGGTTATTAGAAAATGATGAAGTAGGTTGTCACATTTGGCGACTTATCGCCACCAAAAAGTTATAATTTTGGCGTGAGTGTGGTTTTATGGCGCAAAAAACAATTTTGGTTATGCTGCGCCAAACATATGGTGCATATCATGCATAAATGGTGGATTAAAAACTCATATGATAGCAGATATAGCGGGATTTATAAAAAAATTTCAATGATTCAAACATGATTCATTCCTAAGAATGACCGATAAACAAACAAATACACAATGAAAATCATCATGGAATGGTAAAAAATTGTGATACATGTAAAGTTTTCTTTCCAATGTTGTTTGCAACAGTTAAAATTCCAAAGCTAAAACTACTGTTAGCTTTTTTCTTTGTGTCAATATTTGAAGTATTTCTTTTTAAAATCTGGATAAAAGCGTGGATTAATACTGCTTCACTGATTGATGGCTGCTGTCTATAGTCATTTATCATGTCTTCGTTTACGGTTTCTGCAGGCTCATAATCAATGAGATCATTTGATTCTGCAACTTCTGCATCACCAGGAAGTAAATTATCAGTTAATATGGATTCTCTCTGGGGAGTTAGTCGAACATGGTGATTCGATTGTATCTTGGACAAATGTGTCATTTGAGTCTCTAAATTCCGAAACAAAATCTGCATTCTGGGATTTTGTAATATTCTCATTAGAATCAATACTGTTTTGTTGCTTGGCTTTTTTTTTGGTGGTTGTGTAACATTATAAATTTTATAATCAACAAGAGTTGAAACATGGATTTTAAATATACAAAATAGGCTGATAAAATTAAAATCTGTTTGTACAAATTTTTCAGCTGTATCGGCGGATTTTCTTTGCTGCACTATGGTTGCAAATGATGGAACAGCCAGTTTTGGCAGACACAATTTTCATGCTTCGGTAAACGAAATATTTTTTAAGGATTTCAGCTTCTGGATTTTTTTTTCTTTTTCGGTCTTAGCAAAGTCTGAAACTCGAGTAAATTTTCTGAAGATTACAATACTTCCTGTTTGTATACTTCTTATACGAAAATGTAAAGAAAAAAGACGAAAAAATAACATGTTGTGGTTTCTAAAGGCATATTACAAAAACAAGCCCACTGACTTTAGAAATCAGTGATTTTTAAGCCAAGGGTGCATCTCTTGTTTTTGCAGTAGCGCTATCAAGGGCCAAGAGTACGACTCACGTCACAACCCTTTTTACGGGGCAGACTTTATTCATGCATTTCATTCACTCGTCCACACATCGTAATTTAAACCTGAATAAGAGAATGATCACCCCTGATCCAGTACCCCCAGTGGTATTACTCCCGACATGGAGGACTTTATGACCACGACATATTTATATGTGCACCAGCCATCACACACACGGAGAGTCTTCGGCCGGCGGGGTTCGAGCTCGCCAGCCAAGGGACTGGAATCCAACGCCCTACCAACCACGCTATCCCGGCCCAAAAATAACATATATGAGAATTAAAAAAAGAGACAATAATTCTTATTTAGCTCTAGAAGGGTTGCGCTCTCAAAGCACATACACCCAGAATTCGTCATTGTTCAGCCATATTAAACACATTAATTTATAATGTGCTACATCTTTACTGTTTATTAAAAGCTGTTAGAAAATTTCTCATATCATTAGAGTAACGACCAAAATGCTAACAATAATAATATATAATAGAACTATTGGGACTGGTTTTTTTGTTCGGTTAAAAGAAAGGAACTCAAAAAGATAGATCTTTCTTATTCAGTAGCCCGAATGAAAAAAACAACATCTGCCGACTCTAATGAGAATATATGATATCTGCTTTCACAGTTTGTCATGCTTCTTTTCCGTTCTCTGCTGCCCGACTATTTATAGAAAGAGCGCATCGATCGCAAAACAGAAGTCCCCTCCCCCCACATAAAAGGATTGGGGATTAGCTGAAGCAACAGATGCTCGTCCATCTGTTATTATATCTGGGGGGAAGAGGAGGGTTGAAGCTGCAGAGAGAATTGTTGTGCTAATAATTTAATAGTGTCGTCTTCTTGGATGCGTTTTCAGTTATCGTGTATTCATAAAGCATGTTTGTGTTCTGTGATTTAAATCATTTCATTTCTGAGTGAATTCTTTGTTGTTAAGAATTAAACAGGGTGAAATTTATCGTATTGTTTTTATTTTTTTTAAACTAAGCCTCTTTGTCTTAGAAATCTTTCCTTCACAAATGCGTTTCAGGAATAATGTTTATAAACAGTTGAAAATGCTTTAAAAAGAGAGATGTGTAGATTTATTTGTTATCTTTTTTCCTGTAGCGCTTCTATCATCAATTATTTTTGTTTAGAATTAATATCGTTTTAGAATAGTCCCTTCTATCACTAGGGTCGGTTGATTATAAAGAAGAATATTTGTTTTTCCTGAATTCATTCATTTCTTTTCATGCCAAAAAATTTGACCAAAAGCTGTCAAATTTTGGTTAAATATAGTTTAGAAAATATAATAATATACTTCTTTTACCTAATACGAACATTTTGGAAAATATAATAACGTATACCTCGTTTTTAATTAATTTTTGATTATTTGAAAACTAAGAGAGATTTGGTTCTTTCCACAATAATTTTTGAAAATATTTTTACATAAATTAATCTTTACATTCTTTTAAACTTAAAAAAATCGTTTTTAATGATGTTGATTTGTTTATCGTGGATTTTTTTTAATGAATTTTCACAATCATAGGTAGATTCCTTATAGGACGATCTACTGCAATGGGTTTCAGGACACTTTGGGAAAAGATCTGTAGATCTTCAACAATTATAGTCCCTAGATTCCAAAACCACCCTACTTTCAAAAGTTTATATTATATATATATATATATATATATATATATATATATATATATATATATGCTTATAACGCTCTTTCCATGTTATCTTGTGAACAAGACAATTAGAGTAATTTTGTTTGGATTTTAACTGATTTGAAGTATATTCACTTTTTAAATTTCATCCACAATAATTCGAAAAAAAGTGCTTCAATTCATGTTTTTAGTCTTGTAAATGTTATATGCGATAAAACCTGCATGTAAAACCGATAACTCAGAAACATATCGACTTAGGTATAAGAAATTTGGTATGTGATCATGTAACTAAATATGTTCTTCTGATTTGATTTCAATTGTTCTACAAAAACGTGGAAAATGCATAATCGATTTTCTTTGTTAAACTAGGAAACACACACACACAAAAAAAACAACTCTTAAATATGGGACTGTGAAAAAAAAATCTGGGCATTCGGGGTATTGAAGAACTTGCTGAAGATCCTCAGTTTTTATGTTGAAGGGAGGAGAGACAGCGCCTTCATTTGAAGAAAAAATTTCGAAGTGACTTCTTACGCTGGATTAGTATTATTGAAGTGAATTTTATTGAACATGCATAACAGAATGATTTTTTTTTAAATACCGGATAACATGCACCTTTTCAGCACTGTTTTGCATTTCCATAATTACAAGAACATAGCCTATACGAAGAGTAAGTCATATCACTGACTCTCCGAACCGCCCGGAGGCGCACGGATAATAAATACTGAATGACATGAATAGCCTCAACAGCAACACTGGCGGGAACTGTGGTTGAGTCCTAAGGGGTATCACCGGCGACGGTACAAACCCTTCCTAAGGAAGTCCCGTCATAGGAGGAGCCAGACTTCCACCGGTTTATGTACCCTCCAGGGTGGCGAGATCCAACCACCATACCGGAAGCATCTCATCCTCATTTCGAGGTGCCCTCCCACCAGGGAACCATACGAAGAGTAAAGAAATTGTCACTGTTTCGAAGTTATTCTTTTTTACTGATTCAAAACTTTTATAAATTTAAATTATTTTAAATTTGAAAAACTGTTCAATTAAAACCTCTAGGTCCTAACTGTAAATTATTATAATAATATAAAATGGGGTTTTAAAAATTATTTCAAAACATTAAACTCAATCATTCTGGGAAAAAGTGCTTAGATACTAGTATTAATACACTTGTTATACTGATACCTCTCTAATTCAAGAACACAGGAAGTGAGTTGCATCGTACTCAAATGTGGACATAAAACGTTAATCTTTGGCTGCTTTTCTTCAACTTAAGATATATTATTACAAATCTTTCAATGCAAATATTTCACAGATTTTCCAGTTACGAAATTACTCAAATAATTAGTGCCTATCATGCATTACATAAGAATATTATTTTATTTATTTATTTTTGATTTGATACTAAATGATTGCATATACACAATGAATAAATAAAAAAAGGAAAGGCTTTATTTCATTTCTTAGAGGAATATCATAAAAAGCACCAGTTTTCGCAACTTTGCCTCCGAAATTACTTTGCATCTCATATTGAGCTAATTCTCCTAAAGCAGTTTAACTTGAGATCCAAAAATTGTTTATCCGTAGAAAGCTTTTGAGGAATGGAAAGCTACTGCAACGGGATTTTCTCTGTTCTTTCTTCACATTTTAATACAAGATTCTTGGGAATCATAAGGCCTGGGCCAAGGCAAAATTCCAAAGGAACCTGAAAATAGAAGTGCGAAGAATGAATATTCATCAAATTATATATTTCAATTAAAATACAACATTAAAAGCATTCAATTCTTAACCCTTTGTTTACCGAATTATTTTACCATCAATTTTGTAACTTTGTTTTTGCACCAGTAGTTAAATTTCATTACGGAAGAATCCCAATCGAACCAAAAAATGTTTTTAATTATTCGATATATCTTAATTAATTTACTTAATAATTAAATATTTTTAATTTCTACTTGAAGCTAATAGTATTTACTAGTTATTTGGGTTACATTTTTCGTGTTCTTCTGAATACCATTAAAAAAATAGTCGTATTACGAAGATACACGCCAAATATAAATGGTAATTTTAAATATCGTCAGTAAATAAAGAATCAAACTTTGGATTAAACTTCAACGACGAAAGACATATGATTAGAATTTAATAGAGTAGTTACAATATATTTTATGCTAAATTTGTATAATTATATGCGCTAAATAATGTATGAATAGAATCGCAGATATATTTCAAACGTACGCCCATGCAAGTGTTTGAAGTAGAAAAATCTCCGAATTTACACCAGTGAATGCAGTTAAAGTGATATTTGGTTGTCTTAGAAAAAAGCCGACCTACTCAAAAATGCTATATCATTCCTCGAAGTCATATCACTGACTTTCCGACCCCCCCCCCCATGAAGGCACAGGGATAATAAATACTGTGGTTGAGTCCTAAGGGCCGTCACCGACCACGGTACAACCGTTCCCTAAAAAAGTATGTCCCGTCATCGATGGGAGGAGTCAGACCCTCACCATTTCGTGTACTCTCTAAGGTGGCGAGATTCAACCACCATACCGGAAACATCTCATCCTCATTTCGAGGTGCCCGCCGGCGGGGGATATCATTCCGTCAATGAAGAAAGAATCCAAAATTCTTCAAAAAAATATTAAAAAATTATGACTTTACTGAATAAAATAATGTCATTTGAAAAATATCTATCGAAAAAACGGAGATGAGAAAGTGGGTGAAGCTCCATTTCAAGATCCCAGATTAAGCTAAAATTTAAAAGTGTATATTAATGCTCTATTTCATTTATGTAATTTTGATTTATCAAATTTTAATAAAATTTGTATATTTTCTTGCATTTTGAAGCTTTAATTTTTACTAATATAAACTCTATGAGATAATCCTTTATTAATAACTAAAAGAACTTTATACTATATTTTGATATTCTAAGATCTTTCTATTCTTTTCAGTCTACCAACAAAACAAACTAACGTCAGTCTTATTGAGAGATAGCTTCAGAGAGAACTGCAATCATTCTTGAAACATCAAAAAACTTTTTAATGTAGTCTGGAAATAGTTTTAAAATTGATGGACAGATGTATGGTTAATATCTACATCATTAAAATAATTAATAAAACCAAAAAACAGTATCTAGTTTCAGTTACTCGTCCAGTTTCATCAATTTTAACTTTATATTGTTACTTCTAGAATTTAGTATAGAAAGGAATCTATTTATGTTGTTGTGACTTATGGCATTTTAACAAGCCCACTGACAGTTATCTGTCAGCGATTTAAGCCGAGTGAGCGTCTCTTGTTTTTCCAGTAGTGCCAACTAGAGCCAAGAGTACGACTTAGCTATTTCATGCGTCACATTCGCTTGCACAACCCCTTTTTCAGGGGGGCATATTTACACACCTCACAGATCGAACACAGAAGAATACCCGAACCGGGACTAAAACCCGGGACGTCCAGATCATGGGGAAAATTCGTTACACCTAAGCCAGAACGCCCGCGGAATCTATTTATAGTTTATAATAAAGAATAGATATAAATATTTGCTTTATGAAATATATTTCCTAACTGTCAATTTAGAAAATGCATATTCAAAAAATTTCAATTTATTGTGTCACCTTTGTTTCAGCGCATTTGAGGATCACGAAATTGGCGAGAAGACAGACGAGGCATGTTTTGATTTGTGTCAGGGCGAATCTCATCCCAATGCAGAGTCGGGGACCACTTCCGAATGGCATATAAGCATAGGGATCTCGCTTGGCACTCACCTCCGGTAAGAATCTGTGGGGAAAAGAAATCTATGATTTACAGTAAATGCAAAATAATTCAGTTTAAAGGTTCATGTAATTGATATGAAGTTCATGTAATTGATCTCATATATCTGTGATACATATCTGATATGATCAGAAAAGAAGGTGTAACGTGGAGGCAAGAAGATTGCGAATTCCAGCATGCGCAGATTTAAGATAAAGGCATTTTTTTATTTGAATTAATAGAAGCTCAACAACAAAAAAAAATTCCTCTCGGCAAGATGGAAGGCAAGGTGGCAAAGGTCCTTTGCATCTAAGTTACCATCTAGAAACATAAATTGTTGATGATAGAAACAGTCAAAATGAGGACTTCAAAATCCTTTTTCAGCCCCTAACTTCTAAGATATTGCAGTTATCGACAAACTTTAAATACAAAAGTTGTTTGTTTTAATGAGGCTCTAAATTGATAACTGGGTTTATTTTCCTATCTTCAAAATTAAGAAAATTATCGCGAAAAGAAATGTTCACCCCACCACCACCACCGCCATTTCCACTCTTCCAAGCTTTACCAGTGCATCTGAGTTGACTAATGTTCTCTTTTGACTAATGTTACATGAGGGTGAATTTGAATTTACTTCTTAATTTTCAGTTTTGGTTAGATGATACCGCATCCTAATTTTTGCACCGCAAATGTCAGGGGGTGGATATTTGACTCTCGACTATTCAACGTACGCCGAGTCTGTATTGATGCCTGGAATCCAATCTTAAATACATAACCGTTCAGCTTCGAGATAAAGATCCTGACGCGACGCAACCCATGAAAACAATTACTAAGATCATTACTGTACAGATAGTATTATGAAAAAGGAACCATTTAAAACATGTTAAATAGTTTTGCAATTTTTAAAATTGAAAAAAAAAGAAAAGAAACTATGAATAACCTGTCTGGATCAAATTTCTCTGGATCTGGAAAATACTTTGGATCATGATGTAAAGCGTAAGTTGGGATAAAAACTACCATACCTTTAGGTATGGTTATGCCGGTGTCCCCTAACTTACAATCTGCCTCGGTCATCCTTTCCAACCTAAAAAAACAATTTAAAATAAATATTATAAAAACAGCTTTAAAAAAATAATTTATATCAATGGACTAAAAGGCTGCTTTTTTATTTTAATTATCAGTTAATTTTTGTTTTTTATTTAAAATTCATGATGTTAAATATTACGGAATCTCAAAATCAGTTTTTCTCAAATTCATTAACAGGTAGGGCCACGTGCATGGAATCCAAATTTCATTAAATTCTTGACTGATAATTAAGTTCTGGAAAGCTGAAATTGTACATTATCGCTGAAAGCACGCATATGTCAAATATGTATTTTTAAAAATCTCAGAACTCTGACACACTAAGAAGTGAGTGAAAAATCATTAAAATTTCTTGATTATATACAAGTAAGTAAGTCGAATTCAATAATAGTTTGTATGAAAAAGAAACATCAAATTGTTGGCTCATAAAATATATCGATTCAATGACATCAAATGACTTGTATGGATTTCAGTGCTTTTTTGAAATCTTATTTAAAAAAACAACTTTCTTTGTTACAGTCCTTAATGCCTTCTTATCCAGATCAATGCATGAGGAAGAAAACGTAATTTATTTTCAGGCAATATTCCATTAGCTTAGATATAGTAGATTCCGTACCTTTACAAGGAAGGTTTTATCACATAATAGAATAAAACATTAAAATGTTATTAAGTTGAAATGTCAAAATTTTGCTCAAATTAAAGCTTCACAAATTATAAAAATTTTAAATTATAGAAAAAGACGCTAGAACTGAATCAAAATGAAAATTGAAAACATTAAAATCTTCTGTAAAGTATCAATAAATTATTTTAGATTCTGATCGGAAGAAAATTAGCTAGCAATCTATTTCAGGGACTTTTATTAAATGTTTAATTAAATTAATGATCCTACTAGGTTGAAAACATGAATTTGAATGAAAGTTGGTCTTTTTATTTATTTATATTTTTTAAAGTTTCAAAAAAAATAATAAAAGGTATGTTTTTGTTTCCGGTGATATTATTATTTTGTCTCTGTGTCAATTAGAATCCAGGTTATAGCAAGTTATTGACATATAAGCATTTAAAATGCATTTCCTGAAAAACGTTTTTTTATTTCATAATTCTATTGTAAGAGTATCGTTATATCACAAAAAAGAATCAAGATATCTCAGTGAAATTTATAATTAATGCATTTATGTTATGCAGAATACACTGAACAATGGCTTTGATGTTACAAGCCCGAGAAGTGGATTTATGATAGTTTAATGTAAATTTTATTGAAAAAATCCGAAATTTCATGTATTAAGCACAAAAATGTTACTGTTGAATATATTTCTTAGATAATAGCAAATTATACTCTATGATATGTTACACATGTAATCTTACAAAGACAAATGAAAACTGTAACAATTTATTTCCCTACAAAAATCCTAGTGTTTTTCAAATAAATGCTAAAACTTACATCAAAATACACTTTTTTTTCAAAAATTGCATATATTTTTGAATAATTTCATTTTTATTCATCATTTTATCCTTATATTAATAAAAAAATCATCTAAACATTAAAATATTTTTTTAGTAAATTCCCCTAAGAACCTTACCGTATACTTTAAAGTAATGAAATAAAACATGATATATTTTTAGATTTAATAAAACATTGCATAATATTAAATACAATATAAAATTTAGGGTTTGTAATTAGGTAAATATTTGATGACTCTTTATTCAGCGATATAAATTTACATATTTCATCTTTTTTAAGAACACTTTTTATTCATTGCTCAGGCAGTTATGAGGCCTTATACGTATTTTCAAGTACAAAAAAAAAGAACACAGAGAGAGAGAGAGAGAGAGAGAGAGAGAGAGATTAGATTCACTTCAACGAATCTAACTCATAAAGAAATGCACGCTTGCAGTACAACTGGCTGCATAAAAACAGAAATGCAGTTAATTTTTCGGAAAAAATATCGATTATAAATTGTTTTAAACCTAGCATTTTATCCAGATTCCTTTTGCTATTGAAGCTTTTAGAAAAAAAGTGCTTTGCGAGCGCGTGCATATATGCGTGGGTGTAAGACCAGAATTAATTTTTAATAGGGCGAAGAATTAAGTATCCTACAACAATAATGCCTCCACTGATAACAGACAGCTTTGATTAGTTGTTTATTGCACTAATTAAGAGTAAGCTGGCAGATTATCGAAGTAATGGTTGTTTTCAAATTGAGTGAAATTTTCAATTTATGGTGGTTTTTGTAAAGATGCATGGGTGATAGGAGAAATGTTGTTTTAAGATATTGATCCACTTTCTTACATTTTCATCGACAGGAATTTTAAACTAGATAAATAAAATTAATGATTTTTGATTATTGAGATTTTGTATTAAAAAAGTTTTTTTTCGTGCATTGGCATTAAAATTTTTGAATGACAGGCTATTAGACAATTATAATATTTATTAAGAATTCAAATTTCATAAATATTGAAGAAATATTCCTCTCGACAAGTTGGAAGGCAAAGGTAGTTAGTTTCCTTTACATCTGAGTTACTCTCTGGCAACATAAATTGTTGATGTTAGAAACAGTCAAAATTAGGGCGTGAAAAATCTCTTTTTAGCCCCTAACTTCTAAGATATTGCAATTATCGGAATGCTTTACATACAGAAGTTGTCCGTTTTAATGAGGCACTAATTTGGCTAATTGGATTTATTTTCCTATTTTCATTATTAAAAAAGTTATAGCGCAATGTAAATTCCGACCCCTCACCATTTCCACCCTTTTTGAATTAAATGGACCATTTACGCACTCGTTCGAGATTTTTACATTTCTAATAACATATTCCATCCCAGTTAAAATCCAAATAAAATACTCTAACTTTCCTGTTCGCAACATAACATATATATACATACATATAAGAATTATTGCAATAGGTAGTCTTCCTATAGGAATCTACCTAACATTAAGATTAAACACATAATAAGTTCAATTTTCCCACACTTTAAACGTAATTTTCTTTCTCATCACTTATAATTCAAGTATATAAATAATAGATCTTTTTTGAGTTACATGGGCTTTTGATCTTTTTTCCCATACTTCTTAGAATGTAATTGCTCTAATTATCTGACATCGATCAGACATTAATAATAATATCACAAATCTTTCTTAAACAGCTTATTTAACAATTTTTTTAGTTTCATTTTCGAATGAGAGATATGCCTTTTTTATTATTTATAAGGCCCTCTGCAATGCAGAGTCGTTGCCAGTTGCCTCTTTCTTCTTTGAACTTTCACCAGTGAACTTCGTGAACTCACTAGTGAAACTCAATGACGAACTCACGTCGTTTCTTTCATTTGGAGATGGCTGCACCTCAATTTAGATATGAAGGGTTTAAATTCTTCTTTCATTATCTAAAAATATATCTTAAAGATTAAATGAGGATTTTTAAAATTGCATTCTCTTTCAAATGTCACAATACTTCCGATATCGCTCACTTTGTTATATATATTTATATGTTTTGAAAATACAAAAGCTGCAGATTGAAAACTGATAAATGTTTGTATTACTTTCACCTCATTCAATAATAATGCACTAAATAATTTTTATTTTTACCTGGGAATTACCGGATATAGTCGCAGGCTTTCAGATAATACATTGTCAAGGTATTTCATTTCTTGAATAGCTTCATATGTTAATTTTCCCTAAAATATGCAAAAAACAATGAATATACATAAAGTCCATATATAAAAATGAATGGTGTCATCATGCATTATAATTAACATTAGGAATATTAACTCTTTTAGCTTTGACAATTCGCATTTATATACTAAATATTCAGCTTTTTTTAGATTAGTTCTCTCTTACGTTTTCTTTTATACGAAATATAGAAAGAGAAATTATCGTAAGCGTCTAATAATTCAACGTCGAGATTTTGACGTATCTCCATATTTCAAACATCTCTTAACCCGAAAAACATATTTATGGAAATATAGCTCTCCGTAAACACGATTACTAATAAGCACTTTGAGCTAGATGAATTAACTTCAGCATATCAAATTTTGAGCTAAACCCATTCAAAGAAAGCCTGTCTATTCTGTGTTCAAATATAAATTAACTCGATAGTTATTACAAAACGAAAGGAACTAGATAGATTAAATTTAGCATATCAAATTTTGAATGAAATCCATTCAGAGAAATCCTGTCTATTCGGTTGCCCGAATATAAATTAACACAATATCTACAAAACGAAGAAAGCTAGATGGATAAAATTTGATACTTAGAATTAGCATCGAAAAATATAGAAGCCATCAAATTGAAAACTAAACCCGATAAAGGGTTAACCGTTGTATTTTCACAAGCATGTAAATACGATAACTTATTACATTGCCTTTAAATGCATCAAATTCGGCAAATGATTTTTTTTACTGCAATTTTAGTTTCGTGTCAAGCTTTGGTCTCCGTCATTTGGAAAAAAAGCTACCAAATTAACCATTAGTCATCAAAAATCGAATGTTAGTTGACTCTTACGTAACTATTCGCCAATGGCGTGTGTTAATTATATACAAGTACAATTATCAGACAGTATATAAGAAAATTTCGAGAAGGCCACTTTCGTTGGTTCGTTTATATACACGAAACAGAAAAATTCAAAATTTCATCTCTGCAATTGCATTCACTTTCCCTCATTCCATGAGAAAAATTACTGATAAAATTGTATCAGAAAGTTTTTTTTTAAAAAGTTCAATTTACCTCCGTTTTCTGCAGAACTTGACGTATTTCTTCGTATACATTGTTTTGGATTTCAGGATGTAATGCTAGATTGTATGACACGAAGGATATAGTTGACGCAATTGTATCGAAGCCAGCGAAGAAAAATGACACGCTTTGTGCTACTGCCGAATCTAAAGTGAGCCCTGCGTAGAAAAATGAAATAAATACACAGAACATCCGTTTGCTATGAATAGTAAAAAATTTTAATGAGAGGAGATTTTTTTTGTGATCATATGCAATAGAATAAAACATTAAAAGATGATGGTGATGTCGTGTCCGCGTTACCACGGAAAGGGGGTGCAGTTGCTTCTGAGGGTAAAGACCCCTGAGCACCCGAGAGCAGAAGTCTAACTTCTAGTTCATATGAAGATGAAACTCACACATTCGCTTGCACAACCCCTTTTTACAGGAGGGCACATTCACACACCTCGCAACTAGAACACAGGCGAAGAACAACCATGCCCGAACCAGGATTCGAATTCGGAACGCCCAGATCACGGGGAAGATGCGCTACCCCTATGCAAGGACACCGGCAACATTAAAAGATAATTTTTAAATTAAAATGCATTGAAAGACTTTTGAAAGTAAAATTGAATCGAATTTAAAAATATTTATTTAAAAAAAATGAAGATTAATAAAAATGAAAACTGAAAACACAGAATTTATATAATGATCAAAATGAAGCATTTAATTGTGCTCAGTTGACAACAATCTCCAGAAATATTTATGCAATCGGAATTAAAACCATTTTTACTATTTACTATTAACAAAATTGCGTATTCAAAAGCATTAGAAGATGTCTCCGATAAAAGGTAAGAGAATAGGTTAATCATTTGTGGAAAGACAGACACAATTAATTATTAACGTTTGTTTTTCTACCTAACATGTATACATTTTTACTTGCATTATTTTCTTATCATAACATCAAAAAAAATTAATTTTTAAGGATTTAAAAAAAATATTTTTGAAGCTATTGAAATTTGAAAACGGCACTACAAACTTTAAATGTATTTTCTAAAGTTTTAAAGAACTTTGGACTAGGATCTCGTAATTTCGAGGCATGTTCAAATGACTTGAGGGACAATTGATCCTGCAAACCTCTTTTCATGCTTGTACAGCATACTAACTGTAAGAGATATATCTTTTTTAACCAAAACTATCACGAACCACCAAACTATCCCGCCATTCTAGGATTATTTTTTAAGAAGAAGAAAATAAAGAAAATGTTCATTTTTGAAGAACTTTACTTTTAAAAGTTAAATATTTGAACTTCATGATTAAATTAACTTTATTTAAATTTCCTGGATAAGAGGAATTTTTGGAAAAACAGAATTGTTATGATAATGCCTTAAGTATAAATAACATAAAACAAATAGATATTTAAAAAATAATAATTTTAACTATTGATAAAAAAAATAGCGGAAATTTTAAGTTATCGTGTGAGAATATTACATTCATTTAAATCACGTGATATCAATCCGACAGAAAAACTACATCATGTTCTCACATGACACATATTTCACAATCACCAACGTTTAGAAATCAATCGAGTTCTAAATTTTTTTTTCTCGAGGTCAGAATTTTTTTCCCGGTGAAAAACGATTTTATACCGTTTTAAAACAATCATGTAACTATCAGATTAAGCATGCGTCGATATTTAGAAAACGATGGCTTTTGTTTCCATCTCAAAATCGTTGAGTCATAACTTCTAACGATCCTGCCCTCTATTGGCCAGGCAGGAAAATCGGATACATATTGGACATTTGCGCTATGTTGTAACTTTTTGTGGACGATAAGTAGCCAAATAGGGCAATCATCTTTATCATTTTTAATAAACCTAAAAGCGAAAAATTGAGGCCTCAAAAGTAATAAATCGCCAATATTTTTCCAGTGCTTTTTGGAGGGTCAAAAACTTCTAACCAGAACAACTTTATGTTCTCACATGATAATAATAGTTGAAGACATGAAATTTCAATCGTGAACGTTTCCTGACATTAACTACCTACAAAAAATTTTTTACTTCAATTCCGTCTCCTTAATAAAATTGAGGAATCATATTTACTTTTGTTGGAAAAATTTTTGATGATTTTATGTGTGCTCTCATCTTGTCCATAATTGGCTGTGATGTCATCTTTATCGTTTACGAGATCTTCCTTCTGTTCTTCAGTGGAGCCTTTCACTGCAGCCATCAAGAGTTGCAAGAAATCGTTCCTAGTCTAAAAAAAATTACCATGCTTACAAATTTCCCCCAGGAATATTTTGATCCAAAAGGTTTCAAGTCTACCTAGACATTAATATGCTTCTCATGTATGAAAAGAGAATTTTTCTAAAATATTTGCTCTTACAATGAACTCAAAATTCTTCAGTGTTGAATGCACTTTATTTAACTTATCACACAAACAATAGTTAAGTTTAACATACCACAAAAAATATCAAATAGTATAAGATCAAAAGGGAAATCGGCAATATTACAATCGGCAGTGAAATAATTCTTCCGGATAAAATTTCATGCTGTATAAATCAGATATTTAAAGCACGTTATGACAAGTAAGCTCCATTATATTGATTCCACTGTAAGTTCAGGTCACGCTCATATGGCGAAATCATCCAAAGTCTTGATGAAATATAGAAGCTCTTATATAATTTTAAAAAGACAAGGTTTTGATGATTTCTATTCTACTGTTCGTTTCAGTATTCTGAGACGACCACTTTTAGACGATTCTATCTCATTAAGGGTAGAGACGTGAAAGGATGAGCTCATATCCGGAGTTCTTCGTCATTTTTTGCCTTTGATTTTCGCCCTATTAGATACTTTTTTTGTTCATTTTTTTCGCATGTATATGAGTATCGTGTCGTTTCTGACCGTATTATTTTAATTCAGTCTGCGAGTAATCCGAGTTTATTGTTAAATGTAAACATTTCCTCCTTTCATCTTTCCTCTCACCCTTATTTTGACGAATTAAACTCATTCTAACGCATGCTCAAACGCGCGGAGGGTTTTAGAATCCATTGTCAAACAATACTAATGATGATTTCTCTTCAGATCTTTTATCAACACAAATCGCTTCATGAAATTTCATAAAGTAATTGCACCCACAGAAAGAATTCTCTGCCAAAAAATATTCAAGGTTTGTTGGAGCACGAAACTAATTATCAAAAAAACTATCATTCCACATAAATAAGATACAAGTAATTTTTAACTTAGACCAGATAACTCTTCGAATACACCCAGGAACATTTATGAGAAATTCTGATAATATCTAGTATAGAAACTATAATATTTGAGTCTATCCAAATATTTTCATAAAACTACGGCCCATTAAAAACTTTTATATAACTCATTGATCGATAATAAATCACTTTTGGCTAACATGAAATCTACCTTGTTCTATGCTGAATTTTAAGCATCAAAATTTAAGAATTATGATGGGAAATATTCTCTCTGAAATAATATTATTTTCTATCTTTAACTGATATATATCTATTGAAATCTGTTTCATGTGTTGCTTGTTGAAAGTCTCATATGAGTTAACAAATACGAGTTTAATTGCCAACTCTTAATACTTTTACTTTCCTTAAATGGAATAGAACATTTCTCCATCATGTAAAATATTCAGTTGAAGTAAAAAAATTCTGTCCAAGTTACTGGTGATATCTCTAGTGTTTTTTAAAATATAACTCAGCAACACTGAAAACAGCTTTTCCATTCCGGAAATTCGGGGATTTTCACTCTTCTTACATTATGTCTGATGATCCAAAAAAAAATTCCTATTTTCAAAACTGTTTACACATATGTTTATCTTTTGCCAGATGATGAATTGTTTTTGTCAGAAATCGTTAATTGCATAGCCTCATATAGCTAAACGAATTCCAATAACCATATATACAGTGCGCGAAAAAAGTATAAGGACAACATGTAATTGCATGAAAATATGGTTTATTTCCATTTCACCTAACTGAACTTTTTATATTTCTTACTTCTGCTGCATAATTTTGTGATAGCACTTATACCAAATAAAAAACATAATTTAGCTTCAAAATATTGATTTTACAAAATTTAACATTAAAGGAAATACGGAAAAAATTATAAGGACATGTTGTAAAATACTTAAAAAATGTTTCAATAATCAAGAAAACTACCTTTTTTTCCAATAACTTGAATGAGCTGAAGATCTTTCATAGATCCTGAAAGATCTTTTAAAATGTCCACAGATATTTTTTCCCAAGCGTCTTTGATAGCGACGACAAGATCTTGTGTACATTGATAATGTGTGCCGATTTTATAAACTTCTCAGGCTAGAAGTCCCCATAAGTTTTCGATTGGATTAAGATCGGGACTTCTCGCAGGCCAATCAAGTAAATTTACAGAATTAGCTTCAAACCAGAGTTTTGTACTCAACGTGTATCGAAGCATTATCCTGCTGAAAAATATAGTCCCCTGAAGTAATTAGTGGTGCTTCAGGTAACAAACTTTCTCCTAACATATCAGCATACCTGTCCGAATTCATTTTACGGTTGATAAATACAATTGGAGTGGTTCCATTTGCCGCAAAAGTGCCCCATACCATAACCGAGCCACCACCATATTGACGCCTGGAAAACACTTCCTTGGAATTTCGCAGATCATACCAAAAATAACGAAAACCATCAGGTCCATCAAGATTGAACATTTTTTCGTCCGAAAAAATTACATCAGCCCACTTTTGACCAAGAGAAATATATTTTTTGGCAAAGTAAACTCTTCTTTTCTTATGATGATTTGTAAGAGGGGGGTGTGACACTAATTTCCCATAAGAAACTTGAGGATGTTTACTGAAAACATTTTGAACAGTCCTTGTTGAGCATGGTAAACTCAAATTTTGTCTAACTTCATTTGAGGTTTCTCTTTTCTCGCAAGCTCTCCTTACTATCATTCTTTTTTGTCGACGAGTGAGAATTTCTGGTCTCCCAGTTCGCTTTTTCATACCATACATCCCAGGATTTTTTAGAAAATTATAAACCACCGTTTTAGATCTCTTGATTCTTTTTGAAATTTCCCATCCACTCAATCCACATTCTCGAAAAGCAACAATTTTTCCTTTTTCAGAGTCAGAAAGTTGAGTTCCTTTGGGCATCGTTTAAAAATTCACGCTGAAAGTCGCCGCGTGGGAAATTCTTTTCGCAAATGAATCTTTTAAATCGGAATTGTCATTTTATGCTTTCAAATATGCAAATTTTTAAATAATTACTGGAGAAAAAGCAATGTCCTTATACTTTTTTTCCGTTTTCATTTAGGTTTAAAAATCAAAATTTAAATTTTAGCAGATTTAAAATTGAAAATTTTAATTACTTTACGCATAAAATATTTTAATTTTACTTCTATTTTTTCTACAAAAATTTGCATTCGATTCTGTAAACAAGGCTTCTAGATTTGGCGATTTTTCGCGTGTCCTTATAATTTTTTCGGGCACTGTATTGTAGAAATTTTCAGAACCTCGAATAAATAAATAAATAAATAAATTATTTGCTGAAATAAACGTAGCCCCATTTTCAAAAAAAGGTTATTCAGAATTCATATTCTATGCCTATATAATTCCAATGGTATGCCAATAATAATCTTTAATACATCCTGCCTATTCTATACCAATGAAATTCTTTTTATTTGCCCTATATCTCTAAATAATTCGATCAGATATCTGCCAAGTTTGTACTAGTTCCAGCTTTTAACTTTCCCAAGTTTTAAAACAGAAAAGATACTGAGTATTTGATTTTGAACAACATTTGAAATTAATAACAATTATTTATATCACATTACGTTGCATTTTCTTTCAAAAGTAGTAGTAGTAAGTAAAAAGTAGAAAAAAAATTCACCTCCTTTGTATTCGTTCTTTGTTCCATCATTTGAAGAATTACTTTCTTGTAGAAACACACTGACGGATATGAAAGGACTTGCACTCCAATTAATTTCGCTATTCTTGGGAACAGTTCTGAAAATACGCACGCAGGAGGATTTAAAAAAAAAAGATTGAAATGCTTTATATTTCCTTTAATAATTATCCCATTATTTTTAGCTATCCAACAAGTAAAATAAATTGCTACATGTCAAAAATAATAAAAGAAAAAATCAAATTCAAAAAATTACTTTAATAAATAAGTGGTATATATTTGCTTTTATCTACGTATATAAATATAGATATTGCATAAATAAATATTATATGGTTGATAAATTATGAGAAGGCAATTAAATGATTTTGCAATAATATGCTATAATAGCTGCCTTTGGCGACCAGTTTGTTCACCGAGATTATTAACTTATTAAGCTGTTAAATAATTAATATGGGATGCATTTCTTTTTTTAAAAAAACATTTCACCTAGTTATTTAATCTAACTAAAGACGTGAATTCAATTAAGACAGTTTATTGCAATTTACAATAGGTATATTTGGCGAAGTAAAAGCGGAAATGAATTCTACTATATATTCAATGATTGACGAAAAAACATATGCTTAAATGTTTTGGTAGAGAGTTTGAATCCCGTAAAAACTTTGTTTTTGTTAGTGTATCACCTTGAATTAAAAATATTATTAAAATTAAATGAAAAATTGTAAGAAAATTAATTTTATGTCGTAAAAAAGCAATTAATAAAATAAAACAATAAGTACTTTTTTACGATATAATTGTTTGGAAGATATGAGTATCAATTTCCGAAGGCAAGTCATGGCAATTACGGTTTGGCTTAATACTGATATACGGAGAGCCAAAATTGAAAAACTTTTGAGGGATTTCTCGCCAAATATAATCGTGAAAATTTTTGATTGCAACTTTAAATGCCGTTTGTTAGCATTTCTGGTATACACCCAGGATTGCAGACTTTTAAAGAGTTTTTAGACAATTGATTGGCATGCTTTTGATGTGCTTGGCGAGAAACCGCACATTAATCCTACGTTTTACCACAATTACTTAATCTGACAACGCTTAAGCCTACTTTTGCGCTTGATTGAACGTTTTGTTTGAAGCCTATTTCTTCATTTCTTTTATATTTTAAACATGGTGACATGGCCAACTGCCTTCAGAATGTTTTTCATCTCCAATTATTAGCTAAGCGAAGCGTTTGATTCTATATAGCTGTAAAAATGTTCAATAATTAAACCAGTCTGAAATTTGTATGATATTTTGTGTATATATAATTGTTGCAATTCGACAATTAGTAATAAGCTCGGTTTCTGTGCCACATATGTTAACATTTTATATATAAAAATATTATATCATTACATATAATAAAGCTGGTGAATTGAAGCTAATAATTTATATTTCAGCATTTCAAACAGTCTTGGTTCAAATTATTAAAGGATTTTACAATCATTTTTCAATTCGAATTTCTTAAAGTCGGTTATTAGTAGGCTCTTTCAACAACATAAGACATACCTGTAGACATTTATAAAAGTATTGAATATAAAATTTAATGTGCGACTACTTACGGAATAAGGCAAGTTTAAGGCTGAACTCTTTTGAAAATGCTTTCTTGGCGCTCTGAACGAATTCATTCTTTGGATTGTTATATGAATCTAGTTTAACTGAAAAAGCGGAACTGGCAATGACATCCATAGAAAAAGCCCCATAAATCCTGGAATAAAAAGTGCTGAATTCTGAAATATCTAATCTTTAATGGACTGCGCCATTTTTAAATATGCATAAAGATAGATTTGAAATTCAGAAACAGTATGCTGTGTCTAATGAATAAATATTTAATCCCACCAAATATACAGCAAATATTTTTTTTTTAAATTGTTACAACTAACATTTTTTTAAACTTTAAAACTTTATCCTAGCAAAAAAATTAAAGAAATAATGGAAGCAAACTACTCTGCGGAATTAATCCATATTAATTACCAAAATATATTATTTTTTACTTTGAAATGCAGACAGAAATAAACTAGCGGAATTGGTTTCCTAGAAACTCTCTAGCATACTATTTAATAAAGGTACAATCATTCTATCGCCAGCTTAAAATTGTAGATCTTGGGCAGAGCCATGGATTCCGTGAATAATAGAAAACAAAACCAGTATTTGTGTATTATTTAACAGCGTGCCATTAGAGAATAATAATTAAGAAAAATCAAATAGTGAGCGATATTTGGAGATTTATTTGTCGATTAATTGCTTGAATACAGTTAATACACAGGTATCAGACAACTGAGCATGTATTTTGAACACTAGTTTTCCGAACAATTGAAATCATAAATAACATACAAATTTAACTAAGTGAAAAGATAGTTTTAATCATTGATTGAATATTTCAGAAAATTTCAAGAAAAACACCGAAATTTGGCGTAGTAAATTAATAAAAATTCGAAAAACCGTCTCTCAGCGATACATATTCTCACTATCCAAAATATGTTCATATTAAATTTTGCCATTCTAGGTTCAGTTGTTTGCCCGTAAATCGCCAACAAACACATATATTCATTTTTAATTAGAAGAGACGTACATATATAAGTTAATCATTCCTTTCTTTCCTTTTTTCCCCCATGAAATAGCAGATGCATTTTGCAACTGACATAAATTAATACTTTACCCAGTGAACATTTCTGCACGAATGTGTAAGCTAATCGGTTATATTCAAATCAAGATTTAAAAGAAACGGATTATCTCATATTTAAACAAAATATTTTAAATTAGATATTTGATGGGATTGAAGACATATGGATGCCAAAGAGACATTTTAATGTTCTTTTATTTGAAATTAAAATAAAATATTGTAATTGTTAAGTATATCAAACACGAGATTTTGAATTCGCTATTTACAAGTCCTCAATGTCTAAAAAAGATTTTTTGAAGTTATGTCTGTCTATCTAAATAAATCAAACTTTAAATCAAAATATAATATAAAGCAACTGACTGTTTAATTTCAATTGGCTCTTTAGTTTTTGCTGCTGCTTTAAAATTTTCAATCATAGTCTGGCCACATTCTCTAATTATGCTTACCATCTAAAACAAAGAAAAGTCTTACTTTACGCTGAGAATCTTTGGCTTTCAAAAATTTGAAATGGGTTTAAACTCACTTTGTTCATGTTCAAATGTTGACAGAAATATTCTTTCATTACTATTAACTTTATTAATAATATTTAAAAAATATTTAATGAATATTTATGTTTAAATTTCTCGAGATATTCATAACTGTTTAAATTCACTAACAGTACTGTTTTTAATATCTCTCGATGTTATGATTTTGCTTTGACACCAAATTTTTATATGAAGGAAATAACTAATTTCTATTTTTATTATATCATGACAGTATACTTTCAAAAAGGCTCTTTATTTTTATCATTTAATTTAGAAACTGAGGAAAAAAATAATCGAAAAATTCACACTTTTATAGATTAGATTTTTGTAGTAGATTTTTGTTTAAAATTTAAATTATTATCTATAATTATAACTTGGGATATATAATTTGTAAGACTCATTTATAGGTGGCGCTACTGATACAAAATTATATTTAAATTGATAATGGATTCATTGATAATGAAGTTCAAAAAATTTTAAAGTAGTTTTTTTGTCATCAGAAAAGTATAATTATAGAAAATTTCAAAGCTTTAACATAGGAAAAGAAGAAAAAAATCGATACTAAACTGATTCGTTGCAAACATGAAACTTTAATATAGATGTTTGAAAAGAAAAGATCAGATACATTATTCAACTTTTTTAGTCTAAGCTAGAAAGTTTTTTTTTTTTTTTTTACAGATTTTAGTGAGATGATTTATTGCATGGAGAATAAAATAAAAAAGGGAATGAATAAATTTCAATTTTTGTATCTGTCATCGGCAAAGTATGAGATCTGGTATTCTATAGAATGCTTAGGCATTGTATATGATGCCTAAAACCAGCCGGCAATGTATGAAACGATTCATATTTCATACATCTCCTTGGCATTCTATAGAATATCAAATGAGAAACCGGCAAAGTATGAAATACATCTTTGTCGGTTTCAAAACTGGAAATGCTATTGAAGGTAAAATTAATGTTAAAATCAATCTGGAAATAGGAGACAAAAAATAAAAATGAAAATGAATTTGGAAAAAAAAAATAATAATTTTCACTGAAAACTACTAAAATAATTTTTCTTTGGAAACAACTGTGGAAGTTCCTATTTCTGACGTCGACAAGGTACGAGGTAATTCAAAACAAGTATATGCAAGATCACAATTCTCTTTATGTCCTAAGAACTTGCTTAGAATTGAAGATATTTGTGCCCATGAAATTCCTCTCTGGTCAGTTGCAATTGCTCAAATCAGTCAAACGTATGCGTAAACCGAAGTGCCATAATATGAAATGCTTTTGCATGAAAAATGTAATTCAAAATGTCATTCAAGCCTACCATGTCGTAAAAAGTAGGTTAATTTTAATTTCTTATTTTTCATATGAAAATTTTGTTTCCCTTAATAAGAAAGGTAAACATTTTGTTTTGTACAACTTTTATTTTCTTTATTTTGAATAAATATTTTTTAATGGTGCTCTCATAATTTTTTCAGAATAATATTTGCATTTTCGAGGAATGCGCGTCATTTATATAATAGCCTTATCAAATCTTTTTTTTTTTTTTTCATACTTCTCCTAAATAGCATATGCTCTTCTATAGAATGTCTCGATATTATATGCAATGTCTAGGGAGAGTGTGTAATATTTATTTCTTTGCCTAAAACTGTCCGGCATTATATGTACTGCAAAGGCGTTCTATAGAATGATGACGTTTCATACTTTGCCGATACAGAAAAACGGAAAAAACAAAATTCTAGTAGCATCACAATAAATTGATTCATCAGAAAAACAAACATTGCGAATAAGTTTTAATAAAAGGATGTGGAAAATAGTATGCTTATATTATTTCGTTTGACTCATAAATTGTGAGAGTTTTATTAATCTGTCACTGGCTTTCATCAATCATTTCATTCTCATTTTTCGAAAAGGATTGGATATATTCCGGAATAATTAGTCTCCAAATCTGTTTAACTACTTTTAAACTTTAAAAGTTGATGTTATTTTTCGTGAGTTGCATAAACCCATTTCAGAAATGAGGATGGGAAGCTTCCGGTATGGTGGTTGGTTCTCGCTCCCTTGGCGGGTACAGAAATGGTGGTCAGTAACCTCCTATAGATCACGGGACTTGCTTCTCACGAGAAGGGTTATACCGTGGTCGGTGATGGCTCTTAGGACTCAACTATAGTTTTCTCCAAACTTGCTGGCGAGCAGTAATCAGATTTAATCCAAATACCTTTACTAGGTGGGACGGAGTAGCCACTTTGGTTGCATAAAGAAATTATTCCTCAATTTTTAACCTTGTTTTTGTTTTATAAATCGTATTAAAAAAGATAAAATAACCAATTATCCCATATTTAGAATGTAAATACATCAAGAGTATTAAAAAATGTTGAATATAATATTAATTGCTCTCCAATTTATGATTAGAAAACAAAAAATCACATCACCCTTTTTATTTTTCCAGTGGTGAAATTTGGCGAAAGTATGCCTCTCACTCTCTTCCACTCCTCTCCTTGCAATGCGAAAAGCATTAGCTCTACGATAGCACTTCCAGACACAAAGTACTGAAAAATAAAATGGAAGGGAAATTACAATGATAATAGCACAATCAAAATTTAACTCATTTGCTTATAATGGATGTGCTCACAAAAATGTAGTAGTTAAATATACATGTTCTTTTTTTTATAATTAGAATCGAAATTATGAGAATGGCAACATATTAGACAATATTTCTTTAATTCTTTTTTAAAAAGATTAAATCTGGTGAACTATTTTGTAAATTTTAATTTTTGCATCTGTATTTATACTCAAAATTCAGTTTGAAAGGCTTTATTTCAGTTTTATACTCGTTATAATTTGCATGAATATTTATTTTGTAATTATTTAAGTAATATGGAAGTATTAAAAATTTAAATTGAATTCATGTTTGATAAAAATATGCCAAATTAATAATTTTCATTAAGTCTTATATTATTTAGAAGTATGTTCAGTCTAATGATTTCTTTTTTTTAAATTAAATTTATGATCTTATAATATTAACTTGATTAGCTGCAAAAATTTGGAACATTTCTAGCTTGTTTATGCATCAAAATTCAATTCAAACAGTAACACAGTTTTTTGTTCAATATTTTTTTCTTATTTTTTAAATTTATTTCTTTTTTTATTGAAATTATTGCTTCTACGTATCAAAAATAAATAAGTTAATAAACTGAATAATATCTAACTGACATGAATGAAATTAGTATTATACTGTAGCAAGTTTTCTTCTTTTCCACAGAAAGTTCTATTTTTAAAATTACAAAATCGCATTTCGATATTACGTGCTATTTTACTATATGATGCCGAATTACTTTTACCTTATACTAATACTCCTCTCTTTCCAATATAACAGAATAAAAGTTGTACAATAATTTCAAAAAAATTATGCTTAAACTTACATTTCAGAAATAGACACATTAAGTGATCATCAGATTGCTGGAAAGCGTAAATATATTCTAAAGGCATTTGCTTGAAAATTCTACATAGATTTTTACAGAGCTCTTTCCTGGCCCAATATTAGTTTTTTAGAGACTTCTAGAAAAAAATTAGGAAACTTACTGATACCCTTCTATTCATGAAGGATGGAAATTCTTTTACCAGAACTTCCCTAATCAGTTTAAGGTCCGCAATTGCTAGCACAGGTCGGTTGCCATCAAATTGCCTATAAGTAGAAAATTTATTTCAGAGAATTCTCCCATGTAAATGAAATTTACTTTCCTTAATATAACGTGAAATAAAAAATGCAAAAATGTGACATGAAAAAAAAATGAATGAATGCTTAAGTGTAGAGATGTGGATGCCCGAGATATCAATCTTAAAAAATCGTGAATGTCTCTTTTTTTGACTTTGCCTTATATTTTCAAAGCCAATGTGGACATTTCATGTTGGTATGAGTACATGAGATTCATCATGCTCATAACAATATGAATCGATCTCACCAATTATAAGATAGCATGAATTGCACCAATTAAAGTTTGCAGTCTACTGTGCACCGAGCATTTGCCGTTTGTAATTATAAAAGCAGTTGTTATGTTTCTTGAAATAATCATTTATTTTTCCTCTCATTTTTTCGGCTGCGTAATTTTTATTGTTGCGGCAAAATTTCAATCATGATTCTTGATTTTTTTTTAAATTGTTGTTTTCTTTTTTGCTAATTTACTTAAATTTTTTTGATTACGTAAGAGATATTGTTATTCGCTTACATTACTAAATTAAGTTTAATAAAAAAAATCAAAGCAATCAACAAGAACGCCGGAGTCCCTTCAAATCACATATCCACTTTCAGAGAGCCGTTTGTTTATACCAATAAATCTACCAAATCTAGAATTGCAGAACAGAACTTAATGCCTTCCTGTATGAAGGTCCAATGCCATACATTTAGACTGTTAAGTGTTTCACTCTTTTCATAATAAGAAGGCAAAATAGAACTGATCGAAAACATATAAAATACTATGTAGCGATCTCGAAACTGCAAACAACAAATCTATTCCCCCTACATAAACCAATAAGCATTCCATCCTTTCTCCACTCAGTCAAAATATAAACAAAAAACCAGAGCAAAATAAATCACGGCCCTTTAAATGCCCAATCCTCTTGAAAGAGCGAACACATACCACTGTTTACGTTTAATTGTTTATGTTATCAGGGATTTATGTTTAAATACCCCTGATCAAGTAAAAAAAAAAGCTCAGAACAGAAAACGTATATTGAAGGCCAACACTCTGTGAGATATACTTCAAAATAATAACGGACTTCAACCGCCATTAAGCCTTCGAAAATTTAAATTTATACTAATAATATTACAAGGTAAGAAATTTAATAATAAAGAAATATATAGTAATAATTTAAGAAATGCATACTAATAATTTTGGAAGGTAAGAAATTCAATGATAAATATATAAAGGTAATTTTAAAAATATATACTAGTAATTTTAGAAAGTAAGAAATTTAATAACAAATTAAAAATGAAATCTACGATCTTAAACTTCCAAGTTATCATCTGAGAACATTACTATTTTTTAAGTCATTATTTGTCTTAGTTAATTTGTCATTAACCAGTTTAAACCGGTTTGAAACAACCACGAGACCTCTCTCTCTCTCTCTCTCTCTCTCTCTCTCTCTCTCTCTCTCTCTC
>JAPMOR010066526.1:89482-122157 GCA_026543865.1 Argiope aurantia
AAAAAAAAAAAAAAAAAAACATCGTTTTTCTAAATATCAGCGCTTGCGTAATCTGATAGTCTCGTTATTGGTTTAAACTGGTTAATGACTTAAATTAATTAAGACAATTCGTATGAATTCAGAGAATGAATAAATTGGAAATCAAGTTGTAACTTTAGTTGGCAATAAATCACCAAACGCTAATTTCACATAAATCATATTTTTCTTATAAATGATTTAATAAATATGAAAACCAGTCTACTCGTAAATTTGTTAAGCCTAAAATTAGACAATTATGGGCAGTAAGCTTTTAAAGAAGTGCCTTTAAACCTTTTTCAATAATCCCAGGAAAGAAATTTGAAGGACATTTTCATTAATAGTCGTCTTTCATTTATTGCGTTATAAAATTCAAAATATTATGTATAAATTTATAATATAATCCAAAATATTATGCATTTTTCTTTCAATTTTCTGCTAATTATTTAATATTTTTTTCTGGTTACAGAAGAATATTATTCTTCATTTACTTTATTGAAATTAATTTAATATAAATTGCATTGATACATTTATAATTTATAAAATACTTTTCTAATTTTACATAAATCATCAATAAATTATTTAATAAATATGAAAACCAGTTTGCTCGGAAAATCTTTAAGCCTAAAAATAATCAGCTATCGACAGTAAGCCTAAAAAAAATGTCTTTCTACTTTTTCAATCCATGATTTAAATAATCACAGGAAAGAAATTTTAAAAACGTTTTCATATAATAATTGACTTTCATTTAATGTGCTATAAAATACAAAATGTTATATATAATTTTATAATATAATCCAAAATATTACTCATTTTTCTTTCCTTTTTTGTTGATTTATTCAATATATTTTTTTTTTTTGCTTACGTAAAAGATATTGTTGTTCGTTTACGTTATTAAAATAAGTCTAATATAAAATGCATTGATACATTTATAATTTATAAAATAATTTTCTAATTTCACATAAATCAGGTTTTTCTAATAAATTATTTAATAAATATGAAAACCAGTCTATTAGGAAAATTGTTAAGCTAAAAAAATACACTGATATAAACAGTAAACTTTAAGAAAATCCCTTTAAACTTTTTCAACCCAAGATTTAAATAATCTCAGAAAAGAAATTTAAAAATTTTGAAAAAGATTTTCATTTAATAATCGTTTTTCATTTAATGCATTATAAAATCAAAAACATTATTATAATTTTATAATATAATCCGAAATATATGTATTTTTCCGCTCATCTATGTCCCTGAAAATCACAATAGTAGATGTAGGAGATAAGAGAATCATATGAAAAACGTTTAGCTACAAGTGTGGGCGACACGTGCCATGAAACCTTATCTGTTTACGTCACATAAATCGATTTACCGTCCTTACGGCCTATTTTTATCCGGTTGCCATCGTTACGGCCTCCTTGGTCCCTCAACTGGAATTGATCTGTGAAGAAAAAGTTGCCGCTCGTTTCGTTTCTGTTGCTGATATTCTTTGTCATTTGCTGCGATTTTATAACAAAGAAGCAAATTATTATCATTTTGATATTCTAGATACATTCTTATGAAATATTTAATATATGTCATTTGCTCCTTCTGCTTAAACAATATATGTAGGTCACTTTACTCTCTAAAATAAAAATATAAATTTTTATACCTAAAAAAATTTGAATACATAATTTTAAACATAATTGTCAATGGCAGTTCTATTTCTTCTTTTTTTTGCAAAAATAAAATGTAAATTTTCACTTATATTTTATCAATTCCATGATAATTCTTAATTGTTACGAGCACTACACATTTATTTCTTGTATAAATTATGGAATTGTCAAACTGATCACTTTAAACAATATGAAGATTTAATATTTCAGAGCATGCATGTAGAGATGCTCATTTTTTTTTAATCAATTCAACAACTTAACCCTTTAAACGGCCATTTTTTTTTAGTTATATTATGTTAAAATATTTTTAGGCTTGAAATAAGAATAAGAAAGAGATTCATTTAACTTATTAGAAAAATTTAATTTGATTAATTAATTAATTTTGTTAATTAATAATTAAGTAACAAATCAAGACACATCATTTTGTGTGAGATAAAGAACTGAAGCATCTAAGTTTCTGTCTTTCTAAAAAATTTGTCAGAACTTATGCCAACTTACATAGTTTCATACAAATATTGATAAATTTGGTGGGAAGCATACTTCCCACGGCCCTAGAAAGGGTTAACGTTAGTTATACTGCATTTGTTATGTTTTCAGGTGTAATTGCTGGAGAAACAGAAAAAAATAAGGTTTCTGAAATTTTAAGTTATAATGAAATCATGAAAATAATCTCAAATTATTTTTATCAGAATTCTCTTGTAGATATCTAAAATTTAACATCTTTGATTTCTTATTTCTCTGTTACAAAAGGAAAGAAAGCCTTCTTTGGCGATGTTGTCATTTTATTTTTCTATACTGAAAGTTTCAGTATCCGACGAAAGAAATGAATACACAAGAAATTTTAAGGATACGTTCGCGATTAATTTTTTGAAAAACGTTCCAAAATCGCTAAATTTTTTAATAGATTGAAAAAAACATCAACCCTCCCATGAATCCAAAATATACCAGTTAAGTGGGGGGGGGGACTAGCAAAAAAGGCCTTTCTTGAGAGGAAAGGCCTTTCAGATATAAAGCAAAAATCTTCCAGTTTAGAAGTTTATTAAATGATTTGCTTAAAATTTTGCAGATAGCTTAAGAAAGAGGTTAAGGTAGGTTCAAGACCTGATTCCACCGAAAAACCGTCATGTTACGGGTCTAGTGCACGTTAAAGCCATCAGGGTCAAACAATTTCCATTAGTGAAGTGCGAAAGTTAAGTGAGGGTGCTTCGGCTCAGGTGTTCGCCCTCGTCATCTGACCTCAATTCAAAATTTCTACGATCATCCCTAAACAGCCCTGGCATTGCTTTAAAACAGGACATTAACATAACTGAACTCATAAATAACAGGAAATTTACAATTATTTTCACACTGCGAAGGGCTAAAACAACTATGAACTATTTCAAAATGAATATATTATTTATTCTTTAGTTCAGTAACTTTAGAATATATTGAGGAATTATTATAGCAAATTTGAGCAAAAAAATACGCCTTAGATTCTTCTTTATGAGGAGTTTTGTAAGAAAATTTTTGTGAGAAAATTCTGTCGTCGATATTTGAAACAACAGCATTTAAAGATATAAAATATCATTAAAATATATATAAATGCAAATATAAAGATCAGTTTTAACTTCCCAAAAAATAGACTTAGCAACAAAATTCTAACAGTTTTATGAAGAAACCGGTTCAAACAATAAGAATATTAAATCAAAATAAGTAATATAAAAAAACATTTAGTCAATTCCTACTTTCGCAAGAATTGAACTCGCATTCTTCACCTTCAAGTGAAAAACACTGAAATCCTTTCATGTTACCGATTGAACCACTGCCTGTTGATCTCAATTTTCATTAAAAACGGCTAAAACTCTATTTAAAGTATTTAAAGTTAATTAAATTTAGTAATTAATATTTGAAAAAACTGTATTAACATCAAGTGTCATCCACTACAAGTTTAAAAAAATCTATTTGAACTTGAGTGGAGGAATAAAAAGTATTTTATTAACGATTGAAAAGGTACATAAATATATTTGAACAAGATATATAAATTATATAGGAAGAGTGTGAACTAATAGTAGGAATTGAAAAGATCATAATTTTGGGAAAAAAATCGAGTTTTCAATATAATCATCAAAGAAAATTTTAGAATAAACAAATAAATTCTATTACAATATATTATTTTCTAGATAGTTTAATGTATTTCTATTTATTCGACATCGAAAAAATGAAATTTAACTCTTTCTCAATATGCCGCTACACATGCAATGTAGCGGGTTACATATACGTCATCTATTCTAAAAAAGAAAAATAATTAGAGCGGAATATGCAAAAAAAAAAACATTCTTTTTTATCTTAAAAGGATATCATCATGATGTTACAGAAATAGGATCATTTATATCACTGTCATTAATCTGATAAGTGATAATATTCTACATAAAAAAATAATAAAATGACGATCTCACTATGAAGTTGCAAAAATATAGCTATGTAGCAATATTACTATCAGATATGAATAACAAAATTGTTTAAATCTCTAAAATTGTTGCAAAAAAGCCAACTTTTCTTTACTAAGTAGAATTATGAAATAGTAATGGTTATCGGAAATGGAGTAGTTTACATTAATGCGGGTTAGAATAAAATAGTATAAAAATGAATTTGCTTGCGTGTGTGCATGTATATTTGTGTGCCTATATGTGCATTTGTATTGGCATTTTACAGACCAGACCGTTTGACATACAACTATCAAATTTGTCATATGTATGTCTTGGAAGGAGAAAATGAGCATTTTGGAGAGGTTTTTTTTTCTTTTTTCTTGAAATTTTAATTAATTAAAAAATAAGCTGAATGTTTGTGTTTTTTCGCGATGGCTTACAAAAAATATTTTTGTGCAGAAACAAATTTTAAACCATATAAAATTTTTAAAAAATTGTCCTTAAGGATATCAATTTAATAGTCCTGCAAATGTTTGGTGAATTTTAAAAAATATATATTTTCCCCGGTTTGTAACAATTGATTACATTATTGCCCTGAAATTCAAACTGTTTCATTGTTTCATCAAAATACTTAATCGCATGATTTTCTTCTAGTGTAAGAATAAAAAAAGAAGAGAGATTCCGTTTAATGTCTGTTTAATTTACGAATAAAAAATGTAGGTATAATATCGCGAAATTTAATTGAACTAAATATTTAAGTTTTTCAATAGAGCTATTATGTTATGCTGCTATCTAAAAAAAGAAAAGTTCATGTACACGATAAACAGAATTTAACTAAGAAAATTAAAATAACAATATGGCTTTAATGTCATACAGTTTGGAAGAATCATAGATATGGATCTATAAAAAATGATTTAAAATAAAATATTATCAATACTTCCAGCGAATCAATTGTTCACCTGAAACTGGCGAGAAGCTGGATACAATAGTTTTCGATTAATGAAAATATGTTGAATGCTATTATCATTACTTCTGTCGAAGAAATTTCAATCTCATCCCAATTGTCGGTTTAGATCTCATCCCAATCCCGTCATATCCCAATTGTCGGTTTTGGTTTCAAAGATTTTAGAGTGGTGATTTCGATGTCAATGACAAAGGGCAACATGAATAACAATAAAATAAAATAAAAAAATCGAAAATAATCAGTTGCAAGACTTATTGAACGAAAATGGGAAAAAGTTGTAGAAAATGATGAGAAATACTTTAATTGATATATATTGTACCAATTTTTCTCAATAAATATCTTTTTAAAGTGAAAAAATGATTAAAAAATACATGCAAGCACCGAATGCTTTGGTAAATTAAACAATACTTATTTACATCCAATTTTTCATTATATTAATCGTATTGTTTTGATAATTTCAGTTCTTATTTAAATGCATTATCTTAGTAGGCAAACGTTTAGAATATGACTGATAATGCAACAGCTACTAATCATTTCAGAAACGAGCCATTTTTCAAAAATATTTCTCAGAAGAAGGCAACTACAATGCAGTAATTTTCAGCAGCCTTTCAAAAGCCCAAAACATTCAATTGTAATTATTTGAATTGTATTTTAGAAAATTATTGATATATCTTTTTTAGATGAATGCGTTCTAACAAAGGAAACCGAATACGGATTAAACAAAAGTAATAACGTAAACTAATTTGAAAACAAGCATAAATAAATCAATAATAAAATTTTAAAAAATAACAAACTACCAACATTGTAGAAAAACAGGTGAAAAGTTTGAAGACGAAAATTATCTGGAAAAAGAAGTTGGTCGAGCATTGCACATATTTCATTTTGAGAAAATAATGGCTTTTTGATAATTTACAATTGATCTCTAGTTATTTACAATTGGCCATGCAATTTTCAACATCTACCACATGACTGAGCTGCCAACGCTTTCTCCAAACTTCTTCACAATTCCATCGGAATGTATGACCCAGGACCTCAGATTTAAAACTGACTAGATGCCTAATGCGAGGAATCGGAATTCGAAATTTCCCCCAAACCGAGGCTTTACAATTTGCTCGCCGTCTTGGAGTTGCCACCAGAAAAGTTCTGAAATGTTGTAAAACCCACTTATCTGTATCATTGTTATTTATCTGATATGTGATAACTTCCCCCCCCCAAAAAAAAAAAGAATTCTACGATCTCACGATGAAGTTACAGAAAAAAACCTCAATTATGTAAACAGTATGATTGCCAGATCATAATGCTAAAATGATTCAAATATTCTTTAAAATGAAAGCTAAACCTTCATTTCTAAGCAGAATTATAAAAAAGTATTACATTTTTATCGAAAGTATTTTCAAAAGGAGAGAAATCGTGGCTTTTCCTGTATGTGCAGGACCGAGTTGTGCCTCTCTTCCGTTTTGATTCATTTTCTGTCTTCTTTTTTTTCTCCAAATATATATATATATTTTCATTTTAATTCATCTCCTCGTTACCTTATGCGGCGGTGACCTGGCGGTAAAGTTTCGGCTTCGAAATCTGACGGTTCGAGACACGATTCCCCAGAAAAACCGTCGTGTAAGCGAGTCCGGTGCACGTTATATCTGTTGGAGCCGAACGTTTACCCTCCAATGTGCCGCGGAAATTAGGAGAGAGGATTTCAAATCAGGTGTCATCCGCGTCATCTGACTGCATTTCAAAATTACGAGTTCCCTCTCAAAATAGCCCTAATGTTGCTTTAAAAGGGGTCATTAATGCAATTGAATCTCTCAGTGTGAAAAAGTAATTAAATCATTTGAAAAACAAAAATAATTTCTGAGAGGGGTACTGCAGCTTAGAAATATTCTAGATATCATAAGTAGAGATTAGAAAAAATCACACGCTAGTGTCTTTTTTATCCATTTTTGTGAGACAGTGTCATGGATTTCCATTCATGATTTACTTCAGCAGATGACTGAATCCTGTCGAGACCGCATTAAAATATGCATCGGTAATATAATTTGAAGAAGCAATAGAATAAATCAGACAAATTTTCTAAATTCGTCGAAGAAAAGAAACTCATAAAGAAAAATGGTGTAAAATGGATGAAGAGGCAACTTTTTAAAATTGTACTTTAAACGGGCAAGCGGACAAAAATGTCTGGCTGTCACATATCAGACTTAAATTAGCTTTTCTTTTGTTTTGTTCTTCTTCATTAGATTTTTTTTCAGTATGGCACAAATTAATTATAAAAACATATCAAATTACGCTTACCCATAGATGGGACCAAGTTTCCGATATCTTTCCAAATCTATTTCATGCGACGGCTGTAATACACAAGAGAGTTAAAAACAGGTATTCAATATTTTGTTTTAAAAAATGATCTTCTAACAAGACAAAAGGCTTGAGTAGCCTATTCTTATAAGATATAATTATACTATGTTTCACTTAAAACTTTATTAAATAGCATGCATCTGCACTCAGAGTAACTTTAATAAATATAAAAAATTTAATTTAGTTTAATCAAATTATTTAAGACTCATTTCCTTGCGAAAATAAGAATATGGTTAGCAGCATATAATTGAATGAAATTATATAAAGACAGCTCATTAAATCATATTTATAAATGAATCAGAAAAAAAATCATTTTGATTCTTGTAACAGTATTATTTTCCATCTAGTAGCTATTTTTAAAAGCTTTATTTCGTTACTACAATCACAAATTATTTCATTTAAAAAGTATCTACTATATATCAAATCAGCTAGGTTTGGTCATATTGCTATTTTTATCTACATTACCCTAAATATTTCCACTTTGTATTTTACTCCTTTCTGTAACTAATCTGAACTTTTAAAGTTCTGATGTTTGTCGGAAAAGTAGCCTTCTTCAAAAATATATGTATAAAGAAATTTATAAATCTAATTTGTTTTAATTTCTATATTAAACTAGCCTATATTAAATTCATTTTAAATTGTTCTCTTATTTCCTGATCCAATTCCCACTTTTTTATTTAATTATTTAACACGCACTATAAACATTTTCTGGCTCTTTGATTGTCATACCCCGAGAGAGGAAATAAAAAAATTCCTTATTCTTACGACGTTCTTTTAAAGGTACCCTAAGATTCCCTTCCCAAAATCTATAAGTATCAAAGAAATACCTATTATAAACTCATGGTAAAATCACTGAAGGGAAAAATTCTGCCACTTTTGTTTTATCTCCTATCGCGAACGAACGCATTGAAGCCTTTGTTCCTGTGTAAAAATTATGCATCGCGTAATAAAATAAATTGAAGTTCATTCAAAAAATCTCTTCCTTTTGGTCACGTAATTTGCCAAAATTATACTACACACACATTCATTTGATGCGCATAAAGATATACCATTAAAATAATATCCGAACATACTTTCCATAAAAGCTGGTACGATGATCCAAAGACAGGTACTAATGGTTTAACATAGGGTATACCTCTTTTTTTCCAGTAATCAAAGTCTTTAGTGTAGTACCTGCAAGTAAAATAAAATATTACTTAAATCTATTGCACCCAGATCACCACGAAACTGAACAAATTGACAAGATTTATTTAAATATATAATTTTAGTTCAATCTTAAGAAAGCTCTTGCTTCGATTAACATTTGGTATATTAACTGACTGAAAACTACCGGAAAGCAGGGTGATACTTTTGTTATAATGCAAACATCATTCATAATGCTCTGTAGTGCATACTTTTCGATTTAAATTAACAAATGTGGCACGCAATAACCCATAGGGTTGTAATTGCTGAGAAATGATTTTCCAAAATTTCAATTAGAATTTTTAATTTTTTTGAAGCCAAGTGAGGTTTCAATGCTTTTTCCTAATAGCTTTGGAACATATTATGGCACAAAGCAAACCATTTTTATTCTATAAAATATTTTAATGACCTTTTTAGTGTTACCATCTTATTTCCTCGCTAGTTTTTTTAGATTTTATAAACGTTTCAATTTTAGCTTTAGGTCTCTACAGTACCACGTTTCCAATTTATAAACGTGGGAAACAAAATGGTTAGTTTATTAATAATTACTGTTAATATTTTAACAATTTTTGAATGAATTAACGAAGATAAATATTAGATATATCCTATTATTACTAATAAATATTTTAATATAATTGAAAACTTTTGAATTTTAACCTGTTTATATTTTTAAGTAGGTGCGCATTCTGTAAATTCTATCACTTAAAACGGAACGTGTAAAGCAATTGACGCAGAAGAAAAAAAAATATTCCATTCTGTGCCTTCGGCGCCTATAACACTCAATTATCTAACCAGTTAGATGGGTACAAAATGGAAGGAAAAGAGGTGGAAAAAGAAGAAAAAAGAAAAGAAAAATACGACAAACCATCCATAGGATTTCCATGGAGAACCACATCAAAGTCACATCCTGAACAGCTATATTTCATATTTTAACACAGTAGTAGTAAAATGAAGACGAAAAAATATTTTACAACAAATGATGACAATAGGTTGAACAGTTGTTGCCGTTCCAAATTTTTGATGAAAATAGCTATGGGTAAACTAAATAGAGATTATTAATTGAAAAGAAAAGAAGAAGAAAACCGGCGCGAGGAGTCTAAACAAAATTTTCTCACATACCTTCTAATAAAGGTGGAGAAATAATCCCAGAGAACGCCTTGCATGGCATTGGCATACAACATTTAGGAAATATTAACCTTTTTCATGAATTTGTCAGTCCATTTTTGGCTATTTTTTTAACGATTATTTCCTGGCATGAGGTTAAAAGCATCCAAAAATCAAATTTGTGTTTTCGAACTCTTTTTTTTCCAATCGATGGAGACAAAACTACTCTTCCAGTCAAACAATTATGCATCAAATTTCATATATTTAAGCCATTGTGTTTTTGAGTTATGGCGTTTATATGTTATAAAGTACAAACCGACAGACGGTCAACCCCTTGTTGTATTCGGCTGAAAATTTGATGGCGGTATACATTACAGACGTTAAGGTTGGGATAACCTGTTTGGTAGGGCGTTTGATTCGCGTAGCTTGGGTTGCGAGTTCGAACCCCGCCGGCCGAAAACACTCCGCGTGGCTGGCGCATGTGTAAATCTGTCGTGGTCACGAAGTCCTCCATGTCGAGAGTAATATCACTGGGGGTACTGGGTCAGGGGTGATCGTTCTCTGATTCAGGTCTAAATTACGATCTGTGGGTGAGTGAATGAAATGCATGAATGAAGTAAAAAGGGTTGTGACGTGTGTGTAGCTGAGTCGTACTCTTGGCTCCAGATGGCGCTGCTGAAAAACAAATGGCGCACCCTTCGCTTAAAATCACCGACTTCTAAAGTCAGTCGGCTTGTCTATGACAAGTGCCATTAGAAACAACAACAACATTACAGAGGTTAAATCTGTGTGCCGAATTTTATCTATCTAGCTCTCTTCGCTTCATAATTATCGGGTTGAAGTATATTCCGATACTCGCACAAATAGACTTCTTTTGAATAGATTTTTCTCAAAATTTGTTTTAAATCTACAATTTTGTTGTCAAGATCATATGCCAAATTTCATCCATCTAGTTCAAAGCTTTTTTGCATTATCTTTGTCAATACAGAAAGACATTTTCCAAAAGTGTGTTTTCCGAATTCATACAGGTTTAAAACGTGGATATTTATCAAAATCTGTTGTTCAAATTTTTTGACAATTACAATACTTCATCCTTACTACATATATGAGAACGTAAGAAAAGTGATAAAAATTGATAATTACCATTGTAAACATGTATATGACAAATATAAACAGTATACATAAAATACAATGTAAACATGGATGTAATCAGATGTAATTGACGAAGCAAGTCTAAAACATTATCATACTACTAGATTCTGATCTAGAAGTTCGAATCTCCTTTTTCTTATTTTCTCCAAATATGTTGAAGTTTTAGTAACCTTTTGACATAGAATGACCAATTCGCCATGCGATCACTTATCGGATTGTAGGTACTGATTAAGAAGAGGTTTTGCGAAATTCCAATCAGATTTCCTGAATTTTAAATTGAATGTTCATTTTCTGTGTGTCAACTAATCGTATAAATTTTCCCTCAGCTTTAAATTCTTGTTTCTTTCTTTAATTTTATGTAATTTTTTCCTTCGATAGGCGGTGGCGGTTTGTTTTTGTAAGCTCATATTTCCCTTCACTGTTTTGTCTTTTAAATTATTTTAATTTTAATAAATTAGTTGTATTAAAAATATTAATCTCTTGTCGCTTGATATTGTTGTATATTATGCTATATCTTCCACCCATTGGTCGTTGTAATCTTACGTGTGTTCATACGTGTTTCTAACTTGTATTTTTTGACACCAGAATAGGATTATTTATGAATTAATTTAGTTATTTTATTTTTGTCATACGAATATTTAGATAAAACTCTATATTTTATTATGAGCCTTATATATTTTAATATATACCTCAAATTGCCGCCTATGTGGGCGATGATTCCATGATTTGCAGTGAATAAATAATGTTCCTTTGGCTACTCTTAAACCTTTACACCCTTTAGCCTGATTATTGAGGGATAGATCAACCTCAGAGTTTTAGTAAGTGAAATGAATGTTCTTTATGTTGTTGTTGCTGATATTGTGCATTGCTGTTAAGAGTTATTTTACAAAACAAACAAAAAATTCTGAAATAAACGAATTTTGTTTTGCATTCTCAAATCAAAATGGGGAACTTTGGCTCATATTTAAAAATGGTAATGGATTCGAATAAGACATTTATGAAACATTCAGGAACACCGTTTGTTAACTAATCGGAAAAGAATGAAAAATATCATCATCTAAGCTATATCGATTCATTTCTAAAGTATCTAAATCAATAGCAATTCCATGCTTTGTAACATTTAATACAGAACATGGCATTGCTACAAATCATTCTGGTTTCATCACGATGGCTTGATGCAAATAATTTTAAAATGTTCTATAATTCTCACTTGTAATTGAAATTCTGAACATTCTTGCGAATTTCATAACTTATCTTCTCATGATGATAAATAAAGATATCAAATTTGGATGCATTTGCTTGCTCACATTTTCTCCACCATTTTTGTTAGTTATTCATATAATTATTGCTGCAATTTTCAAAGCAAAAGTTGCGAATGAATAACAAATGAAATTTTATTTTCTTTTAAGTTACTCGAATATGTTTCCGAAACCTAAAAAAGTGCTTCGTAATATTTTTAATTTTCCGTTATAAAGCAATATTATCAATCTTTTATATTTTTCTAAAAGATCAAATAAATAACAATGTAAATAAGGAGAAAGTATAAATTGAGAGAAGCTACCTATAAAGAGAAGAATCTGTCAAGAGTATATAAAGAAAATCCATAAGAAATATTTATAGAATTTATAAATATAAAGAAAGCCACCTATAAAGAATTGAGAGAAATCACTTACAAGAAACAGTGCTCTGGAAATCTAAGATGACCAGACAAAAAAAAATTATTGGAAAACGTTTAGGACAGGATTATAAATGTAGAATAATCTATATCTATATCTATACTTATAATAAAGTTCAATGAGTGTAAGTGTGTGTGTGTGTGTGTGTGTTGGCGCTCTACACGCCAGAACATTCAACCTACAGCTACCAAATTTGTCACGCGTATACCTTTGAGGCCGGGAATGTGCACCTTGGGGTTATATTTTTTGAATTTTTAATTAGAATTTTATTTATTTAAAAATTAAGTAAAATTTTGGTAGTGTTTCTGCTATAACTTCCGAAAATATTACCGCACAAAAAAGATTTTTGCATGAAGTTAAAGATCAAAAATTTATCTTTTAAATTATGCCAATGTTTTAACCTTAAAATTAAATTTCTATTTTTATTGAATTTTTAAATAAATATTTTAGCTATATTTTACAACAAATTTTTTCGTACAAAATAAAAATAAAATTTAAGCTGCACGAGCACGTGTCGCATTCATGGAAAAAAATTAGCTTTTTTTTCAAAGTGCTGCCATCACATTAATTAAAGGCTCCAACTAAAAATAATTTAAATCTTTTTGGAAATGAAATCTACAAAAATATAATTTTCGGCACGTGTCTGTAGGAAATGAAACAAAAATGAAATATTATTTTTTCTAAAAAATAAATTCAAGAAAAATTATTTTATGATCTTTTACACTCTTTATATTATTAATCCAATAAATCAGTTTATTTAAGGCAAGTTTTGTTTAATATGAACAGGATATCCATTCAAATCAGGGCCACACAGCTAATTTGTAAATCTTTAGTAAGACACAGATCTGCTAAAATGGTCTAAATAGAAAATGATTATATTTTATGTAACTTGATTCAATAAATGCTCTAATAAATAACGAATTTTTGATTTTACATAAAGCTTTTGCTGTGGAAATCACGAATAACAAAATGTTCTTGAAACACTAATATTTTAAATAAAAAGGGTTAATTTCCAATCAACTGAATCATTCACTTAAACTGACTGATTTATGGAAATTTGAATATTACTATTCAATAAAAAAAGCATAATTTTAGATTTTCCATCGATCGTTTCAAAGAAAATACGCCAATCAGCGCGCAGGTTTCTCAAGATTAATTGGCCTAAGATTATGAAAATGTTGAGTTTTTCTAAATTTTTAACATTCAAAACTTCATAAATAAGTCTTAGTTGATCGTGGAAAATAGAAACATTCATTCATTTATTTAAAATTTGGTGTGTCCAGAATATTTCTCAGAATATGATACCTTATTGCATTAAATTTAGGCTTCATAATTTTTGAAATATATTTATAGGCCGGAACAAAATACTATTATTCATTTCATTTCAATCCTTTTAAAAGCAAAACTAAAAACTGAATTTTATGTTGAATCTGAGAAATTGTTGTTGAATTATTTTTTGAGATATTACATAAATTATGAAAAATATTTTGTAGTTCACATAAGACTTAATTACCGAGCGATTCTGTTTGCAATACTCATATTCAATAATAATAATAATAAATAAATAACAATAAAGATGATAAATAAAATAAAACGCTTGGTTTTATTAAAAAATATCTTTATATTAATTGTAATTTCATCATTTCCACTTTAAATTAAAGTTGAAGTTTTAGCGGAAATGACAACAAATTAGCAAAATATATATAGTAAATTGAACGAAACGATCTAAACAACAGTATAAGTTTGGTATGACTATCAAAATTTGAAGATTAAAAATGCTTTGTTTGAGAATCTATTAAGAGACCAGTTATTTAAAATATTTAATTGAAAATTGTAGCGAGCGGTAATATTGGCGGACCGACTGGTCGCCAAAGGCGGCTAGTATTATATAAACTGACGACGATTAAAAATTCTTCACTGAATCTTTTTTCACGATTCTCTCTTGTTAAGTTACTTTTTTTTCGTATATGTTTATCGTGTAATTAATATTTTTGAAACTGATCAAATCTATTTACCATTTGTCAATTGTGATGATTTTCAGTTAAAAAACTATTCAAGACTTTTCTAGCAACTTCTGATATTTAAGACTAATTATATAATGGAAAATCAACTACAAAATACATATTTTTAATATAGCTGTTTTCAGAAAGAATTTCAGAAAAAAATTCTAATGCTATATTTTTCCACTAGTTATTGAATAATAAAGAATTTCGAGAGCAAAATATAACAGTTATTCTGAATTTGAATAGGAAGACTTGCGAATTTTTATATGGCATATAATAATCAGCACTATATCAATTACCATTTTCACAACAGTCTTCCAATGAATAAAATGCTTTTATAAAAGCTGGATAACGATATATTGTTTAAATGAAAATAAATATCGATTAGATTATACATAACTTATGTAGATGTATTTAAAATAATTAAAAAATCTCAACTCTTAAAATGTTTAAAACTTTACATACAGTGGCTCCCAAAAGTGTTCGTACACCAACAAGAATCAATTAAAAACCTCATTATTTACCCTTATATATTCTTATTTTTACATGAAAGTTTTTTCATAGGATATTTTTACAGTTCTTAATAAAGCAGTGAAGAATAAATTTTAATTACGATGCAAATTATTTTTTCTAAAATAAAAATAAATAAAATTGCACAAAAATAGGACACAAAAGTGATTATACACTTGAAAAAAACATCACTAAATATTAAATTTTCTAAATTTTTATAGATGTTTAGTATTTAGTAGGATATCCTTTATTCTTTATAATAGCTTTTAAACGTTTGGGCATAGATTTAACTAAACGGTCGGTTACTTCTGCACCGATCTTGTCCCATTCTTCGATCATTACTGCTTTCAGTTTAATTTTCGATTTAATGTCGTGACTTCTTATTCGCACCTCTAATTCTTTCCAAATATGTTCTATAGGGTTTAAATCCGGTGATTGAGCTGGTGTTTTAAGGGTTTGAGGGCAATGATAGAGGCAAAAAAGATGAACATTCATGGCCGTGTGCTTAGGATCGTTGTCTTGGTAATACACAAAGTTTAAAATGCCCAATTTTTGTGCTGACACTTTAAAATTATTATTGAGAATATTTATATAAACTCTATGATCCATTATACCATCAATGAATACTAAATTGCCTACTCCAGCCGCTGACATACACCCCCAAACCATGACACCTCCACCGCCATGTTTTACTGTTCCAACTAAATTCTTGGGGTTAAGTACTTTTTTTTTTTTTCCTCCATACAATGATTCTCCCATCCGATTCAAAGATGTTAAACTTACTTTCATCTGCAAATAAGACACGATTCCAATAGCTCTCTAGCTGGTTCATCATAGATAGGCAAATTTAAGCCTAGCATTTCTGTTCTTCTGACTTACAAAGAATTTTCTTCGTGCAGAGCGGCCATGTATACCAGCATTCCGAAGAATTCTACGAATAGTTTCACAGGAAATAGAAGTTCCATTTGATTCATTATATTGTGAAGTAAACTTTATTGCACTCAGACGTGGATTTTTTAGAAATTTACTCACAATATTTCTTTGACTTCTAGCTGACAGAATTTGAGGGCGACCATTACGAGGCTTGTTTGCAATCCTTTTTCCCTCTCTGTAACGTTTTATTATGCTTTGCAAGGTTGAATGAGGTAGATTAGTTATAGTTGCAATGCCTCTAATTGATTTTCCAGCTTTAAAATGAAATATAATTAATTTTCGTACGTCTAAACTCGTTTCTTTACGAATGCGCGTCATATCTAAGAATAAAGTAAATATAATAAATAATTGTGATATTAGATACTGAAATCAAACAATTTTAGTGTATTTTTCAATTAAAAGAAAAATAAGCCGCAAAAGATATTTTTATGATGAATTTAAATAAATAATGTTTGGATGTACGATGACTTTTGTGTTCTAATTCTGTGACATTTTTTATTTATTTATTTTTTAGAACAATACTATTTGATTTTTTATAAAAATATTTGTTCAGTTTTATTAAGAACTATTTAAAGATGCTAATTAAAAAACCAACTAATAAAATGCTTTATTAAGAAGTATAGAACACAATTTCTGCAAATTTCTTTAGTGTACGAACACTTTTGAGAGCCACTGTACCTTTATAGAGTATAGCAAGTTCAAATTTTCTATACTTCCATCAATATTTCACCTGATCAGTTTTCTTAAAATTATTAATATCATATTTTACTTTTTTCTGAAACTTTGAAAACGAGCTTTCCATGACATTTTAAATTGCAAAACGCAATTTTTTCTAGAACAATTTTCGGACAAAACAATCCAGCAAAAGTAATCTTTCGTACAGTATTTTAAGACAAAAAATAATTCCATATAACGCAGACGAGTTTTTTTTTTATTTTTTTTTTTTTTTTTGATAATTTTTTTAAAGATTAAAAATTTGTATCAGTTTTGAAAAACCAATAATATTTGCCGAATAAACATCAAATTGCATTTTTTTTAAATTTCCTCATGATTCTACTGCATTATTATCATTATTTTTGTCATGACTAATGTGAAATGAAATGAATAGTAGCCAGTATTTTGTTATAGTACCGTAATTTATAGTTTTTATAGTACTGAAATAGAGAAAGTAATTAGTTAATAATACTATAGTTTAAGTGACAGCAAAAAATAATGAATATGAAAAAAATAATATGTAACGATTATCAAAATTATTTAGACATTTCAGAAATATGCGAAAGGAGCAATGTAATTTGAATTGAATTAGAAACAAAAATTCACAAAATTTTTCATATCATCTCTATTTGATCTAAATAATTCCTCGCATAATTTGTTCTTAAAATTGTTGAATACTTCATAAAAAGCTGAAATGCAAACAAACAGAGAAAAACTACGCAGCAAAAGAAAAAAATCTGATACCAAAATATTTTCAAAAAATTCATTAATAAAATTATATCATCACCATCTATTTTTAACTTCCCCATTATGGTGAGATTTAAATAATCGTTTGACCTGATTTTTTTTTTTTTTTTTTTTTACGAAAACGTTTAATTTTTATCTCAAAATGACTCGCAATCATGAAACAATAAATGACGTGGAGACATTGAATAATTTGCCTCAAACAGAAACAAACCAGTTCAAAATAGGATAAAATTTATTTTATGATAGTTGAAGATGGAACATTAATAATAGTCATTTAATCATGTTAATCAACTTTGAAGAGCTACATTTTATAAGAAAAAATGTTATCATATTATTTTAATCCTGTAATATTATTTTAAATTATATTTCAACAAGATTATACTTAATGATAGAGTATCCTAATATTATCTAAACTTCAAAGCGAAATTAATGGTGACAAATTTAGGCTAAACTTGCCCAGTTGTTGAGGGTAAGAGCTGTTTATCGCAGTTTACTGTATCACTGTTTTATTTTACAATATATCTCGAAAAGAAAAGAAAAATAGTAGGAAATGGCTACATTAATGACGCCATAATGATCTAGGGATTATGAGCTTTCATCTGAAACTTTTTTTTAATTGACACAATGGCTGCGTCTGATAAACTCTGCTCTTTCTCCCAGAAAATATACAGTTTAGATTTTTTTCCCCTTTGCTTTCAAATTCTTTTGGAAGTGAAGAGCAGTTTTTGCATGTCTAGATATCATAAGTTTTCATATGAAATTAAAGATTTTCAAAAGCAGTCCATGGGTTGGTTCTTGCGAATTATGTCTCAAGTGTTTCCCATAGATAATATACAATGAAACAGATAGCATTAATGAAAATCTAGATTTCATAGGCTTTCATATGAAAAATAATTGGTGAAATCGGATCATTGGTTGGGGATGGGCGTTTGGTTTAATTGGCGGCTCATTGATTTTGCTTATTATTTTAAATAAAGAGACAGTACATCATTTGCAATAAACTTTCTAATTTCGTAGTTGCTATCTGTTTTTAGAATTATCTTCATCTTCAACTTTTTATTTTGGATTTTACCTCGATAGTTCATTAAATAAAACCATTATTACAAGAAAAAGCATGTAAAATTATAATATTTTTTTTTAATTTCATTTTGATAGTTTTACTTATAATTTTTCTGATTTTGATTTCGCTTTCATTTATTTTACCACAAGCAAAGGCATGTGAGCGCGGTTAATATTTAATTAAATTTTATGAGGCATTTTTTGTAGTTACTGTTTATAAAAAGAAAAAAACGTTTCAGTAAAAACCAGCAAAAGATTTAATAAAATAGAATTAAAAATTTATTTGAGAAAGTTTAGAGGAAAATCAGATCCTGAAGTGAGTTTAAATGAGTGTTCAGTAAAAATAGCAATGTACGAAATTTTATACTCTGGATGCAATGGCCTGCTCTATATTTTAAATAGTTTATTTTATTTATTTATTTATTTATTGTGATTGTCGTAATTTACAGCAATGTGTTCTCCTGTAAACAACATCATGATAAAATGTATTTAATCTTATCGCAACACAGATGTATAAAAATGGAGGAATTAATGAAATAATGAAAAAGTATTTAAATTGAATCTGCCGTATGAAAAAAATACATCACTAAAACACTAATTTTCTAATTATTTAGTGAAGTAAAAATTATCCAGATAATAACAATATCCTTCTAAATTTCTAAGGAAAAGCATTATTTATTCAAAAATAAATAAAGCTTTAAAAAAATCATGTCAACTATCTAAGAAGTAATTATTCACCAAATTACAAATCTAGATTGAACTCTTCTGTATTTACTGTTTTGATAGATTTTTATGTGACGCAGTTTATACATAATATTTTGTCTATTAACCTTATTATGCTAAAACACAAAATGTGTTAAGTATAAATAATATTTTTTATCCTTTTCCATAACTATCAAATACTTTTTAACCATTGCCAGATAAAGTTAATTATCAAAAAATAGATACATGAAAATTACATTTCAAATTTTGTAACTATTAAAAATAATATTTTATTTTCAAAAATCTGTTGAAAATGTTTGCTTTTAATGTAAACATAGTAAAATTATAGAAGACTTTTATAAAATTTTATATGTTTCATGTTCTATTCATATAATTAAGCGTTCTTTAAAATCTCTGAAATTATAATTTTTCTAAATTAGAACACATATTTTTGAATAAATCAAATTTAAAAAAGTAATATATAAATCCAAAAACTAAATATTCTAGTATATTATTAACAACTAAAATAACTAGTATATTCTTACCAATAAAGAAGTAAGAAAAAGATAATTCCAAGAAACAGTGTGACGGTAGTGGGCTCTGTTAAAAATTCCATTTCGAATATTTAGACTATTGTATCAAATATGATGTTACAGTTTTGGGTTTAAATCAGCGGTTTTTTTTCATTCTGAAAGATATTGAAGTTCCAGTTCTTAAAAAGGAACGAATATCAAGGTGAAGATCTTATTAATTACGTAATATCAAATGGAAATTTTGCATCGCGTTTAAAATAATTGATGAAGACTTATTACAGTAACGAAAATAAAATACAGCACGCACATAGGACGAGGTTATAACAAACGTCATTCAGTGATCCACCTACAATCAGTGACATTAAAAAAATAACCCTTCAAAATTACACGAATGCTGAGTCATTGGGTAGTATGGCTCCGTTAAATGAAATATAAAATTCTTAAGGCAAAATACTCAAAGAACAAAAACTGCTCACATTGCACAAAAGCAATTTTAATTAACCAGTTAACCGTTTTTGACGAGTATTCTCGTTATGGAAACAGTACAGTTTGCTTTATGACGAGTTTATTCGTCAGGAGTAATAGGAAGTGATAATTTGGTTTGAATTGCAATTTCAGTAAAAACTCAAACATATTCGTAAATTTCAAGTTGTAGCAGTTGCGTAACTCTGTCTTCTCTTTTGGATAATAGATAGCGGTACCTGATTAGGTACGCATCCCATAGTGCATTACGATTGAAATTATAGTGAGATGAGATGCTGTTCTGTTAAAGTGTGCGCGCGTTAATGTCTTGTCTTTCGTGTGTGTGTGTGTATGTATGAAATGCGATCATTAAAGAAATGTTCCCGAAAGCATATGTCCTCTTGCTACCACTGTACGGATCATAATTATCTTCATTCCACCACAAAGATGTTTAAAATATTTTGAAACCAAGTTGAAATCGAAGGAACAATACTCCGCATATAATATACAATAAGGAACAATACTCCGCATCAACAAATACTCCACATATAATATGAATTGTTTTTCTTAAATGTATCGCTGTGTTGTACAGAAGCAATTAGTCAGCCATAAATTGTTTTAGACAATTCAATATGTGGCACTCTGGCAATAAAAACTAGAATGAGGAGGACCCTTTTGTACCACGATTTGCTCAATACCATTCTCTAATAGCAAAATAAAATAATAAATAAATTTTTATATGATTCTTTTCGTTCATATGCAAAAAATGTATGTTAGTTTAAGTAAATAAATAAATGTGATTATTGAAATTTAAAAAAAAAAATGTCATTTCATTAAAACATAATTTCATATTACGCATACTCTGCGCTTGACAACACAATTTAGATACGTATTTTCCGAAGAGGTCGAAACAGTTAACTAATTTAACTGTGCGCAGTAATATGCTAATACTTTAAAAAAGTACCATTTGTATTACGAAATATCAAAAATATCATTTTCGAACGTTGAGTTATGCTCAAGTCCATTGTAATGCTCTCACCTTTTGAGTAGGAAATTGAAACTCAAAAGTAAAATTTTAAATTAAACATGTAATTTCTTGATAGCTTTGATTTCATATACTAATTTGATCTTCGATTTAGACAGAGATGGATTGAAGTAGTAGTAAGTGGAGTTCTAAAGACATTACACATGTGTTATTATACATTACGACTTGCCAGTCGGAATTTCATAATTTCTCATAATTTTAATCATTATAACAATTTTTATTTACAATAATTAGAATGTTAATTTAATTAGCTTGCACTTGTAATTAAGATGTTCTGAATTCAAAGACCTTAAATTGATATGTAAAATGTGCTTATGAATTTTTTAAATCACTCTTAAAAGAAATTATTTCCTGATATAAGAAAATTCTGCAAAAAAAAATCATGCAGGGGACATTTATGTATATATCTAAATTAAATCGGAAAACCCAAAAACCTGTTTCCGCTATCCCAATTACTTGTTCGATTTCGCCGATTTTTATTTGATATGAAAATTTCTGATATCCTAAATATATCATTAATTGGCACATGTGTCCTCACCATCCTTATCGGAAGATATTTCAAAATTACAATTCACTATATTCTCAAAGGGGAAGAAACCACGATGGAGCTGTTCAGTCCTAAACATTGATTTGATTTCGTCAATTTTTATTTCATTTGAAACTTTATGACGTCATTAGTAATCATTTTCTTCCTTTTCCTTGTATTTTCAAGAGATCGCAGAATAAATTTTTAACAGCACCCAACCTCAAACCTTAATCAATACAGACAGTTTTATTCGCTAATTCATTTTGGAACTTTTCAAGTATAATTAACCAATCAGAATGCTCTATGTCTTTCATGCAAAGAAAATAAATATAATTCTTTCTTTTTATTTTGATAAGATGTAGTTCATCAAAGTTGTTGACAAAATTAATGCTATTAATATGGTGGTGACCAACTGATGGTGACGAAGATGGCTAGAGATAATCAGTTTATAAAAAAAAACTATACTGAAAAAATCGCGTGAAATTGAATTGAAAAAAGCATGTAGTATGGAATTCAGCCACAAAAGGTTCTCTTTAAAAAATAATATTACTGATAGTAATTGCCAACCCGGAATGGACAGAAACAAATACAAGTTCCTGAGTAAAGAATGACTTTCTCAAGCTATAAAGGAGGCTTGGTTGTCCAGGCAGGATTGCCGCTTCCTATACGGACATCTATTTCATTTGCTGAATGTTTTCAAGTAGATGATATTCATTTCAAAAAGAAACATGTCCTCAAAGCATCCCACACATGTTCTATGGGACTTAATGAAACAAATACACTTCCTTTAGTTAAGAATGAAACTTCCTTAAACTACAATGATTGCGTGGTACCATCTGCGCATCCTCAGCAATAAATCGTCTCGAGGCAGGAATGTCCATTTCTCAACGGACAACTATTTCATTTGCTGAATTTTCTCATGTAAATGGCGTTCAATTAAAAAACATCCCCACAAAGCATCCCACACATTTTCTATGGGATTTAAAAAGAAGAACAAACTGGCCAAATTACTTGAGTGATATTCTCAATTTTAAGCAAATCATCCAATTTATGAATTCGTTGTAGTCTGGCATTCTCTTCTGCAAAAATGAAGTCCAGATCATTGACACCTCAGAAAAAAAGCGCAGATATTATCGATTATCCAATTACGATTTTCTCTTCTAAAGAAGCGGGGAATTATCATTCATCGTAATATATTACCAAGCAAGCAGGTTAGTGCTAGCTTTATGATCTCCTTTACATGGTGCTATTGGGATGAAACCGGGCATCCGCATCTCTCCAAGGCAGCTAATATCCAGAACTATGCGAGACAATGAACCGATTATCGTTGATGAAAAGGATACGGTGTCATTGTTGGGGACGGATTTTGTCAATATGAAGCCACAGACACTGGATTATTTTGAGACCTTTCTTGTGTAAAATTTAATGATGACAAGAAAAGATGATTTACGAATGAACTTATTTTCGCTTTCAACTTTACCTTTAGGCTTATTTTCTAATTTTAGTAATTTAATTTGAAGGCAATTCATATATTTTTGTACTTAATCCACTTATTAAGAATATTAATTTAATCTACTTATCGATAACGTTTTTTTTACTCATTTGTACAGAGAATATTCCCTATTATTGAAAAAGTATATACTGTATAACATTTTCACGTTTTCGTATATACAAAATATAAAGAAAGTATTTTAATCGTCAAAAAATTCAAATTCAAACTTTTCACGAATCTTCACGCTTCCAAAAAAATACATTTTTGACATTATGTTTGTCTGTTTGCGAATGTGATAACTCAAAAACACTTTGAGCTAGATGGTTGAAATTTGGTATATGAATTTGCGATGAAATTATTTTGTGACTATAACTGTAATTACATTTCAAATTTTGGGTCAATCGGTCGGCTAAAAAGAGATTCAAATACATAATCTGACGATTGATTCAATTAAAATGATAAATTCACTTCAAGATTTACATTTCGTTACTATCTTTCTCTATTGCCAAGCAAGATTTCACCTACCTTACCTGCGAAGGGAGTTAAGATCAAAATTGGAGAGTATGCAAGAAAGTTTCGGGGAGACCATTTCCGCTGGTTTTAAATGGATCCACACCACTGAACCGACTTTGTGTTTCACACGTATGTGTGTGTTGGCCAAATCATTTGACCAGAGCTACAAAATTTGGCACATATATATATACCTTGGGGAGTGAGAATGTGCCTGTCGGAGATATTTTTTTTTAATTTTCATTAGAATTTTAATTAATAAAAGTTAAGCTGAATGTTGGCTTTCCTTTGCTATATCATCCAAAAATATTATTATATAAAAATAAATTTTACATTTTCTTAAAATTTTAAAAACTGCCTTTTTAATAATACTAATTTAACAAGCGGGCCATTTTTTTTTGCGAATTATGGCATTTTTTAAATATTTTTTTACTTGATTTTTAAACAGATTATATTATTATGCAGAAATTCAAGCCGTTTTCACTGTTTCATCTAACATTTAATCACATGATTTCCATCCATGTCGGAAACTAATTATGTTTAATAGCAGTGTAGCTTAACAGATGAATTAAAAAAAAGGGAAAGTTACAGTACATTGAAACTTAGAAAGTAGATGAATCGAACCTTTACTTTTTTAATAGCATTATAATGACATGGGACTAGTTTCCATTAAAAAGATTCACTTACATAATTAACAGAAGTTAAGTAAAACGATTAGAATAAAGCAGCTTCAATGTCTGATATTATAGTGGAATAGTAGTCATAAAGCTATATATAAGCGATTTAACTGAAATTAAACATAACCAATATCTCTTCGAACCAACTGGTAGCGAGAGGCGACTTGTAAAAACTAAGCATCACTTAAATTAAGAGTTCAAATTAAGGATAATCGATCACTCATAAGATGATTTTTTCCCCTTTGTTTCATTATTAATGTAATATTATGTAATTGTATTATATAATATAAATTATAAAATAAATCAACAACTTCCTCTATAATAAATTTAAACAGAAATATATTTTAAAATATATTTTTGTATTGAATTAAGTAATATGTATAGTATTATGGTATTTTCTCATTGAAAAATGTAAAATTAAAAATGCATATTTAAAAGATAATTATAATGCTCGATAATATATAATTATAAAATAATAATGTTAAATAATATATAATTATAATGCTAAATTATAACAAGAAATTAAATTAAATTTTAGAAAGGACACAAAAATATATATTAAGAGCATTACAATGATAGTCTGGGCGTCCCGGGTTCGAATCCCGTTTCGGGCATGGTTGTTCTTTATCTGTGTTCGGTCATGATTATTCTTCATCTGTGAGGTGTGTAAAAAGGGGATGTGCACGCGAATGTGTGAGTTTCATCTTCGTATGAGCTAGAAGTCAGACTCGGTGGCCCTCGGGTGCTGAGGGGTTTTTACCCTCAGAAGTACTGCGCCCCCTTTCCGTGTTAAAGCGGACACGACAATGATACTTTTGAAATAGCAATAAAACCAGCATTAGTAATTCTCCAAAAATTTCTCTCATACTCTCTAATAAAAGTTTTATCCGCCTTACAGGGCATTGACCTACAATAGTTATAAAATATTAACTTTTGGCATGAATTTAACATTTTTACGGAATCTATAGTGTCGTCTTCAGCGAGGTTTTTGGCAATTAATCCCGGCATGTTTATAATAGTATCCGAAAATCGAATTTGTGCTTTAGACATGGTTTTCACAACCGATTGAAACAAATATTTCACAAAAAAACTGCGCTAGTAGTTACAAAATCACATACCAAATTTGATACATTTGTCATTTGTTTTTGAATGATCACGTTCACAGATTTCTGAAAATACAGACCGACAGACAATTTATCCTTTGTACTATTTGGCTCAAAATTAGATAGCTGTCAAAACTATAGATGTTAAATCTGTGTACCGAATTTTATCTATCTAGCTCTCTTCATTTTGTAGTGATGGTGTTGAATTATATTCGAAAAGTTGGACTTTCTTTGAACAGATTTTACTGAAAATTTGATAGAAATCTGCAAATGTGGTGTAAATACCGTATACTGAATTCAACTGTCTAACTCAAAGCGTTTTTGAGTTATCTTTGAAACAAAACAGACAGACGAAAATTTTCCAAAAATGTGTTTTTCAAACTCAGGGAGGTCTGAAATGTGGAAATTCGACAAAATCTCGAGTTTGAATTTTTTTGATTATTACCATAATTCTCTATACTGCGTGTACTAGAAAGTAAAAGTAAATCAAATTTCTATAAAATTTTAGAAACGCAGATACAGATATTAAAAGACATCAAAATACTAAAATGCCACTTTTAGTATCTTCAACAAGGTAACTTGTCTGCCATTTTCAATAATAAGAGCTATGGTTCATTTAACTGCTGTTGATACATTTTATTCCATAAGTAGTTTTTATCATAGAAAATGATCTCTGTTTTTTTTATTTGAATTACAAATTGCCATAGATTTTAGCTAAATTTTAATTTGGTGAAAAATAAATAAAAAAAGAATTTTTACTTAAATACTTAACTACCATTTATAATTTATTACAGTATTTAGAAATTTCCACTGGTTTAGAAATAAGTTGCGATATTATTCTTACTAATTTGAACAATCTTTCATAACTGAAGACGGAAACATCTTGTTTCAACTCGATAATACATTTGGGGAAAAAATCTAATATCGATCATGCTGATACTAGCGAAAAAACGGAAGATCATATTACGAACTCCAGAAATTAATGATTGATACAAATGATTTTACACAAAATTTATGTATTTCATTTGGCAAATAGGTTGCAATTTTTTTGTGCTTATCATTTTTATCATTTTAACATGTTGGAAAGTTTTTGAATATCATTGTTTTCGAAATCATTTATTAATCCTATTTTTTCTCAGCTTTTTATATGTTATTTCTTCCTACATTTCTCATATTTGACTCGTTTCATTCATTCTTTTTTTAAGATACAGAAAGGAACGAAAATATTTTATATCCAAGTCTGCAATGTAATAAATTTGCAGTCGCTTGACATTGCGATATACATACACCAAATAAATTTTTAGGTCCCTCTAGGTCCCGAGGTTCGAGGCGACCGCCTCCAACGCCTGTGCGAGTAAACTGCCGTTGATCATTTTTGAAATGTCCACTCTTTGTGTGTGTGTGTGTGTTTCCACCGAATTTAAAAGGTGTTACCGATGGACAGTCATCGAAGGAAGCCGGAGTTACATTGGTACTATTGCCTGCTCACATTTCTTCTGTTAATGGGATCTGACACTTCAAGTCATAGACAAATAGAATGAGCCATTCTTATGAAAGGTTTGATCAAAATAAATCAGCATTAGAACTTCTTCTAGGGTGCAGATACTCAGTAATTCTATAAACTAGCAGGTGCCTGATCTTTTTCGACAGAAGAATAATGTACCGGTTATGTATTGCCCTCACCACTTTGCTTATCTCTACTAACCTTTTATTCTTACTTTTCTTATGCTTATTAGAAAAATATTATTTTCTTAGCTTCTCATTTTGTTTCTTTGTATTAAAAAAATCAGGTTAAATATTAGCACATTGAAACTTTATTTAGAAATAGCTCAGTAATGTTTTCTGACATAGTTGTGATTTTTTTTTGAAAAGCCAAGTATGCTTTATTCTTCACTATTTTATAAATAGATCTTTAAATTATTTTATATTCATATATAAATTATTAGACGGCAGCAAGACACTGCCTACAAATACTTGCAAGTCCTTGTCAATTCTGGGTTAGCCATTTTGTGACAAGATGTGAGGTTCTGGGCTATAATTAAAATGGTGTAAATAAAATGGGTCAAGTAGGGTCAGTGCTCTGAACGCCATTATCCCGTAGGAGGGCAAAATTGTGTAATAAGTTTGTTAAATTTAACAAGAACTTCTATTCGGCGGAACTAAAATAATATTTCTTAAAAACAAAACAAAAAAAGATTTTTTTACTTACTTTAATATTTCTGTATATAATCAGTTATCGATTAATGTTCAACATCAAATTACCATTTAAATTCGGTATGCAAATATTATTCCTCATGTAGACAACCGAATTACAAAGATTGGAAAATATTTTTTTTGATTAATAAACAAAGGTAAATGTGTCTCCATAATGTAAGAGAACCATGCATGTAGTATTTAATAAACTAATCTCAACTTGTAACTAACATAAATCAGAAAGTCATACCTCTATTTTCAAAACAAAGTAAAAGGTCGGTGAGTGTTTTGAAATGACAAGTGAATTATTTAGGCTTAACTAAATAACTAAATAGGAGGAACCGAGAATAAAATTAATCTATATCTATATCTATATCTATACTTATAATAAAGCTCAATGTGTGTGTGTGTGTGTGTGTGTGTTGGCGCTCTACAGGCCAGACCATTCAACCTACAGCTACCAAATTTGGCACGTGTATACCTTGGAGGCCGGGAATGTGCACCTGGGGGTTATTTTTTCGAATTTTTAACTAGAATTTTATTTATTTAAAAATTAAGCGATATTTTAACGTGTTTCTGCTATAACTTCCAAAAATATTACCGCACAAAAAAGATTTTTACATGAAGTTAAAGATCAAAAATTTATCTTTTAAATGATACTAATGTTTTAATATTAAAATTAAATTTCTATTTTTAATAAATTTTTAAATAAATATTTTAACTATGTTTTTCAATAATTTTTTTCGTAAAAAATAAAAATTAAAATTAAGCACGTTTCGCATTCATAGGAAAAAATTATCTTTTTTCAAAGTGTTGCCATCACATTGATTAAAGCTCCAATTAAAAATAAATTAAATCTTTTTGGAAATGAAATCTGCAAAAATATAATTTTCGGCACGTGTCTGTAGGAAATGAAACAAATATGAAATATTATTTTTTCTAAAAAATAAATTCAAGAAAAATTATTTTCTGATCTTTTACACTCTCTATACAGGGTGTTTATTCAGTCCCGGATCCATTTTGATATTTAATGACTCATAAAATAATGAAGATATAAACAAACTTATGGCATTTATTGATGGAGTGACACATATATTTTCCTTTTCAGGTTTGAATATTTTTACTTTTGTAAATATCGTCTGCGCGTGTGGCTAATTTCAGATAATTTCATTTTCCAGTCTAAATATCTGTACTTTTCTAAATATCGTCTGCTTATTAATTGCATTTTTCTCTCTTTCGTTTTTGGCAACTATTGAAATGTTATGTTTACTTTTGATGTGTTTGTTCTATGTAGTACTTATAATAAAGCTCAATGTGTGTGTGTGTGTTGGCACTCTACATTCCAGACCATTCAACCTACAGCTACCAAATTTGGCACGTGTATACCTTGGAGGCCGGGAATGTGCACCTGGAGGTTATTTTTTTTGAATTTTTAATTAGAATTTAATTTATTTAAAAATTAAGCGAAATTTTGGCGTGTTTCTGCTATAACTTCCGAAAATATTACCGCACAAAAAAGATTTTTACATGAAGTTAAAGATCAAAAATTTATCCTATAAATGATACCAACGTTTTAACCTTAAAATTAAATTTTTTAAAAAATATTTTAAATATATTTTTCAACAATTTTTTTTCGTACAAAATAAAAATAAAATTTTAGCTGCTCGAGCACGTTTCGTATTCATGGGAAAAAATTAGCGTTTTTCAAAGTATTGCCATCACATTGATTAAAGCTCTAACTAAAAATAAATTGAATCTTTTTGGAAATAAAATCTGCAAAAATATAATTTTCGGCAGGTGTCTGTAGGAAAGGAAACATATATAAAATATTATTTTTTCTAAAAAATAAATTCAAGAAAAATTATTTTATGATCTTTTACACTCCCTATATTATTAATCCAATAAATCAGTTTTATTTTAAGGCAAGTTTTGTTTAATATGAACAGGATATCCATTCAAATCAGGGCCACACAGCTAATTTGAAAACCTTTATTAAGACACAGATCTGCTAAAATGGTCTAAATGGAAAATGATTATATTTTATGTAACTAGAATTAATAAATAATCTAATAAATAACGAATTTTTGATTTTACATAAAGCTTCTGCTGTGGAAATGACGATTAACAAAATGTTCTCGAAACACTAATATTTTAAATAAAAAGAGTTAATTTCCAATCAACTAAATCAATCACTCAAACTGACTGATTTATGAAAATTTGAATATCACTATTCAATAAAAAAAGGATAATTTTAGTTTTCCATCGATCGTTTCAATGAAAATACGCCAATCAGCGGCGAGGTTTCTCAAGATTAATTGGCCTAACATTATGAAAATGTTGAGTTTTTCTAAATTTTTATCATTCAAAACTTCATAAATAAGTCTTAGTTGATCGTGGAAAACAGAAACATTCATTCATTTATTTAAAATTTGGTGTGTCCAGAATATTTCTCAGAATATGATACCTTACTGCATTAAATTTAGACTTCATAATTTTTGAAATATATTTATAGGCCGGAACAAAATATTAATATTGATTTCATTTCAATCCTTTTGAAAGCAAAACTAAAAACTGAATTTTATGCTGAATCTGAGAAATTTTTGTTGAATTATTGTTTGAGATCTTACATAAATTATGAAAAATATTTTGTAGTTCACATAAGACTTATATACCGAGCGATTCTGTTTGCCATTCTCATATTCAGTAATAATAATAATAAATAAATAAAAATAAAGATGATAAATAAAATAAAACGCTTGGTTTTATTTAAAAATATCTTTATATTAATTGCAATTTCATCATTTCCACTTTAAATTAAAGTTGAAGTTCCACCGGAAATGACAACAAATTAGCAAAATATATATAGTAAATTGAAAGAAACGATCTAAACAACAGTATAAGTGTGGTATGACTATCAAAATTGGAAGATTAAAAATGTATTGTTTTAGAATCTATTAAGAAACCAGTTACTTAAAATATTTAATTGAAAATTGTAGTGAGCGGTAATACTGGCGAACCGGCTGATCGCCAAAGGCGGCTAGTCAATAATATAGAAACCATAAACAACAAGAAAAATAACTTACGTGATAAAAAATGGTTTGTTTGTAGGTACCAACTATTAATTGGATAGTTTGGATGCTTTTTATGGCAGGAATGAATACATTTCGTATCAGAACAGCAAAGAAAAAAAAAATTGAAATCTGTTATTACAAATTTCATGTTATCATGCGAGAAAATTATTATTTATAAATAATTATTTTTCTTGCTTAATTTAAGACATTAACCAGTTTAAACAGGTTTGAATTAAGAATTAAATTTAAGAAAATAACTCACCAATCGACGCCACAATCAGTGCAAATATAAAAAAGTAACAGAGGATTGAAATTTTTACTTTTATAAGAGATAAGAGATTTAATTTTTTAAAGAATATTTTGAATAATTATTTAAAATATTTTTTTAATTTCTTAAAATTGGGGGGATTAATAATGAAGATAAAAAGAAATTAATATTTAATAAATAAGTATATTAAATAATAATTTAAGAAAAAAAATAGTAATGTAGATTATATTAAGAGATAAAACAATGCAAATTTAAATTCGTGCATTTTTTTTTTGAATTTTAGTGTGATGAAATTGATTATCTTTGTGGGCGATAATATTTTCAGAAGTATATATATCTAAAACCATTGAAAGTTTCGCTTCATATTTTTTGCTGATTAAAACTATTATCTTTGAGATGCACATTCTCTTCTTTCAAAGTATATTTGTACCAAATTGACAACATTAATATTTATTGTTTGACCTCTAATTCGCCAATGAACAACTAGACAAGAGATAACATTTTCTCTTTTAATCTTAATAGATGCAACTATATAATGGATATTAAATAGAAATGGCTCTTTCATCTAAAACGCCTCATAATTATATAATAAAAATATAATATTGTTGGAAATTATCTAAAAAGTTGCTAAAATTCGGAAAAAATTTGCACTATTTTTAAATTAATATAATAAAAAAAACAATTGTTTAAATATCGGAGTGGTATAAAATTCATTTTTGTACAGTAATATTTTTGGAAGTAATCGCTAAAAAACACCAAATTTTCGCTTAATTTTTATTTAATTAAATTTCTGATTAATATTTCAAAAAAATCTTTCTGCACGTTCTCACCTTGCTAGCTATATAAACACCAAGTTTGGTGGCTGTAATTTAAATGATCTGTAATGTAGAACGTAACAAACACACACGCGCGCATTCATCTTTATTAAAAGAAAATGAAGAAGTAAGGATTCATATATGCTGTACAAATAAATGTATCATTCATATTTCTTGACGAAATCTCCCCAATGTAACAAACTTTGAGACACTTGAGTGACCTTTAAATTTCAAAATTTTCATTTCAAATTTCATATTTAAATTTTTTTTAACAAAAGCAACAAATTAGGAGAATAAAGCGTATAAGAATTAGAATATTTTTTCAATATAAATAAGCACCACCTTACTTTGCCTGTATTTTAAAAACAACACTGTGGCTTAAATTTCTGGACTACATTTTTTTTCAAGCTAGTTGAGGGATGAAATAAATCTAGACGAACTTGTCTACATTTATTTCTTTTTACCATTGTTTTGATCAACCAATCACAAATGTTTTGGATCCTTTCACCCTTCCTTTACAAACAGCAAAACTCATAGATCGAAGACTGTACTAGTTTTACATGTCTTCAAGATATATGCGATATTCTGCATTCTTTATTTGTTTTTGATTAATTTTTAGAGTACATATTGTCCATTACAATCGTCAATAGCAACTGCTTAAAAATTATATTCATGCTCAAAATTTGCTTATTATTTACAACTAGATATTTATGATATTGTTATAATATGGGCAAAGGCAAACAAAGGTGTCATTAGGCTAAGTATACGAACAGAAAAACTGAGTAACTGTTGTTAAAGATTCTTCCTAAGGAATTA
>JAPMOR010066526.1:127157-145217 GCA_026543865.1 Argiope aurantia
TGATGTCACAACGTGACTCAAAGAGAGAAGAACATCCCATTCTGTATTTAAGTAAATTTCGTAAACAATTTCGAGTGCTGAGAGCAAATATAGTACAGCGGAAAGAGAGGGTGCAGCCATTATTTACGCGATAAAAAAAAATTAAAATACTATTTAGACGGACAGAAATTTGTAATTGAAACAGACCATAATCCTTTTGTCTAGTTGAATTCAAATTCCGGATCGAATGCGCGGTTAATGCGATGGTCTTTGGAATTACAATCTTTCCAATATAAAGTGCGGCACTAGGCAGGAAAGAAACATTTAAATGCTGACGCTCTTAGCCGCAGTGAAATTCGAACTTAAATTGCAAATTAATTAGAAATTTTTTTTTAATTTTGCAAAAAAAAAAAAAAAAAAAAAACCTTAAGAAATGATATTTGATTTAGCAGGTGAGACAGAGAGCTGCCAAACCGTAAAAAGTGTATAAATATGTTATTATTATTCTTTTAGTTTATATATTGTATTCAGGAAGATTAAATTATAAATGTTGTAATTAGGCCTCTGTCAGAAGAATGAACAAGTTTATTGGAGATAATCAGGATTTTTTCTCTTTAAAACCAAGAAAAAATAATTTCTGCAAGGGTGGGGGAGTTGTAACATACCCAGTAATGATAAGACATTTACAGCCAGCTGTGTCGTCGCTGTTACTTACTAAATTCCTCGAGATAGCCAGATGGTGGATCTTTTCACCTGGATGGTCTCGCATCTGTTCATTAGCGACTAGAGTGAAAGACCACATGTGGAATTCCTCGTCCAAGAGGTATTGATAGTACCTTCAAAGAGAAAGGGGTGTCCAAACATCTGGATGCTAATGTTTCTCTTTGTGAAAGGACCTTCCCACAACCCACTAGCGCCACTGAGAGATCATATTGCTCAACCCCGATTGGCCGAAAGAGAGCTCAAATGACCAATGTAAATTAAGAGGCGGAGATTGCCGCCGAAATAAAGTGCGGAGATTTTTTTAAGGAGGTGAGAAGAAAAGAATAGCAGGCGGACTGTTGGACTACGCCCACGAATTCGGAGTCCGAGAACCAATTGAGTTTCAAGAAAGCCTTCGACTTTGACCGTTGTATCTCCTACTACAGGTGTAAATAACTATTTATTTAACCAAGATTAGAACAAGTTGTTATTTGTATATATAGGGCTGTAAAATAAAGAAAGGTCTGGAAATTCTGCTTCGTTATTTGATCAGTCTAGATCAAGACATTACAAGGTCTACAGTAGCTACCGAGTGGCTTGAGGAGCACTCTTCTGAATTTCGTTCCCTCTCTGAGCCACCTAATTCCCCTGACATTATTAAGCATATCTGATATGTTTTGTAACTTGTTGTCTTTAGCAGATCTCCACTATCTAGCACTCCCATGACATTGTGGACTGCCCTGCAGGAATCTTGGTGGGAACTCTCTACAGATATCTTCAAAAATTAGTTGAATTCATGCCACGTCATTTTGCGGCTTCTCTGCGTGCCTTTGGGGCTCTACATAATGCCTCATTGAATAAAGACAGTCGAATCTCCATGGCCGAATGGTCATGACACTAGTCTCTTAATCAAGAGACCGTAAGTTCGAATCCCGCTAGAGACAATGCGATTCATAGTATATGAAAATATTTAATTCCTTGATTTTATGTTTTCCTTTATTTCATGTTCCAGGAGATTCTGGACATTTATTTAGTTTACCAGACAAGTGTTCTGGACTTTTCTTACTGTCTCCAGAAAAGTATTCTGGAACTTTCCCTGCTAGTATAAAAGCAGAAGATTTGTCAGTCATTGTGTTCTGAGTTCAGTTAATAAATTGGTTTAGCTCTACTTCTTGTGTGTGTCATTGAGTTCTGTACTAAAGTATCTACGTGACAGTTGTCTAGTTGAATTCATGCCGCGTCATGTTGCGGCTTTTCTGCGTGCTTTTGAAAACTCTTCATAATATTAGATTGGCGTACCAGTTTTTCTGACACTTCAGTGTATTTTTCACTGATAAATTATTACAGAGATATGAAAAAGTAACCCTAAGATAAGAGTCAAAATTACAGGTTTTTTTTAGGTTTTAAAAGTCTTTAATAGATGACTTAATAGAAGACTTGCCTTCCTCATATAATTATGATAAAATTAAACTAGACCGGATAGCACGGAAGCCTGATAGTTGAGAACCGGATACTCGGGAATTTATTGTATTTAAATTTGCTCTTAAATTATTACGCTAAAAGTAAAATTTATTATTGTTGTTTTTGAGTTCAATACCAAATATCTCGCCAAGAACTTGAGATTCATTGCTTGATATTCAAGGCTTTCTCCACAAAATACTTTCTAAAACATTATTCTACATTATTTTAGTAGGTTTACAATTGTTCTGTTTATTGTATTTATAAACTTCCGTAATGGAATCAATTCAAATTGGTGAATGGAGTCGAGTCAATTTCCACAGATACGAAGCTGTCTATGTCTATAACATCTAATTGCACGTTGTGTAACATGGTAACTTTACTTCCAGAATAAAATATAAGATTAATTTCAACATCAGAATGATAAGGCGCATTTTACTTATTAATGCTTTCTAATAACAACATTACTCATACTATGAAAACAGGAGGGAAAATCCTTTCCTTGACTTTGTTGCAAGGTTAAACAATGATTAGTCATTTTTGAAAGGATGTGAAACCTCTCAAAGGTGACAATGGACTTCAAGCATGCGTACCCTCTCTGACTTCCTCCCTCGTGTAATGACGCAATATGGTACGTTGTGCTTCGTAATGCGATGAAATAAACTGAGTATGCATTTTGAGTATTTTTCTGCTCATACCTCTCTTCTGATTGAATTATTTATCTAAGTGATTAACTTTTCAGATCAACGCGTGCAGATACACGAGCGGATATACAGACCGACAACAGTGGCGTAGCAAAAAGTAACAGATCCGTGAGTATAATAGCATTTTTTCGACTTTAGACGATGTCATTAATTTAGTAAATATATGTGCCGTCTGGGGTGTACCATTATTTTTTCATCCTTCATGATATTTTTATTTAAACCAGGGGGGTTGGTCACCCCAAGACTTTCTCGCATACTCTCTAATAAACTCTTCATGTCATACAAATGCGTTACATGGCATTAGCGTACAATAGTTACGAAATATTAACTTTTGATGCGGCTTTAGTATTTTCACTCAATTGATCGTGTCATCCTTGGCGATTAATCCCTGGCATGTATCCTGGCAATAGTATCCAAAAGCCAAATTTGTGTTTTAAACACGCATTTCTCAACCGATTGAAATAAAAATTTAGCACAAAGCTGCACTTTTAATTACGAAATCCCATACCAAGTTTGACATATTTAAGCCACTGCGTATTTGATTTATCGCGTTTACTTGTTTCTGAAAGTACAGACCGACAGGCAATTAACCCATAGTTGGATTTGGCCCAAAATTTGATAGGTGTCTACACTACAGGTGTTAAATCTGTGTACCGAATTTTATATATCTAGCTTCCCTCCTTTCATAATTATTGTACTAACTTATATTCGAACAGCTGGATAGGCGGATTTCCTCTGAGCATATTTTATCCAAATTTGATAGAAATTTGTAAATTTGGTGTAAAGACCATACAACAAATGTCATCCATCTAGTACAACGCGTTTTTAAGTTATCTTTGTCGCAGACAGATGGACTTACATATATATTTTCCAAAAATGCGTTTTTCGAACTGAGGAGGTTTAAAACGTGGAGATTCGTCAAAATCTCGATTCGAATTTTTGGACGATTACTATATATTCTCTATACTACCTATACGAGAAAGTAAAAAATGATGATTTAAATAATGTTTTGTGCCGATGGCACCTGTAATACTAAGCTAGATAGATTAAATTCGTTTCACGGATTAAACATTTATAGTGTACACATCTGTCAAACTTTGAGCCATATCCAACAACAGGTTAACTGTCTGCCTGTCTGTACTTTCAGAAATATGTAAACTCAATGATTCAAAAACGCAGTGACTTAAATATATGAAAACTGGTATGGGACTTTGTGTTAAAAAGCGCAGTTTTGTATCAAATATTTGTTTCATTTGATTAAGAAAAATGTGCCTAAAACACAAATTCAATTTTCGGATACTATTAACCCATACCAGAGATTAATCGCCAATGACAGGGCTTGGCGACAAAATGGATGATACTAGAATGTTCAGGAATTTTGGAGAGTAATAGAAGGCGAATTATGTTGATTGTTCTAAGCCCTGCTCCGGAAGTTATAAAAGGCTGGCGGAACAAGCCGGAGTTAGTCGTTGAGTCACCGATGATTTAATTGGATGAGTTCAGGGGAGCTCAAGCGATTACTGGACTGATAATTAAACTGTGCACCGAGTCTTGGAGTTTAGTATTGAAGCAGCAAGTAGTGTGCTGAGTAGCCAGTTGTATAGTAGAGAGTTGGCAGTTGGATACAGCTAAAGAAGGGGAGACAGTGTAGAATTGCAGGCGTTAGGAGAGATAGTAAAGAATAACTATATAGATTCCCTCCTCCTGCTCAGTTCTATCTGGCCGCTTTGTGTGCAGTGGTTGTTTACTACCGATTACTGCTTGTGGGCTACTGTTAGTTCTAAGTGTGCTGCTGTGTATTATTTGTGTGCGTCTCGTTTTATCGTCTGTGTATCTGTGTCTTCGTATTAATAAAAGTCGTTATTTGATATTGAGACTTGCCAACTGTGGTTGAACCATACACCCACTTCTTCTTCTTGCGTACAGCTGACCACCCCGCCACCACTGAACGTAATAGTATCGACAGGATTTGTTGTGGCCGACTACTATCCTTAGTATTAGCAATTATCCTTGCATTGACCGGTTTCCAAACTGATATTCTCTTAGAGGTAATTGGCCACAAAGTGGTCAATTACTGTCCTTCTTTCTTATCTTCCTATAAAACAATGAACAGGCCATCACTAAAAGAAAATATCCACGAAATTCAAAATATTTCTTCAAATTCCCGTTACACAACAACAGAATACTTTCAAACTCTCAAACAGTTGGTAAAAAACTGACAATTTTTGACATCATGTCCTTCAAAGTTTTAAGATTACTTGGTACCATCAGTACTGTACTTAAGTCATTATTTTATTTCCAATTTTCAGATTTTTTCTTAACTCCGAGATTTCAATACATTCCTTTAAATAGTGGTAAACAGTGCCGATTCCTCCACAAATGCATTTATTTTCCTGCATTCTTCCAAATCCTTGGAAATACGCAGGGAATCTCCCATGTCTTGATATAATTGGGATTATCAATGGATGGTATCTTCTTATTTTTATTTCTGGATTAGGAATAAAATCGAAAGTTACTCTTCCGTTTTTGGACATATACCATCGGTCAAACCATTGTAGCTTTATTTCTTCTCTTAATTCCCATTTTAAGACACCATTTGATTTCGGGGCAATTACATCAACACTCTCTTTTTATGCCGCCAATTTTGCATATTGATCCATTTTTTCATTACCATATATCTCAATATGAACCTTAACCCAATCCATACACACACTACAGGCAAATCGGTCGATTTTTAAATGAATTTAATTTTCTGTCGTAACAATATTTACTGAATCCAACGAGCTATTATTGAGGATTTTTTTTTTTTTTTTGCAATTAATCGCTGGCATGCAGTTAATATACAAGTGCCAGAAAATTAAATGTATATTTTGACGCTTGTTTTTCGATCGACCGAAACCATAATTTGACATAAAGCACAATTGTCGTCTAAACATCACACACCAGATTTTTATTTATTTGAATCGTTGCGTGTTTCAGTTTTCGAGTTTACACGCATTTGAAAGTACAAATCGAGGACCATTAAGGCCTTTATGAACATGATTCCAAAATCTGATCTAGTTCTATATTTTAGATTCTAAATTTTTATCTGTCCAGCTCATTATATTTTGTAGTTATTTTCATTTGTACACAGGCAGCAGGCCAAATAGACTTTCTTTGAATGTATTTCGTCCAAAATTTAATAAAAATATACAAATTTGGCTTTAACACTACATACCAAATTTTATTCTCCCAGATCAAAGAGTTTTTGAGCTCGTGAATTTTGCATAATTTTCAAAACATTACCCATCAAATTTTTATTTGAGTCGTTGCTTTTATTAGTTATCGACTTCATATGCATTCGAAAACACAAATCGAAGACTGCCAAGGTTTTTATGGATATGATTCCAAAATTTGATCCAGATCTAAATTTTAGATGCTAAATTTGGATACCAAATTTTCATCTATCCAGCTCATTTTATTTGTAATTATTTTCCTTTCTAAACAGACAGACGGCCAAATAGACCTCCTTTGAATGGATGTCGTCTAAAATTTGACAGACATATACAAATTTGGCTGTAACACCACGTACCAAATTTTATTCAAACAGCTGAAAGAGTTTTTGAGCTAACAAATTTTGCATAGTTTTAAAAATGTATTTTTCGGTCTCAAGAAGTTCTGAAACGTATAGTATCATCAAAATCTTGACTTTTCTTTTCTTTTGTAATTTTAATATTTTACCTTTGTATATTTCGCATATAAAAAAATAAAAATAACATTCTTTTGAGATATTTCATGAAACAATGAATTTTTAGTTACCAACTGACGAAACTTCGAATGCGATAACCCACAGAAATTGTGGATTCATGTAATAAAATAGTGTTGCTCTAAATTTCTCAAATTTTTGTGACAAGTAGAAAAATTTTGAATTGAAAACGCCGATCTAAGTAAAATCTACAAAAATTATCGACTTTTTTCGCAATACAACTTTGCATTACAAATGATGATACAAAAGAAATATATAAAGATCCACAGGTGAATGAATCTCTGATCTCAACTTCGTAACTTTCGTTTTCAAAAGGTAATAAAACAGTCAATAAAATTTTACTATCCAGATCAAGTAATTTAAAATATGACAAGTTCATTTTTTTTATTATACTTATCTCATTCGATCGTAATAAAAGTCTCATTTTGAAGCGACAATATCCGTTTCAAAGCTATTCGAAAACATTTAAAGGAGTATTTTTTCCCTTAATGGGTACTAAACCTGTAAACAACACGTAGGGAAATAAACAATTCATTCAATTACACTTTTAATAGTGCAAAGATATCTCTACTAACAATGAAGATGAGTATGCATGTGTGTGTTTGTGCGCATGTTTGCACTCCATAGGTCAAACTGTTTGACCTACAGGTAATAATTTGCCATATGTATACGTTGCAGGATGTGGATGCGCAGTTCGGAGCGATTTTTAAAATTTTTTAACAAGAATTTTAATCAAAAATTTTGTAATGCATCTTTAATTATATCAATAAAATAATCATGCGAATTTTGTCAATTTTTACTTTCTCGCATACGTAGTATAGTAACCATTAAAAAAAAAAAATTTTTTTTAACCTTGAAATTTTGATAAGTTTCCATGTTTTGGACCTCACTGAGTTCGAAAAAACAAATTTTTGGAAAAAGTCTGTCTGTCTTTAACAAAGGTAACTTAAAAACGCTTTGAGCTAGACGGTTGAAATTTGGTATACTGTCTTTATGACAAATTTGTAGATTTCTATCAAATATTCAGTAAAATCAATTCAGACGAAGTCTGTCTGTCCAGCTGTTCGAATGTAATCTATCACGATGATTACAAAACGAAGAGAGCCTGATAAATAAAATTCTATTCACAAAATTAACATATATAGTCTGGATATCTATCTGTGAACCAAGTCCATTGAAAGGTTGATCGTTTGTTGATCTGTACTTTTAGAAACAAGTTAATGGGATATCTCAAAAGAGCAATAACTTAAATATATCAAATTTAGTATATGATTTTGTACAATTTTGTTTTAGTCGGGTGTGAAAATCGCATCTGAAACATAAATTTGATTTTCGGCTACTATTAACCGCATGCCAGGGATTAATCGGCAAGGATGACACGATAGAATCAGTAAAAATGACAAATTGCCACCAAATATTAATATTTCGTCATTGCTATGAAAGACTGGGATAAAATCTTTATTAGACAGTATGCAAGAAAGTTTTGGGGAGACCAGTCCCACTGGTTTAAAAATATTTTTTGATTAGTTTCGAACAACAGATTACATAGTTGCCTGAAATTTAAATAATTTTCAATGTTTCATCAACTATCTCATTATGAGATTTTCTTTCCAGAATATAAAATTATACTTTGATAATTCTGGAATATAAAAGTTTGAAGAATAGCTGAGATATATTTAGTTTTTTCAACAAAGAAAATGCAATTTAAAAAAAATGATTGTATAGATTATTTTCATTAAAATTTTCCTTATGATCAAAATAGATGCTGAATCAGCAGAATTTTTCACTTTTGCATTGGGATAATCTTTTCCATTACTGATATGTATTAAAATTTTGAAAAAGTATTTTCTGCCAATTTTAATTGGAATAACATTTGAAAAAGTAATATCATTGACCATAGAATAGCCTGAATTGTTACAGTTGTTTTATATTAATAGTAAAATATTAGATTGTCTAAATGTTTTTTACACTAGTTGATGCTTGAATTTAAGTGAGCTGATGAAGGGAATATTGCCCAAATATAGGTTGTCAGTTACTTTCCCATACCTTTATTTAACTAAGCACATCCATTTACTAAGTAATCCTAATGCCATACTATTACTTTAATCATTTGTTCTGTCTGGAGGTTAAGAACTTTGAGTTTCAAGAACTCCGTGATACATCCCTCAGATTGAAATTTTCCTTCATGGTGAGTATCTACTTCAACACTATAAAAAAGTTCAAAACTTGATTTCATTGAAAAGCCACTGCATATATGTTCACGATGCACATTAAATACTTTGAGGATCAAACATTCTCCTACTAATATGATAACAAAACATGGAGGGTTGATGGTGGCTAAAATGTCATTCTTATCATATCTGTCAATATTTAGAAATTATGAATTTCATCCCAAAAATAGTCCTCTTGCCTCAAAACAGGATACTAACTAAATGAAACTATTGTTTACAGGATGTAGAGCTGAAATTCTAGAACATCATTAAGATTGCATTCCTCTCTTTCAACTAATTTGTTCCTTTGATAAATACCTCATCATTTTTGCTTTGTTTAAGGAAATAATCTTATTGAAGGAAAACAAGAATAATAACTTCACAAATGGTTGAGGGAAACTACAGCCCTTATCTGGGTCCCTGTTTCTTTACAAAAATTCACATGTTAATAAGAATTTTTAATTTTCCTAGAATCCATAAATTTAAAGATTAAACGAATAAGAAAAGCAGAACAAGAGATTAAATGAACACATAACATTTACATTTTTATTTGGATTTAAAAAAAGATATATAAAAAAAGGTGACATAACATTTACACATTTTAACTTATATAAATGCTTTAGCATTCAATCAGTGAAACTGATTTTTTTTCCAAAAAAATATACACATTTGTTGAACAGTTTATGCCTCTCACTCAGGTGGGTGACATATTTGCTGCATTATTGTACAGCACAGATCCATCAACTGCAAGTATTCATCAGCACCATCCAATAGCCGCTTGTCACAGATCTGTGAAACAAGTATATAAATTTCAATAAATGAATACAAACACATATAAACATAAATTGAGCAAGTACAACAGATTATGCAGAACATACATCATTATACAGTGATACAATGTTTGTAAAGAATGAAAATTGTTGTGCAAGTAATATATATACCTATGATATAATGGGTTCGTGTGACCAGTGAGATTAGATATAGCAACCTTAAAGGTGAATCTTTGAATTTTTTTTTTTTATCTCAACAGCTATGATAAATAGCAGTAAAAGTCAATAACTTAAATATAGGATATCACTGATTAATAGCTATCCATATAAAATGATCCAGTTAAGAAAAGGGATATATTGTGATGGAAGTTTATTAATTTAGTAATAAGAAATTTATACACTAACCACATATTATGTTTTCTGATTACTTCATATAAATAATTGCAGTAATGTAAGCATGAAAATCCCAGCTATTTGAAGTAATTTCAGAGTTTCAATTATGATATTAATGTATCCATGTATAAAAAGAAATCTTATACTAATTTAATGCCACTATAATTTTTCATAGATTTTTCTCAACTATATGTTATAACTTTTGGAGATAAAATTACTAGCTTCCAAAATAATCACTAATGGAACAATGATCAGACTTTAAGGATAGGGTGTGTTCTATTTAGAATTACCAAACACAGATATAGATTAAAATTGCATATTGATGTACGAGTTTAACAATACCTTTTATAGAATTATTATTAATGAATTAAAAATATTTAGTAATATCATCTTATTTTTAATATTAATAATTAAAAAAATGAATTTACCATTATGTTAAGCATTTCTGTGTTATTCAATAACAATTTATTTTAACACATTGTTATTTCATTTAAATTAGTATTAAATAGGAAAAAAAATTAAATTTGAAAATTTTTTTAAAAAGTTTGAATTTTTAAAATTATAAATAACTCTCATTTCCTTGTTACATTTCTCAAATACATATCACTTCAAAATTTTTATAAAGAGCAATAATTTTCTAACGTTTATATATATCTATATATCTAACAGTTCTTTTAGTTTATGAGAACCTTATAATTAAGTAGCCAATAAAAAAATACAAAACAATAAGGTTTCTATTCTTTTCAAAAAATTATGTACAAAAATAATTTTCTTAATCAAATGGATACACGAAAAATATTATCCTTTTGCTAGGTAACTTATATTCAACATAGTAAAATTTCACTATATGTAATATTTACCATAGCAGATAAATTCTAAATATCTAAATGATAAAATTTCCAATTCTGTTATCAGCAACAGAAAGTATTTTCAAATCAGAATATATTTATGTAAAATACTCTGTAATTTTAATGAGAACAGGCATTAAATTCTTTTATAATATTATTCATGATGTTATAGCAAGAATTCTTTATTGATATCAAGTTGTTATTCTCAAAGCCATGACCAATGGGAAAATAATGCCTTGACCAATCCGAAAAGGAAGCAGAAAACAGGAAAGAGGTTGTGGGAAGCATTTTGAATTTGTATCCCTTCAGAATGGAATTTTGCAGATAAAACATTTCTCTAATTTCTACCAAGTGAAGATCGTTATGGGAAAATAAAAGTCTGAACAACTGAAAATTGAATGAGAAGCATGAGTTCAAAGGTTAGAAAATAATTATTTTCAGTATGCAGATAACTTGAAATTTCAGTGAAATCCACTTGTAGTGATCACTTAAGGTCCATACCAAAGTCATCACTACATACAGAATATTTTTAAAAGAATAAATTCTATAAGTATACAAGGACATGAAAAAAAGGAAATACACAACATCATTTATATTATTCATATATATTTAACTTACATGCTCTCTTAAAGAGTTACTGAGACTATTAATTACCAAGCATTTGTTAAACTTTTCATATGAATATTGTTCACCAAATATACAGCACAGTATTGGATTGATCTTTCTAAAGATCAAAGGGGTTGCAGAATTTAGTGGACTATTAGTGGTTTACCTCTTGACTGCAAGACATCATCTTTTCAATATTCATGCCTGACAAATTGTTCCTTCTGTAGGATTTATAATTGTCTCCCAATTTACATCAACACTGCACCAGAGCTTATAATTTTCTTCAGAAAGATTTGACAACTTTTCAATGAATCAGGATCATCCTCTTGCATGATTCTAATAAAGCATCTAAGGTGAACTGTCTAAACATCAAAATACTTCACTTCAAGTGAATTATTGAGCATTAGAACCAGCAAATTTTCTAAGTATTTAGATATGGAATATCCATTCCTTATTATTTTGATCAGTACAAACAACATACATGATCATTACACATGCACACACACACAATGCAAACACATTTTAGCAGCTGCATGTCCGAATAGAAGAAACTTTTGGAATGTTTCTTTGACTTATTTCACCATGGGAGACATAAATTACATACAAAGAATCAGTCAGAAATACATCAGTCTACATCACAAAACAAGAGCAGAAGAGACTAAAATTTTCCCTTTTAGTAATTTTACTATGACATTTTGATAAAGATTTCTTTGACATGTGCAGATTTAGGATACAATATCTTAGATATCTTTGAAATAACGTTGTAAGCATTAAGGATATTTATCCATTCACTCAGAGAATGAGAAAACGGTGAGGCCAGCAGTTTTATATAGCACTTGTAGAATTAATTAAATAAAAAGTAAAATATAGGCTAAAGTAAGAAATGAAGAAATTAATTAGGATTTAAACATTATATAAGCCATTATAAAAGCATATTTTACAAAAAAAAAAAAAAAAAGACGGAGTTTATAAATGATACATATATAATAATATTAATTCAAAATACATTTTCTAAAAAGTTATAAGAGTGTGTGCATGTAATAATATAACGATATAAACTTACTGCAATTTTTTCACATATTGCTGCCTTCTGTTTGTTACTGAGAGCATCATTAAATACTATTTCATCATGAAGTTGATTGATCACTTGACCAGTTGTGTAACCTTCATAACCTAAATTCTTTAACAAAAAAAAAAAGTGTTAAAAAGTTATTACAATATAAACCGTAGTGTTTTACAGGTCTGGCATGTTTTAATGATTAAAAAAGTAATATAATAAGTTTTAAATTAAAATTTGAAATATGATATATAAATGATATTGATTAGTCTATTTTGAAAAGATAGATAAACATAAAAGACAGAAATGATTTAATAGTATTTCACAAAGTATTTTAAAGTGAACTATTTTATTTTTAAAAAATATTTTAGAAAAAAAATTGAAATATTTGATTTTTGTAAAACTGCTCCTTTTATGCAGCATAACTATTGTTTTCATAGCTTCATAATTGTTGATTACATTTCAAGATATTGTGTAAAGTAGTTCAAAGTATGCAATACCTTTTGAACGAAACTACTTAATTGCAATATACAACATGTTATTGTATTATTTTGATTTTGCCTAATTTGTAACTGTAGGATTCATAAATTATTACCAAGATAATTTTATCAATAATTTCTAGATAAACCCATTATTTTCATTACAAGAGGAAAATCAACTCTATATTATTCTTTTTGGAACAAGAAATATATTAAAATGTATTTTCATTTTATAATGTTACAAAAGTTATAGTTGTGTATTAGTGGTAAAATGATACAACTTTTCATTTACATAATTTTTAAATACTTACACAGGCAAATTTTTCAAGTTTTTCATAACTGTCAGATTCACATACTGTTATTAATTCTTTAATCCACTTTGTAGGAACAACCTAGAGAAAACAGAAACAAATTTAAAGACTTAAAGATTACCATGTATAAAAAAAAAAGTAAAGCTAGATAGCTATATTCTGAAATGAATCAGAATAAATATAGTATAGTAAAAATAAATATAGTTACAGAAAAAAGTGACTCAAGTTAGCAATGACTAGTAAAATCAAATGTAGATTGAAGTAATTTATCTGATGAGCTGAATGGTTTTTCAAACATTTAAAAGACATCATTTCAAAAAAACTCATATTAACAATGTTTATGATCTTAAAAAGAAAATATTTAAGCTTTCTTTTTGTACATATTGTAACACGACTCTGAGATTATTTTTTTAAATCATGAAAAATATCAACTTTTTATAAATCAAAATTAAATAATGAACAATCTATGATAATGGGTAAAACTGATTATAAGGTGTGGCATAGTTCAATCAGAAATTACACTGATTATTATTTACAATTTATATAAAATAAATTAGAAAAATACAGCATTGATGAAATAAAGTAATTTTTTATCCCCCCCCCTAATAACTTTCCAATTTAGGTTTATTACAACAGTGAAACAAAAATTGGATTTTTTTATGTATATAATTTATGTATTAATTGTATGCATTATTTTGTATACTATTTAAATTAAAAGAAATTTAAAAAACTATAAATATTACAGTTTAATACAGAAAAGTTTTGTTCATAATTTCATATTATAAAATAAGGCAAATACCATAAATATAATATTATTAAGCTGAAAAGACAACATATTAATCAATGTTAAATAACACTGTTATGCTTCTCTCTGTAACTTTGATATACATGAACTAGCACAAAAAAAGTAAAACTAACATCAATACAGTTAATTTAACATTAACTGTATTTAAATAATATTAATCCTTTCAAATATTGCAGGCCTGTAATAGTTGATTTGTGACCTCAGTCCCAGATTAGATTTGAAATCTAATTCTGAAACTGATCTTTCAATGTATGGGATCTGATTCGCAATAAATTTATTTGTATTAAACATAACTTCCCCAGATGTGATATTTAAATTTATAGAGAGATATGAACCCAGAAAGCATTTTCATAATAAGAATCAATGGATCATAATAAACAAAGTTTTTTTTATATTGAAGAATAAAATACATTATTCAATTATATTCATAAATGAAACTTTTACATTAAAATAGATTATATTACACAATGTTTAATTATATATATTAATAAATATTAAGATCTATTATTGAGTAAGATAATTTAATCTTCTGAGTAAAAATTGCACCACCAAAATAATGTAATGACATTATTGACATGGTATCATGGTTTTATATGTACATATTATTATATGGTACATATAAAATAGTTTGTGAAACCCCAAGCTAAATAGAACAAATCTTAAAATCTTTACAGAAATATTTTAAATCATAGACCAAAATTATAATAAGAAACACAAATGAATATCTGAATAAAAATATGTTACCCCACTTATATCTGCTATATCATCAACAGTGATGCCTTCATTGCCTTTTAACCTATGGGCACTCTGAAGTAGTGTTATGGCTTTTCGCAGATCACCTTCTGAGAAATCAATTATAGAATCTATCACCTGCAGTAACAACAAATAGATGAAATATGAATGCTATAAACACGAATAAATATTTATTACATTGATAATTAAAAAAACGTGATTTGTAAATTTCAACAAATCACGCTTTAGAAAAGAAAGTAGAATAAGGGAAGAAGAGGCAAAATAGCTAAGTTAAATTAACTGTAAGAATAAAATAAATTATTGATCAAATGCCTAGCAAATAAATAATATTTCACATCAACAAACATTTTTTTTAAAATTATTATCAAGTACTACTATTACAATTTAATAATAAGATTTTGCATGAAAATTAACTGATATTACACTATATAAATGAAATATGAGTATTTAAATTTAAGGAAATAATTTTTTAAAAAAATCTTGAGATAAATATAATGGCAGGCAGTTCTGCACAAAGATAGGCATTCTCATAAATATAAGATACTCAATCAAATATTATCCCAAAGATTTAAACTGATAAAATATACATGATTATAAAAATAACAATACAGCATGTTTTCTAAATACAACATTATTATCATTCAGGAACTATTATAAATTTTCTCTGAAAATTACATCGATATGAATACCATGATGTACGATTCAGTGCACGCTTTGTCTAGTGAGATTTAATTCAGTGATTGTTAAACACTACATAAGAATTGAGTGAGTGGTGAAGGGTTTTTTTAATCCAAATCTATAACATAATGGGATAAGACTGAATATTTTTTGGTCATCTATACAGATACACACTGAGTTTATAATCAAAATTCAGTTGCAAAGTAAGAAACTTGTAAAATTCTACTCTTTAATAAAACTATAATTTATAACAAATCATACGTTGTACTCATATCATAACAGAACCCAACTGTCATCAAATCATATGTTAATCCAAATATCTTGTAGTAAAATGCATTATTTAAGTGAAAGCTATTTCAAAATTTATAACAAATCACATATTCCCTTATTAACCCAACTATCTTGCAATGAAGTGCATTATTTAAGTGAAAGTTCCTGATTTTTATTCATGATTCATTCATAATTTAAAATTATGATAGACTTTGTTGATAAAAGTTGTTAGAAAATGAAAATAAAAAAATAAGTAATAAAAGTCTTACATCATTCTCAAATGTTACATTTTCTTCAGTGGCAATATAATTTAATCTCTGACATAATGTGTCTTTCGATAAGGGCTTGAAGCGGAATTTTGAGCAACGTGAAGTCAGAGGATCAATAATTCTGTAATAATATTAATTAATTAACTGAAAAAACACAATTAACTGATCTTAAAATTTCAAAAATCTTATTGACTTAAAATAAACCAAAGAACAATGAGTTAATAAACAAAAACATTCTTACCTACTGATATAATTACAAATAAGACAAAATCTAGTGGATTTACTAGCCTTTTCCATCGTACGCCTAAGGGCTGACTAAAATATAATTTATGCATAAATCAATATGATGTATTTTCATTAATAATACACATAGTAACTTTTATAATTTGAAATATATATATATATATATATATATAAAGGCAGAAGAACAAGAAAAATTAAGAATATTTCTCATTGCACAGTTTGGAAAAGTACATAAATCTAATATACAGCACATCCATTTTGCTCATGGTCCAATAAATGATCTCTAAATTATTACAAACTATAAAATTTTAAACAGATCTTATTAATAATATTTTTTTTTTTAATTTTTGGCACATTAACATTTCAAACAAAAAAAAAGTTAAGCTTTTCTGTGATTGAAAGCAATTGCATAATTTCATTATTGAGACCAACAAACATTTTAAGGAAACAATATTCACTGATTAATAGATTTACTTCAGTTTAAAATGATGTCTAAATAGTAAAAGAATGGCCTGAAAAATGCAATATTCAAAGATTCATACTTAGTTCTTTTTATCTGCAGGGTATTGAAATGATCTTGTTTTAAATGTTAGTATTTCAAGAATATTTTATTAAATATAACTAACAGAACAAAAAAAAAGTATATAAAAATTTAGACATTTTAATTTTTTTCAGCAATTCATTACTGATTTAAATAACACAAAATACAATTCTTTACGTCATTTTAAATATTTTTCCTAATTGGAAATATATCCCTGTCTATAAAGGTTTAAATATTACTTACTAATTGATAGTTAGAGTGAATAATTTAGATAAAATTATATGTAATTTTTTTACACAAATCTAATATATCTTCTATTCCTAAATTTAGCAAACAAATTATAAGATTTTCATGTTTTAATCCAGCCCTTTAAACCAATTTAGAAGCTGTAAGTGCCTCATGCAGAAAATTTTCTCTGCTTATTAAATAAAACAACAGCTTTTACTTTTATTTAAGATGAATGCACCAATCTATGGTGATTTAATTCCAAAATGATAGAAATTTTGGGAAATGACAAGGTTGTACTTAAAATAAATAAAAAGTATTTAATTTCAATGCAAATTTACTTCCAGAGTCATATCAATACATTTTTTTCATTAAACTGAAAATAATTCACAATTATAGCTTTTCCATGATTTTAAAAATAAGAATGACAAGAAAACTGGAAATGATGGAGATTTACTCTTTTTAGAATCCTAACCAAAATATATTTTGTTTTCTATGTAAGCTTTTAGTTTTAAAAATGCTGTCACATAAATTGAGTCATTATCTAATATTAAATGTTATCTAGAATTTTAATGAAATGTGAAAAATAGATCTAATTTAAGTGTCCCAAAACATTGGATTTCTTACTCCTCTAATATGGATAAATCTAACATTTTCAATTCAAGTCAATTATATTTAGTACGCAACTTCACGATTCAGAAACTTCCATTGTAAATGGACTTAATATGATGTTGAAAAATTTATTTTTAATAGACTTTTCAATATAATATCAAATTCATTTTTAAAAGTCTTCATAAACAATGCTTGTTTCTTATTCAAAAAACATATGTATTAAATTTGTTTTATTGATTTACATAGCTGCAATTTAAAATTATAAACAGTTTTATAAGTAAATGGAACGCCTATTTAAAAGTTCCACAGAAAATTATTTTGTATATCATATTTAATTCCATAATTTTCCATACTAATTATAATGCAACATAATCTCATAGAATATTACTAAACATACTAAAT